>JAQPZY010001311.1:600000-1165000 GCA_029931535.1 Margaritifera margaritifera
TATGTAATGAAGTATGGTTACTTTGATGCAATACCATATATCTACAACAAATATCAAAATATATTTTTTCAAATTATTCTCATAAGTGACAGTTTACAAAATAGACCTCTAGATGAGGCATTTTACAACCTTCCTTATGATGACCGTATTGTTCGAGTACCTTACAATTGTTCCATGGACAAGGTAATTTCTCATACATGTGATGGTTTGGAAATGAATGATTATCTTATGTATATGTCGCCCATTGAATTATCGATCTTCTCTTTTGTAAAAACTGTGAGTAGTAAAATTGAATACCACCCTTTTTTTAAACGATATGTGCACGAAGCGATCAAAAGGTCTAATGTATATGTAACTCTCATGTTTTTGATATATTTTCGAGCACATAGTTCCCTTGGGAAGGGTGGATTTAATCCCCTAACTACTTTCACATCCATTGGAAATAACCCTTTTATGGCAGATCTTTTCCTTGGGGATGGGACTGAGATTTTAAAATGCGGAATGCCAATTGAAAAATCTCCTCTTCATCAGATTTCTTTGAACATGAATAATTCATTCTGGTTCGTTGACCCCAAGACACTACACACCATGCTAAAGGATTTAAGCATAGAATATATCGAATAGTGTGTAGATAAAAAAGGATTTAACGTGCTACAAAGAGCAATTGAAGGCGGAAATTACGAGCTTGCTAAATACTACTTTGATCGTGGATTATCGCTGACGAAAAACAGTGAATCTATTTTACATTATGTAATGCTTGGAGCTATGGCTAAATTCCCCCTGCTTACATTTAATACACAGCCATACGAATTACGAGTTTTCAGTAGAACAAAACACCACTTGTACAGTGAATTACGGGTGCCGCTAGTTCGAACGAATTATGACTACACCACGCTTCTTGTACTTAATAATATGCCTAAGGGTACATTTTTGAGGTATGATATGATTTGCCGAAACTCTGAAGCCAGATTGTCATTGGTTCATTTAGCTGCTGCTAATGGACTCCAGAAAAGTTTAGAATACATTGCCAACAAATGGGGAAAGAAAGCTTTACTATGCCAAAATGCTGACTTAATATCACCAATTTACCTTGCATACGTGTTTAACCAATCACAAGTCATAAAATACCTAGAAGAACAAAATATCACCTTGGTGTTTCCAAAACTTAGGCATGAATTATACTTGTCATATCTCCTTTTGTTTGATATGAATAGCTTCCACCAGAAAAAGCGACACTGTCTGCGTAGCATTCTTCAGTGCGTGAAAACAATTAGATATTCTCCTCATAATTATTTTGTTTTGGAAAGGGGCTCAAGCTGTATGAAAAGATTATCCTGTTCAGACTTGTTACCGGGGATGGCGTATCTGTTTAAAAATACACAAATAATGATGTCACAAGTTGTTAGAATATTCTTAAGAACTTTGCACTGCATGGACGATATAAAGAAAATATGTTCAAACAATAATTGTATAATGACTGCTTCGGGACTGTGCGTATTTCAATTTCGCAAATTAAGAGTATTGACGAGTGCAGTTACAACGATGTTGAAAAACATCTTTTCATTGACAGTTAAGACGGAAATCTTGGATCGACAGTGGATGGCATACACAATGAATTGGCTGTACGTTCGTTGGCTCAGCATCACAAATCAACGTTTTAACAAGACTAAGCATCACTTATTATA
Organism: Margaritifera margaritifera; assembly: GCA_029931535.1. Classification (NCBI taxonomy): domain Eukaryota; kingdom Metazoa; phylum Mollusca; class Bivalvia; order Unionida; family Margaritiferidae; genus Margaritifera; species Margaritifera margaritifera. Next base: position 601,686 of record JAQPZY010001311.1, read on the forward strand.
TTTTGAAACAGTTTCATCGCTTATTGAGCCAGAGAATTTTCTTTTCTATCTTCGAAGACTTACTCTTATTGGTAGGTATGATGAAATGAAAACCATGAGCATCATATCCTTAGTTACATTAAACAGAACTATTGGAAAATTATTCTTTTTTGAATTACCACGAATCAAGAAAGATGGTTTCAAACCTTTAAAGGACTTATTCAATTTTTAAAAAACACAATAATTCATGTCCGTTTCCTGTACTATAGTCAAAACTTTGTTTCTTGCAGAGCTTTGAGTTAGTAGGTAATTTAGCTGATGTGTAAAATGCAACTTGTATCTGCATTTACCTTTTTTTTTTACTATTTTAGTATTTAGTCCTCTATCAGGAAAGAATTAAGCCCAGATCGATACCATTTTGCTTTAAATTATCAAATAGACACAGACGGCACATAATATTTCGGGTGCTACAAAAAGATTATGTTTTGTTTTGCTGGTTTAAATGGCACTTTTAACACATTGTCATGCTGAGAAAATGGGATCAAAATGCCTTTCCCAAGGAAACACAAAGGCAATCCACCCATACTGGTGCGTGCGGGCATCGAACCATCGACCCATGGATTACGAGTCAGACGCTCAACCAACTGAGCTAGCGCAGTTCGTTTAATGATGATCTTGGGATGTGAAAACAACAGCATCTGGTCTATTTTTATTTATTTTACCTCTAAAACTATTCCTCTGTTGTAAACTAAGTTTTGTAATGAAGGAAACTACCATCACCATTCTTTTTATTTACGGTCCCTATATTACACCGCTACAAAATCCTAGTAATTCAAAAACGTCATTAATGATGAAAGCGCACCATCCTAAACGTTCGCAGGGCCGTGGTGGCTCAGTGGCTAGCGTGCCGGACTCACGACTGATAGGGTGCCGGTTCGAATCCTACCATTGGACCAGCATGGGTCAGCTACTGTGGTGTGTCCTTTGGCAAGGCACTTTTCTCCAACTAAATAATCTGCTTGTGTTTCTGTGCCATGAAGCACCAAGCCAAACGAACATAAACGTTCGAGTATGTTTCAAATCCATAATGCCGTGCAGTTGCAATACTGTTTTCTTTTTCTTTTCTTATCAGCGTAACTCCGTTGATGCAGGCTTTAATTATGTTCATCTTCATTTGAAATCTAAAAAAACCCAAACAAAACTAGTAGTATAATTTGGACATTTTACTTGCCAATCGTAGTAAAATTAAAACAAATAGTTTAAATGATTTTTGACAAAATTAACAGTTACATTTGTTCAGTTCCACGAGAAACACTTTTTGACCTGAAACTATTTTTATCACGTAATATCACCACATAATACTAGAAAGTTTAATGTGCCTGAATCATATTCTATGTTAAATAGTTATATAGTACATTTAAGTAATATTCAGAGACGTAACTATCCCTCCAATATTGTTACATTGTGAAATTAACATATTCCTATGAAGATATGTATCCTCGTATTTTTTGAGAGCAAGAAAATTAAAGATAATCTTAAATTATCAGTTTTAAAGACTTTATTAGTTTGACCAAGACTGCTTGGTACATTTGGATTATTCATGACATTTAAAAAAATACCTTTTTGATATAAACTACCCTGTCATGGTGACACAGAAAGAGTGTTGGATAGTTTAACTGGAATTGCTTATTATTGAATTTACATTTGCTATTGTGTAACTAAATATTCTGTATAATACATGATACAACTTTATTCAAAACTTGTCTCATAGTTTCTTTCTTATAACATTTGATTTGCATTTTTTAATATCTTATTAATCGGGCTCTTTTATGTAGTATATTTTCTTATTGATTCAGTCCACCGACTATTTCTTTAAAGTCTTTTATCGTCAGCAATGTATCTTCAGCACTTATGCTGGCAAATATACTAATAAAATCTAAGTAGACATGTGCACTGGAGCGAACGTGCAGCTATTGTTTGGTATTGATGTGAAAACTGGTATTATTTGCACAACGCTAACTCTGATAAGAACTACATTTCTTGGCACACTAGTTAATGCTTAAATTAGTACTCGAGAATTCTGCAGTCAATCAATCAATACATACACACACACACACATACCTACATATATTTGTGTCAAATAGTGAGTCATATTTAAGTTGGGTTTAGTTGTACTATTAATAAAAAAACAACATGTTTACTAACCTTTTGTTCAAGGTCAGAGATGTTGATAATTCTTCAGTAGAATTCCATGAAATAGACGCATTTAGTATTGCATTCTGGGTCATAATATGACATGTTTCCTGTTGTGAAATGTGTCATTTGCAAGTTGCATAAAAAACATGGAAATACGAATTATTTCCATTCCATTTTAGATCTTGAGTTGAAAAAAACTGGTTTTTTTATGATCAGCTTTTTGGAATCATCAGATTGTTTGAAATTATAGCCATGCTGGAATCCTGTAATGATGTAATGCCATGCTGTATGAATAATTCAAAAGGAATTATTTATTGGACCATTCATCAGAGCTACCTGTAGTTATATTTAGGACTTTCTCGGATGCCTCTGAATACTTAAAAATGATCTGACCTTATCGTTGATACATCGGAACATTACAAAGACTCATTCTTTGGGAAAATTTGTTGATTAAGAATATCAGCAAGGAACGCGGTTTTAAAATCAGGATTCCATTTATGTTATAGTATTGTAAAATTAATATAATTCTGACGATTAATTGTACTTAGAATTTTTTTATGAAGGAGAAATTATTCCCAGTAGTCAAGAATAATTAACTTTTATTTCTCCATCTGTTGTGAAGCATGTGTACTGACCCTTATCTGCATCGTCACCTAATCTCCCATTGACCAATGCGTATATCAGACTAGGTGAGTTCCAAAACTGTTACTGTTTTGGTCATGATTAGCACGTGGAAATGGAAGGTCAGTAGTATTTACCTCGTCATGCTTTATGAAGGTAGAGTCATTTTCTATGTAATCCGCCTTTAGACCGGTCCTACTATTAAGATCACCCGCTACTGTAACGGTTCCCCTTTGCGTGTAATGATTGACTTCCATCTGTTGTTTACCAAATCAATCGAGATTAAGAAGATTATGTATCTGTGATTTTTTCAGGTGGATTATGAACAAGCAAATATAAACATCATCATCAAAACCAAAATAATCCTTTTCTAATCTTAACCAAAAATGCAATTAAAATGACTTTGTACAACTTGTATACCTTTTACCAAATTTTGCTTTGCATATAATACAATACCTCCACTGGCACGTTTTGCTTTTTTCTTAACGAATTTTCTGAGGAAATGATAAACTTAGTAACCATAAACATCTATGTGAGCATTTTGTTCAATGTTTCTAACAAGCATATTAAGTCGAATTTCGAAAGAAATTTGTTAAACTGATTTGTTTCCTTTTTCTCTTCCGTGAGCCCTTCTACATTCGTGTCAATATCTTAACCGATCAGTTTTTTCTTTCCCCTTCGCTCGCCTATTCTGATTGCATCTCTTGAATGACGAGGTCTCTCTGATCATCATCTTCAACGTAATCATGGTGCTCGTTGTCAAGGAATTGTGTGAACTTTATGTCAATGTATATATATATATATATATATATATATATATATATATATATATGAACGAAAATGTACTCGGGTTTCGTTTTCGCGCACAGAGTTACACAAGAGTGATTTATTTTTCGGATTTTAGCTTTTTCAAAATTCTGACTTCGATTAATTCAATGCTGCACAAGCAAACTGCCTGCAGTAGGAAACCCGATTAACTAGAGTTCCCTGGCTGCGCATTTCACTACAACCGTGGTATTTATAGAGTGAATTCCCGATGTATATTCACAATACAACGAGTTTTGTCAGGCAGTTGCCCACTTTACGGGAGCAATCTTCAGCTGTAGAGATATGTAAAATATAAAATCGTATTCTTTCTTGCTATCCGTTTTATGTGACATAATTGTTTTATAGATTTAATGTTTGGGAATTTACTCTAAATTGTATAGAAGAGTCCTATCTATGTCATATAACGTCATTCTGTCAGATGGACTATAGTCCGTTTCAAGTTAGCCATTCTTATAACCGAACAGACAGATTGAATTCAATTATACACTCCATGCATTGAACGATGAGTAATATTCGAACTCTTATGATCTTATGATTCAGTGAGATTATTCTTGTTGGACACAGATTCATGTACGAACCTAGTTATGATAGTAATAATCTCGTTCAGTAGTTATGATGAAATAATTTAATGTGTAACGAAGCCAATTCATGTTTGCGCATGCGTAATTTATATTATTGTATTCATAGTTCACCGTGTTTCATGTACTACACGGCTAAGTCATTATATTTCTAGCTGTATTTGGTGATGTGGAGTCGTAAAACTCTGTGGGGTTTCGTGTAACGCGTATGCTGGGGTCGATAGTGACGTTGGCTCGGAGGAAGGTATTGGTTGACTCGCAGTGAGAGACCATGGCTTCGTAACCAGCGGTTCTGTATGGAACAAGGAGGCTCTTGAGACATCCTTTGGCATACTGGAATGGGCGGTCCATGGGTGGTGACTCCTTGACCATTCGACGAGAGTTGCAGAACCGGAAATACATCGTGATCGTCAACTGGACGCTACGAGATACATGTTATGTATGATGTTTATATAATATTATAAATATTTTAGGAAATTATAAATGTTTCTTCACTTTAATATTTGCTTAAATCTTAATGTTATCAGGAAAAACATGTTTAACTAGTGTCCTTGAATTAGGTTGTTTTGATCAATATGTTTTCTCAATTTGAAGGTCAAGGTTGATTTTTGTTTACAAGTAAAAATTCCATTAAGATGACTCATATTCTAGAACATTCTGTCATGTGACCAATCTTTATATATACCATGTTTGGTGGACATTTATTCAGTTTTGACATTACCATCAGTCTTGTAAAGAGCTATTACAGTTGTGAAAATTCATTCCAAATTCTAAGAGAGGAATTATTTTAAATATTCATTGGATTATAACAGTGCTCATAAAATTTTGGATTTTGGATTTTTAATTGATGATTTTGGAATTTAAGTGAACTTATTCAGATATTTTGGAATACTTCATTTTGACATCAGCACATCAAGATTTCTAGTACATCAGGACTTTGGAGACCATTAGCACATCATAACATTCAAGGACACAGCCGTGAATTCGGAACATTCTATATTTAGGACTTGTGATTAGAACAATCATTCTTTTTGGATTATTAGGATTTCAAAACACATTACTGTAAGTGACCTTTTGATTTTTCATTTTTATTATCTAGTAATAAATTGCTTGTTGATTTTTTACTTGATTTGTTGGTTTCACTTTCTTTCTGTTACATTTTTCTTAGACCATAGAGTCGTAACAATACATAAGTTCCATTTTCGTAAATCATATTATTCAATATCGTTATATGAGCGTAAATCAAGAATCCAATATCGACAGATGAGCGAAAATCCATAATACAGAGATAATAATTGTGAATGAAACATACATATTCATATTTGTATACAAATTCTGTACTTTGATTACCCTTGGTGAAAGGATCATACATTGTTTGTATTTGTTTATAAATCATATACTTTGATCACCCTTGATCATATTCGTTTATACGTTCCATACGTTGATTCGTTTTTGATTACTCGTTGAAGTTACATGTTCTGATTAGTGCCATTTAGGAACTATATAATTTCCTTATATCAGTTTTTGAACTCGGTGCGCATCATTATGTCAAATCAATTGTTGGACTTTATGCGCACGAGTATGGTGTCAGATTCATTCATCGTTCCATTACATTATAAATAAACATCTCATTCACGAAACTTTTGGATATACATATATATATATATATATATATATATATATATATATATATATATATATATATATATAAATATACACACACAGATTTTGATTCTGTTTGGCGGGCAGGTCTTTGGAGAAAGTTATTGAAAAACAATATAAATGGCAAGTTTTTTGGAATTATGATCAATTTGTATCAAAATATCAAATCTTGTGTTAAGTTTGCTGGACAAAAGTCTGGGTTCCATTCAAAGTCCTTGCGGTGTTAGGCAAGGTGAAAATCTCTCGCCGATACTATTTTCACTGTTTCTGAACGACCTGAAGTATTTTCTTTACAAGAGAATGGTTGTACAGGAATTGCACTTGGAACAGAAGATTCTGACACCGAAATGTACTTGAAACTGTTGATTTTACTATATGCAGATGACACTGTAATAATTGGAACTGATGCAGACTCTTTCCAAGAAAACCTAATGTTTTCTTTGAGTGCACTAAAATTTCGAAACTAAATGTCAATTTAACAAAAACAAAACTATTAATTTTTGGATAGCGTAATTGTACACAGTTCAAATTTACACTGGGTGGAAATACCATCTCTATTTGTGAGGAATCTAAATACCTAGGTATTATTTTTTCCCCAAAAATCGGCGATTTTTAAAAGCTATAAAATCCAACGTTGAACATGATTGGATTTTGGATTTCTATAATAAATGCAAAATTCTCCAAAATTTCTAAAAAGTTATACAATATCATGTTGAGTGACATTCATATAAATGGTTTCAGCGTATTAGGAACATTTTGATTTCAGTTGGAAGAATTGATCTGCTCTACTGTTACGACTCTATGGTCTAAGAAAAATGTAACAGAAAGAAAGTGAAACCAACAAATCAAGTAAAAATCAACAAGCAATTTATTACTAGATAATTAAAATGAAAAATCAAAAAGTCACTTACAGTAATGTGTTTTGAAATCCTAATAATCCAATAAGAATGATTGTTCTAATCACAAGTCCTAAATATAGAATGTTCCGAATTCACGGCTGTGTCCTTGAATGTTATTATGTGCCAATGGTCTCCAAAGTCCTGATGTACTAGTAATCTTGATGTGCTGATGTCAAAATGAAGTATTCCAAAATCTCTCAATAAGTTCACTTAAATTCCAAAATCATCAATTAAAAATCCAAAATCCAAAAGTTTGTGAGCACTGTTATAATCCAATGAATATTTAAAATAATTCCTCTCTTAGAATTTGGAATGAATTTTCACAACTGTAATAGCTCTTTACAAGACTGATGGTAATGTCAAAACTGAATAAATGTCCACCAAACATGGCATATATAAAGATTGGTCACATGACAGAATGTTCTAGAACATGTGTAATCTTAATGGAATTTTACTTGTAAACAAAATTCAACCTTGACCTTCAAATTGAGAAAACATTATATTGATCAAAACAACCTAATTCAAGGACACTAGTTAAACATGTTTTTCCTGATAACATTAAGATTTAAGCAAATATTAAAGTGAAGAAACATTTATAATTTCCTAAAATATTTATAATATTATATAAACATCATACATAACACTACCAAGCATCAATACGTAACCCTCAAGCTCTGAAAGCGAGCGTTGCACAATCTTGAAATTATTTATTTATACAGGAATGGAGTGCAAGATTAGAAGCTACATCGAAAGGTACGACTTACCAATTATTCAAAGGAGATTTAAACTTTGAGAATTATTTGATATCTTTACAAAGAAATGTTTATTTGCATTCGCTAAAATTTAGAACTAGCAGCCACAAACCAGTAGTACAGTCAGGGCGTTTGGAAAACATACCAAGACAAGACAGAAAATGCACTGTGTGCGATAGGGATGACATAGGTGATGAATTTCACTATTTGTTTGTCTGTCATTTATTCTCAAGATAAAAATAAATTCTTACAGTTTGTTAAACTCTTTTCCTCCAGAAATTGCTCAATATTAACAAGTCTTTCTAAATTTGTTGACATAATTATTAAAACATTTATGTAACTGCCAGTAACATACAAATTATGTGCACGTGTATATGTATATACATGCTTGTATGTACGCATACATATGTATCTTTATGTGTATATATATGTAGGTATACATATATGTATACGTGTATGTATGTGTAATACGTTACCAATATTGTTCTTCATAATGTACTGTTTACGTTGTGTTTTACATCATACTAGAGTAGTGCACATCCCATTTTGTTATATATCTGTTTATACCTTAAAACGTTTAATAACTACTCTCTACACACACTGCCACCTAACATAAATAAGCATTACGTTGCTCTCATATACCGCCTTCTTGTGACCTGAGATTTCAATACCAAATAAAGGTTCTGTTTTATTCTCTTCTGTTCATAAGACTCAAGTATGATTTCAAGGTTAGAAAAAGAAAAGTCCAAGGAGCTTCTGTTGTAAGAGTATTTTTAAATTTTTTGTAAACTTATATTCAAGGCGATCACCTATGACATCAAATGTCATTTTGAGAGAATTCGTTGATATTTTAACAAGTTTATATTGATTTATTTTTGTTTTGGCTCTGCCTTTATGCCAATAGACTTTTTTTAATTGAACATAAGTTGTCACGATTTTACGTTCCCTACATCACCACCTGATCTGGTGTACGGGGGCATTACCTTAAATTGTTTTGCATCCTGATCTTTACATATGTTCCCTGACTTAGAAAGCACACACACATACACATACATTCACAACTATTGTACACAAAGGCACACTCACATACAAACCCCAAGGTGTTTTAAATTTCTTATTCTTTTTTTTATACAAATTTTGTTTTCTTTGCCCACCCCCAAATGAAAATAATGAAAATGTAAAAAAAAGCTATAAAAAAAAAATCATGTACCAAAAGTTGACAAATTAGTCCACGTCTTCTTAATCTCACGACTTCTGTTATTCAAATTGGTGACATATTTTTTACAGCGTTTTATATGATAAAAGTTTTATAATAGGTGAGATTTTGGATTTTTTATGCACAACGTGATCTGCATGTAACATATTTTGTAAGCAAAATTAGGAAGTTAATAAGATCATCAGAGGTGTTAATTCCTGTATATACATCTTTTCGTATAATTCTAAAATTTAGATCGCAAGTTTGGATCCATTCCACAAATAATTTCCAAAAGTGTTCAGTAACTTAAGGCATATAATAACGCTCAGTTTGTTTTATTCCCTCCTTACAAAAGGTGCATTTAGTATTTACTTAAATTAATCTTGTTCAAAAACTGTTTTTTTTTGGCAATGTTTCTATGCAGAAATCCAAATTTAAAGCTAATCAGTTTTGTTTCTTTTGTATAAAGTTTAGCCAAAACAAAATAATATATATATATATATATATATATATATATATATATATATATATATATATATATATATATATATATATATATATATATATATACGTGTGTGTGTGTGTGGAGTCTCTTTAATCCAGCCACCATTTATCCAACAATCACTTTTATACGACTCCACAAATAGAAACAATTTCTTAAACGTTTATTCCAAAATTGAATCCTGCTATCCTATAGTCATCACATTATCCGATTTGTATCGGATAAACTAAATAAGATCATTGCTTGCCGACCATTCACTGCCGACCTTTCATTCTCTTCCGGAACCATGCCACAGCCGTTCCATTGTTTTTATTTCGGTCTTTATTGTTAAGGCTCAAATTTCTGATTGTCCAATCACGCTTCACTATTCAGCCATTGTGTTGTGCTGTGTTAGAAAATGCTGACCACAGAGAGAGAGAGAGAGAGAGAGAGAGAGAGAGAGAGAGAGAGAGAGAGAGAGAGAGAGAGAGAGATTCACAAAAGAGGAAGTTGACAGAATATTTTCGGTAAGTGCATTTTATTTTCAGTTTATTCATGCGATCGAAATGTTTATATTATTCCCATTTGATAACTGCATCCATTCACCGCCATCAAGGGTCTTTATTCTCCTTGTAAACCCCAACCGCGTTTCAGGTCAGGTATGTCTTCTTTAATATGAAATATTACATATGATTGTAATCTTACATCAGCGGTTTTATATCCTTTAAGTACTAAATATTATGTAAAATCATATTAATGTACATATTTGAGACCGACTAGGAGTTCAAATCCATGGGAGTTGTTGTGATTAAAAAACTGCAGCCCTTTTTTACACATACTCTTTCTAAATATACGTACGTAATTATTGACCAATAGTAGTCTTCAATTTAATTTCTTTATTTTTCATTCATCTATATTCATTGTCGATTCATTATACAATTCACACTATTGTATTCAAAACGCAGGATATATATATATATATATATATATATATATATATATATATATATATATATATATATATATATATCATGCTCAATGTTTTCTCATAATGAAATGGAATACGAACGCTGAGTTGCCTTTACAATGAAACAAATATATCTAACAATTATAAAAATGATGGTTGCACATAAAAGTAATTCTTTATTTTAAGAAAAGAATTTATATTTTTACATTTGACCTCAATTACATGGTGAGCATTAAATGACATCGGTACATAATGTGGAGCTCGAGAGAATTATATTTCATTATTATATTATATAGAGGGAGAAAGTGATTATGCTTTGAGTTTCCTTGTTTAATAATAAATTTCCAATTGTCATATATATTGCATTGTGCAGACCATAGCGTCATATATTACTATCATCATCATCATCATCATCATCATCTTCATCATCATCAACAACAACAACAACAACAACAACATTGCAAATTTGAAACTTTGGACTATAGCAATTATTATTGAAGCAGGAGAGTAGAATAACATTTTATATTTGTTTTAGACTCTTTCAAAATGAACCTACTGCGGGAACCAGGACTGAGGAGACTGCAACATAGCCAAAAACTATATGCACTGGGGCAGCAGAAGAATCGACCCAGACAGTGGGCAAGGAATAGAGGAATGGAGACGACCACAGCGTTGGCATAAACAAGACCTTGAATGTCTAATTTCCTTGCCTGGTCTGTTCGATTGAGAAAGATGAAGATGGGTCACAAAAAGATGTCCTACTTTGTTACATCTCTAAGAAACAGCAGTCACACTGAGCCAACGGAAGGAAAATCTTGTTTGAGAGAGGATACACGCTGCAGCGCCAAGATAAAATTGCGCAACATCAGGCCAGCCAACAGTATAAATATTCATTATCAATGGAACTAAATGTAAAAATGAAAGAGATGAGTGAAAATATTAACAAAAAGGCACAAAAGTCAGTTAAAAAGTCAGTTAAAGTTGTATATTTCATAATTAGGAATAATCTTTCACTAGATCTTTTTAGTTCATTCATTGAGTTGTGCATTGGTGTTGGTGCTGCAGACATAAGCAACCTCAGACTAGCAAAATATTCCAATTATACCAGCTGGGATATTGTCCAGGAGTTGCTGACACTTCTTAGTGACGAAGTTTAAGATGTCAATACAAATGTTCAGAACAGTCTAACCTATTCTTGGAAGATTGATGAAGTGTCGGACAATACAGCAATCTAACATATTCAAATTCAAAAGTAGAGACTGCATTTCTTGCAGGAGCAGAGATCTCAGTTGGTACAGTAGAAATAATCACTGATGCATTGGAGATGTAACTGAAACACAAACAACTGACTGTACAGGAAATGTCTGGATTTACATCTGATGGCGCAGCTGTCATTGTAGGAAAGAACAATGGAGTCAGGATGAGGCTTAAAGACAAGAATGGGGAACTTATAGTGAATCACTGCAAGGACTACAGGTCAGCACTGGCAAGCAGAAATTCTTTTACAGGAGTGCCGGCAATGAAGAATCAAGAAAGCGTCCTAGAAAATCATGTACAAGTATTACAAGTATAGTTTCAAGAAAACAACCAGTCTGAAGGCCATACAAATATCTTTAAATGAGGCCTTTTACGCAATCAAACAAGCTAAACATGATAGATGGTCATGAGCAGGCAGTCACTTTAGTTGTCAAGTGTTATAAGGTAGTCATCACGGATCTGGAATTTTGCACTGTAGGAAGTGACCCCGTTGATAACGTATTGCTGAAAAAATAAAAGATCCTCTGATGCTTAAATGCTTTCTCCTACTTTCAGATGTGCTACCACATGTGACATCTTTGTCTTTGTTTTTACGAAGGAGAGATATCCACTTGAGTCTCATGAAGAATTCAGTGAATACGACTCTAAGTATGCTGAAGAAGAGAAAAGCCGATGATGGACATAGGACCATGCAAGAAAGTGTGCTGACAGAACAAGTTGGCATACAAAATGCTACACGTAGAGCTGACTTTGATAAGAAACCCCTTCCTCAGCCGTTTTATCTCCAATGTTGAGAGCAGATTTGAAGACACTGAATTAATTGAGCATTTGTTAGTTATGGATTTATTTGGAAACGAGGACCTGCCAACACTCTATCACTCTATGGGCTCACCTTATATCAACACTTCAGCCTGGACTCAGAGCAGCTACTTATCTAATGGCAGGAGTATCTGCAGTTGCTGACGGGATGGATTTGGAAAAACGTTCTGCGATGAATTAGTTTAAGCTGATGTTTGCTGATTAACACAAAGAGAAAGGCCTAAAGGAGTAGTGTCCATTGGTTGAAAGACTGATAACAATAGATTGTGCCCATCACTAAGTAAAAGTGACACTGATGAAGACTGGAGTCAGGAGCAATAGCAAAACAGCAATGTTATCAAAATTGCTGAATGTGAAAATTAACTGCTCAGAGATTAAATTTTAGAATTTCATTGTCAGGGTAACCTATAAGCTTTATGCTGTAAAAACAGAAAGCTAATCAGTGTCCTTATGAACGATAAATTAGAGTAAATTTAGGCAGCTTATTACGCATATAGCTGTTCAACACAGAAATCAACAGTTAATATAGCTATTGTACAGTTTAAGTTAATTGATGAACAATAGCATGTTTGGAACAAATTTTAATAAACTATTTATTTCGCGTGGCCTTTTACACAGTTCCCATTGCTTTTTTTTTTCTTAGTCTTATATTGCCTAGATCAGGTAGTTTGATTTGTGCATGGACAGTTAATACTACTGTTTTTCAATGCTTCGATCTATTGTCAATACTAAGTGATGTTGTGATAGCTATCCACTTTCATTCTTTTAGTAGTATTTTAGTTATTTGTTGGCAACACAATAAAATCTGTTTTCAAGGGTGCTCATCATAAATCTTACCTGTAAATTTGAATCAAACTGCATATCAAATTTAATCAAGGGACACAGAAAATGACTGTTTTTCTTGTTTTGTGTTTGAAGGTAGTGGTTTGTATTTTCTTTTTTCTTTAGATTCTCTAGTCAGTGTGCCCAGTATATGCCAAATTGTATTGTGATTATGTGATTAATATGCTAGTACGTAACTAATATACCACTAGTATATAAAATGCCTCAAGTTATAAGTATTTTTCATATGTTAATTTATGTTTGGTCATAATGAAAAAGAATGCTAGCTTTTTGTTATGTTTTGGTTGAAATAGTGAATAGTTTGGTTGAGAATTAAATAATTTTGAGTAAAAGTTACTTATTTTTACCACTTATTTATTGGTTATTAGATGACATCCTTTCGCACATCTTGTGCCCTGCGTTTGACTTTGGATGCCTTCTCAAAATCAAGGTGCCGTGATTATTTGCTTAAGGTGCCGTGGTCATTTGAAAACTGGAACAATATATTCATTCATTCATTCATTCATTCTCGTCTTCATTCTTCTTAAAAATATAGATCATGTTTTATGATCAAGAAATTATTTATCAATACAACAGAATGAGGCACAATTATCTGATTAATTGTGAAAAAGAAATGAGAGGGTTCGATTTTTCAAGTAAAGATAATTGTGATAGATATTGCTGATTAGATGAAAAATCTCCGATATAGTACTACCTCAACGCACACAGTAGAATTGCTTTTCTTACCCGGTAATTGTATTCGATGTCTATATATATATATATATTTAAATACTTTCGTGATCATAGAATATTAATGTACTAAGATTTTTAAAGAAGGCAATATACTTTACAGAAAATTAGAGTAATAACGATATAGTAAAGAATTTGATTGTCAAGTAGTAATATCGGGATATGGGGTGTAATGTCATGGTCTAGACACTTAGATTTGTGTATATTCTAGCCAACAAAGGTGAAAAGATATATATGGCTTTGATAGTTCGATCGTGCGTTCGTCCGTTTGTACGTACGTTCGTTCATGCGTTCCTTCGTTCTTTCTTTATGCATGCATTGCATCCTCAATATCTTGGACCTTACTTTACCAATGAATGCGTATCAAGGTGAGTACCTCATCTAGGTCAAAGTAAGGTCACTGTGAGTTGACTTTGATGCTTGAATCATTTCTGTATTTTCAGCTGTTCGTTCGTTACACTCTCAATATCTTGAACCCTATTTCAACTGATTCATGAAAATGGATATGTTAATGCATTACAAAAAGAGTAACTCAACCATTTATAACGTAGGTCATTGCGACCTTCTTCACCCTTGTCTGACCTTTGCTATTTTAGCTGTTTGTTTCTTACACCTACACTGTCTTGAACCCCATTTCATCAACAAGGGGAATAAATAAACCATATATTATTTAAGTTAATATTTATTAAGATTGCGCGTCATCTGGGTTCTCAGTTGTTACACCTTCATCATTTTAGATCGTATTGCATCTACACTCATGAAGTTATCGGACCACTAATTATTTTAAGCCAGAGAACCTGTCTACTGGTGGGGAACAAAATATAAAGTACTAAATATTTTGAGATGTACCCATTGGCTAGTAAATGGATTTAATTTTTCCCATTATACATTTCATAAACTTGAATCTATGTATTATAGTTGACTAAAATATTTACTTTTATTTCAATATCCTGGATTTAATTTCCTATTGACAAAATAGCATATGGACTCTTAGTGCGAGACTATGTTATTAAGTGTAAACTAGGGAGTCCCCCTGTTTAGGAGCACGAGGCTAAAACAATAATGATGCGATACACCTGCATTTGAAGGCTGAAAACAATATCTGTAACTCTAATGAATGGAAGCATTTATAGTTTTTATGCCAACTTAATGAAGAAATTATTTTATTTTTTTATATATTAACATTAAGTTATATGGATAATGAATTAGTGGTCTGATCTCTATAGGGGTGAGGGTTGTGTGTGTGTATCCATGATAAATATGTCCATCTCTGCATTCCTTTCAGTGTCATTAGTTGATTTATGAGAAATTACAATACAATGGATAATTTCTAGAGTAATTTAGAGCAGACAAAAAAAAAATCCACAAAAAATATGCCAATAATTATAGAAAATAAGCCGCAAGAAGCTTTACAGCTGCACAGTAGCTACTAATATCTGAATCAAATTGTCACAGTTCTTACAACCATGTGAGATTGAAGTTTAAGTTCTACTAACCCTCTATTGCCCATGATTTGTCATCATCCAGCCGACTCAAAACAATGCCGCGAAGCACATGTATTTCAAGGCTGGAAACAAATTAGCATTCATGGTTTGTATACCAACCTAATGAAGAAATTATTTTTTCTTTCTTAATATATTAACATTAAGTTCTATGGGAAATGAATTAGTGGTCCGATCCCTGAAAATTGGTATATGAATGCATCTCAAGACGTGTAAATCAATCTTATCAAAGATCAGCGTGTTCTTCACGCTTGAGTGACTTTTATATTTATACCCGTTAATTACATGCAGCCTCAATATCACTTGGAGGCAGATTAAAATTATTACATATTATGTTAAAATGTTCTATTCTATTGTAATTTGAACTTCTAATTTTGTACTTGGGCTATTTCTGAAGGCATAATAATCAAAATCAATAGTTTCTAATGGTTGAAGGAATGGGCTAGAAGTGATCACTAATCTTGCTACTTACTTAAATTTTTAGCTGGCTTACATACGTATGCTGTGAGAAAGGTAGTGAGACTTAACGTCCAACGGCATACTACGCGCTTCATAATTCATACAATATACTGACATGGTTCGACTATAATATTATCATTGACAATTGGTGCAAATTATTTCACATTCAGTTCATTCTTTCTTCAGAGAAATAGAGATATCCGCCTAAACCGAACCCTCTGAAACCCGAACACCGTTTTTTTCACTGGCCACATATTGTTGGTCCCACTAAATTTGTTTTAATACAAATTAGAGTTTGTCTACCGGCCTCCTCCGTATATATATATATATATATATATATATATATATATATATATATATATATATATATATATATATATATATATATAGTGTGTGTGTGTGTGTGTGAAATATAGAAAATTATGGAAGTACTTTTCATATTTTTAATAATCCCTATATCTTCACATGTGAAAAATATATATATCCTTATATTTTCACGCGTGAAAATACAAGATTTACCATCATGTCATGCGACACTTGATTGTGTGTGCCTAAAGCAGTTATACTTGCAGAAAGATAAACGAACATTTTGTGAGCTTCAACAATAAATGGAGACTTCATTGCCTTAAAGACATAAAATTATTGTTGCCAACTATATTAGACTCGCCACCATTTGCTTCTTTGCAAATCTATGTCCTTTTAACAACCTAGACAACAATTTTTAAAGGCCGGTGTGCTGGATTGCTCAGTTGGATTTGTATTTGCGGTCAGTTAGGGTAAAATAGTATTAAACGCAAAGGGTTTTGCTACAGGGCGAATCAACTAACACCTGCGTGAGCCTGGCTTGAGGTCGATTGTTTCCCCTATTTCCAAGGACGTCAAGACAACAGTCGTTGTCAATTAAAGGTTTTTTTAAACGCGCATACTACAAATAATTTTCCTCTAATCACCTAATGGACACACATCACGAAACTAAAATTTCACACTTGCATGGCTTATTTTGCTTAATATTTGTTTGACTCATCAGTAAGCCTTTCCAAACCTAAGACTGGTACGTTACTCTATGCACCACGAAACACGACCCAAACACCTAATAAAAAGTATTATTACTATATCTAATTACTAAACACGCCTACATTAGAATATCCCGAGAATTCCTTATGTTAAAAAGTAGGGAGGGGCCATTTTACAAAACTAATCCATGCAACCATAAAGTCTCGTGAAAATTGTACGTTATGACGTCTGCTCCTATAATTGGCTTATTACTCGGTTTGAGAAATATTCTCCCAACACCGACTCCCCATAATCAACAAATATTCACTAAAATCTGACAAAGCTATAAACGGAGACGTCAATACAAATACCACATATCCTAGGTTTATTACAATAGTTTACAAAATGTCCAAAATTTAATTTATTGCAAAATATTAGGTAATCCCCATCCTACTGTTCTCTCAGATCGCTGATATTTGTAGGATCAGCTAACAAATGGGATTGAAATTGAGGTGAACTTACGAAAAGGGGGTGGTGTGAGGGGTGGGGGTTATGTGCTGAAGAGTGAATTAAATCTTCAAAGCTTTAATTAGGAAACAAGTTTGGTATATAATACAAAGAAAAGTTTCTTTTCCTGCGTAAATGTCGGATATATTTCATTTTGTGGTACAAAATAATGACATTTTAACTCGTGAGTAGTAGAGCAGGTCACTCGGGGGACGAAATGGGGTCCCATGCTAAATAGTGTCAAAATATTCGGGGGACAAACGGGAATCTAACATTTGATAGCTCAGCTGATCCAAACAGCAAGACATTAGTACTAACATAGATGAATAATTGCTTTAAGCAATGCATCAGTCTCAGTCTTGGTACTGTGTATTTGGTAGAATTAAAAATGAATGTAATGGTAGGCAGTCTCATCGTCGTTTCTTCTTATATAAGGTAAAGTTGCCTTACGCCAAACAATGTGGCTCTTATTCTTTCTTTTATATAATGTAGGTGATATATGTGCGGTCCTCATGCAATAACATGTTAGAAACAAGACGGTGTGGGGACGTTTCAACACGAACTACCTTCGAATTATTTAGCAAGCTATATAACGTGTAGCATAATAAAAGCTGCACATATGTTTCATTCCGATTGTTTCGAGCTCATTTGTTAAAGTTGTTTTTGTTTTTTTTTATATAAAAAACTGGGGGGGGGGTCGGGGAGAGCTTGGGCTGTGCACCCCTCCCCCTCCCCGAACCGTCCTTGACATGTTCTCTGACCTGGATAGAGACAGTGCCGTCGACGACCACAATTTCGAGTACTCGAAGCCAAGTCCAGTCTGTGACTTCGAGTACTCGAGTATTAAATTTGATACCCGTAGCAGCCTATTGCAACAAATAAACTTTTCAGGCTGAGGCTTATGCAACGCCCCCCCCCCCCTCAAACAGTTCTCCATTGGTTTATATGTCTGTGTCTTTTAACTATATGTGTTTCTTGTTTTCAAAGTAGCTTTTAATTTTGTAATTTGTTTAATTTAAAAGAAACAAATGTAACTAGCGTTTAATTCACAGTTGCATAATTATGGGCTTATCATATCCTCTACCCACATTAGCATAATGACCAGAAGCAACATCTGGTCAACATCTGGTTACCTTAAGGATTAGATTAAGACTAAGGTTTAAGCACGCTCCTTTTTTCTAAATTCGATCTGGCAAACGTGGGTAAAACAGATCACTAGATTCCAAATAAAATATAACATCTTTCTACTACTAGATGCAACATAACCGACACTAACCAGGAACAAGAAAATCTTTCCATTATTATATATGAAGCTTGTTACTGTTTCAAAGTTTAAAAAAATGAACTTAACTTCCTTTTTCACCCCAACTCACCTCGTAAGTTCACCGCAAGTAAAAGTGTACAAAGGGGCTTATAATAAACCAGATTTGAGGGAGTGGTAGGTAAAAGATGGCATAAGGTGCTGGAATAAATTAGTTTTTGATATATAAACCAATTAAAAAATATCCGACTAATGCAGCAAGCCAGAACAAGCGAGGTACTGACGTTTTCAGCATTTTGGACAAGGCAGGAGGGCATATACCTTTGATAGAAGCAAACGGTGGCGTGTCTAATGTTCTTGGCAATCAAAGTTATTTCATTTGCCTAAGACGTAATGCAGTTTACATCTATTGATTTAGATCACAAACTATTATTGTTTTTTGCCATTTATATAACTCCTGTTGGATCATATGCTCTGGCAGCGCATAGCATACTGGGAATATTTATATTTCCACATGAATACGTCAGAAATACAAGAATGGAAAATCAAGAAATATATCACAAAAAAGCGTATGTTCATCTATTAGGTATATAACACAAGGATATAAAAGAATACCAACCGATCATAAATGTTGATTGGAGACTGCTTGGTAGTCGTATGGAAGGTTGACAGGGTAAGTAAAGGGCATCTTTAAATATGCTTGATGTATACAAAGCATGCGTCTTTAAAAGCGGTATACTATCATAGCGACAGTACACTGCAGTATGTTGATAGCCAAATATAACCATTTTTAGAACTTCACAAAACCTTCATACTTTTACTTGCTTTTAAGCTATACTACTCGATCCGTGCGTTTCGAAGCCCTATACCTTTATGCTGTTTATTTTAGATGTTTTTATAAGTTCGAAGACCACACCATGATTTTCTTTTATCACAGCCACCATGTCCATCTACAAAACATGTGAAAAACCACTAAATTATCGTAAAACAAAAATAAAGCCTTAGAATTAGTATTTATTTTCTAGGCAGCTACCACAGCATTTTTCACCATAGAAAATGACACATATAATTATAAGTAGATAAGAGTTTCTAATCTATATATTCCACCGACTAAATATGAGCTCAATAACGCGATTACAATAGTAAGTTGAAAAGAATTAAGGTGGACACATTTGTGTTAATTAAAGAATTTACTTATGATTTTAAAAGAAATAACAAGTGCATCACCTTATCCTTGCCTTGCAACTCATTTTAACGATCCAGTAAACAAAGACTTTGCTCAAATATTTACATAGATGAAAACTTACTACGCTGACAAATATTTTATTTCACATCCAGACCACTAAACATTATTGATAACAACAGTTTAAGCTTTGACAATAATAAATCTGTAGACATATACACAACACATGCGTGACCTGAGAGTTTGGTAAAACCCCAAAAACGGGGGTAGTGTGGATGGCAACAACTCGATGTGAACTATCTAATTGACCTTTGACAGATCAAAGTGTACCAAAATCAACAAAATCTGAATATACATTCACATCTACTGTCAATTTCGAAAACTACTTGATTGCAAAATGCCTTTACCTGATGATGATGCACTTAATTTGAATGAAAATACCATAGATATGGCACAATTTAAGCTATCTGAAATAAGTTTATCTTTCTCAAAATTTTGATTGGAGATACCTCAAGGGAATAAATCAAATAGCTATTATTAATACTAGTTATCATTGGAAAAATCAGTGGATGTAAATAATGAAGAGAAGAATTAAATATTTCATGCAGAAGTTAGTCATTTGAGATTTTGGTATAGCAAAATTAAGCAAATTAAAAGTTTTACAATATTAATATTGATCCAAATGAATCTGTTGGATGGACCCTTTTTGTTCAAGATAACAAAGGATTGACAAATGAAGGTATTGCAAGATTAAATCAACGTGTCAGATTATACATTATTTGTGTATTAGGTGTTCATGTTAAAAACAGAATAACTATTTCACAGTCCTTTTCCACTTCAAGATTCAACAATAATTTCTTTTGAGAAATTAATTTTAGTACAGCAAGATTATGACTCATATGAACACATTACAACAAGATTAAGCAATGTATTTCAGATTCAAACGTAACATTGGAATATGCTGTTGGTGACGATGGCATATTTTGAATGCATAGTGATATGGTTATGAAAATTGGCATCATTGGTCCCAGACCTGGTGCTCGAGTCAATAATCGCCGTAGTCAATCTCGAATCGATTGAACCGCTTTCAATACAAGATTTTTCAACCGGCCGCATCTTTGGCGCGTCAATGAACAATCCCTGGACAACATCACCGAGACCAGTTTCGTAATATGTCATGTAAACGGATTTTCTAGCGTTGACAGCACGTTCACATGTCCACGTACTACTGTCATTATATTTAAATGCCAGGTCGATCCCAAGTGTACAGATATATTGTCAATGTCTCCCCGCGGAGATCTAGCATGTGCCCGTCCTGGTCCACAAGAGTAAAACGAAGTTGTGTAAACCGAGGATTGTGGCATGGATGATACACGGGCGCCGCGGGAGTAATTGACAGCAAATCACCCTGCTCCACAGTTGTGGGAAACATAAACAATGTAAAACCCTTAGAGGATACGCTTGTGGAAGCTCCGATCTCGTAACTACCACTGATGGAGTCGCAAGTTAGATTAATCTGAATCGTTGAGGTTATCCCGACAATGTCTTTCAATTTCTTGGTTTGAGGAAATCTCATGAATAGAGTCAGGCCAACCGAGGATTGTTCTCAGCGATGACCGTTTGATGTCAACCGTGTACGGTTCAGATTGCAGAGCTGAGTGTGGGCTCATGTTCGCGTATGAAAATTGTAGAGTCATTGCCAGCCACATACAAAATCGTCCGTCGAATCTCTTCATTGATCGATTCCATGTCGTACGCGCCCGTGGAAGGTTTAACAATTTGCCAGGTACCTTCCTGACCATTCTCTGCTGAGAACACGAACGACCTATTTGCGAGAAGGCCCCCAAAACGGCCGCGATATTGGGCCAACTGTAATAAACGCCCAACGACGCTAGTGCGATATCGAGTGTGCGACCTTCCCCCGCGGTGGTTTCGTAGACGATATCGTGACTATCGAGGTAACGCTCGGGGTTGTATTTGCAACGACAAGCTGCATCGCTCATCATCGGTGTTATATACATCATCGATGTTTTCAATGAGTTCGTGTATTGACGCGCGAAACGTCCCAAGGTCCATGATGTCGTTGGTGAGCAACCACTGACTAATAGATGCGGCCTCATTGATGACTTCTCGTGCGTTGTTGCCCGCACAATCAGACCCCACGATCAATTTTCCAAACGATCCACAAGGTCATGGGGGTCACAGGTCCATAAAGTCCTTTTCATGTATACGGTTGTGTTTTTTGTTTTTTCTCTGTCTCTCTCTCTCTTTTTTTGTTACGCTAGCCGCCTGTTTATTTCTTTTTGTTCTTCTAGAAATATGGCAAATATTTTTCTTTCCGTGTGGGTGCAAGTCTTATTTGTTCTTCCTGATTCTCATAAATTCTTCCTACGTAGGCACACGTGGGAGTGTAACTGCACGTTTTCTTTGCCGTTGCTGTTTCTTTGCGCTTGTCCTTTGTTAATTTCTTTTGTCAACTGGATAAGTTCTTCTTCCCGCGTGTCTTGCATCAGTGGAGATTCGTTCCAAGGTTTTGGTTCGGGTTCGCGTGCGTATACGCGAACTTGTGTCCGATACGGAGCAAAGAAGTTTATTTTTGTAGGACTTTTCCGGTCTAAAAGAAATGTCGGCGGTGATATCGCTGCTGCGTTAAGGAAGCCGCCTGGAGCACCGTGGAGTAAATATCCTGGCGAAACGCATATCCCTGGATACAATTATTGCGGGCCTGTGACACGGTTGGATATATGGAACTCCGTTTTGATTTCTGGATGTTTTTGGAGCCGCCAACCACGATCGAGTACATTTTTGGTCTCAGTCCCACGTATTCTTCGATAGGTTTTCCCGCGCATTCGTCTTTGAATTTTCCCACGACTTTCTTGTTGACGTTGCTGAATAGCGGGTAATCTCGCTGATGCACGCTGGTATCATATTCATTTTTTAGACTTGGTTCAGTCACGTCCGTATAGACATCGCTAGTGGTTACATGCATGAGTAATGAATCTGTATCTGTGTAGAGCATCTTTATGTTGTCACCGTATCGCGGCTTGATTTTATCGTAATATAATTCATACATTTAAAGCTTTTGAAAGATCAAGCACATATGCGCCAACGTAAATGGGTTTTGTCAACTTTAGCTTAGCTTTATTAATATGAGGAAACGAGTACACCATCAAAGATTTTGCGTGACTAAAATGAGGGGTCTGCGATAAGCCTTTGAAGCTTATCTAGCTCGCTATTCCCGACAAGGTTGACGCAGATTCGTTTTCGGAGATTCTTCTTCTTTTTGCCGAACACGGCATTGTTCATTAGTTTGAAAAAGTCTTTGTAAAACTCGTTAGCTGCGTCCGTGCGCAGATCCGTATTCTTGTATAAATACCACTCTATCCTGGCGCGCTGCCGAAACCTAAGCACCGATGGACTCGCAACACACGCATCCCCAACCGCAGATACAACTGCAGGTTTCGTACGTGGATCACATCGTTGCTCTCGGTTTTCTGGTTCGAGACATGTTTGACGCATTCTGTAAACATTCCGAAATCATCCACGATTTCACACTGATACGGGGATTGCCACTCGCGGGGTACTGACAGCACTTCCGGGGCTAGCGGATAATCGCAGTGAGCACGGTGAAGCTCATTGTTGATCAGCTTCAAAGAATTATCATATGTCGCTATTTTTAGTATACTCTCGTAGTCATTTTTCAACATCTATGTGCGCGGGATCAATCGATTCAAATTTACCAATAGACACTGGCTGCATCAATGCCCATTAATAAGGGTTATTGGTGTAAAGATAAAATGTCCACTATAACTGTTTGGGAAAGAGGGGTCATAGCCGTCCACAAGCGGATTGTTCGCGCGAGCGCAGCGATGACTCGCCATTGAAATCCCGCCACAGATTCCACGCTCCACAAATAAATGTTGGTCAATATCGGTGAGTAATTCAAGCTCAATCTAAGTTTATGAAAGTAAATTATCCCAGGCCATTCCCGGGGAAGAAAAGTTATGTGCGGGGTCAAGCTTATACTCCTGCATTGCTGTCTGGCAAAATGCTTCAAACCCATCCGCTAGTAAAACACATCGGTTTGTAAATATAAATCGTGGGAGTCTCAATAAATTTTACAATTAAATTTAGACCGAAGATTGGTCGCGTGCGTAAAATTATCGCCAGACATTCCCTCGGGAGACGTCGATGAATGGAATGCCTCCATGGATGGCAAATGAGTTCCAGTACACTTTTCCCACGAATACATATACTCATAAGGATAATCTCCTTTCCGAATAAGCAAATTAAACGTTTCATTATCAGCACCATCGTATTGGCAAGTAATCTTAAATCGATCGTTTCCGTTCGCCGCAAGGCTGCTTACTTGTTTGTGGAGACTGGAATTCAGGAACTGCAGCGAGTCAATGAACTGCAGTTGACCAATCCAGAAAGTCATATATTTCTCCATATTAGAGGGGTTGACACTTATTGGAGAATTAGTCGCTGTCGCGATTGCTTGCATGATCAAGTGACCATCGTAACCGAGCAGGTTATGAAGCACAACCGCAATTCTTTTTTTGCCTGGGTAAATTCGCAACTGTAGATTGCATGCACTCTGCGAAGAGCCTCTCTATATGCCAGTGATGTGCAAGTGATCGCGAACTTTTTGATCAGTGGAGCCAAAGCCTCCTTCACAGATCCAGCAACGAGTGCCCGGAGAGCTTTTGTCCAATCCATTTCGTTGTAACCTCCAGCGATTTAAGGAACACCTCAACGGAGTCCTGGCCACGATATAACATTGGTGGCTCATGATTATATGCTGCGGCTTTTCGCTAATTCCACCGCAGTAAAACTCATGGTCCGCGAGCAACTGTTGTGTGCTAAATACATGCATGCAACGTCTGCATGGAAATTTCTTACCCTCGTACTTACTGTGCCGGTATACCATTCGTGGAGAATCTTCTATCTACACATAATGATACCGCACCATTGAGCCACCCATTCTGCTCAACAATAATAAATCAATGTTGTACCGCGCACTTTTCACCATGGATAGTCGAATCGGCTGCAAGTCTTTGTTCCAAACAAACACATTAACAGCGATGTCAGGGTTCAGTCGCTCAAACTTATTGATGTAAGTAACTTGCACAGGGAATTAATTATATGTTATCAAACTTAAGTTCGCCCAGGTATTGTTTATATTTTCAAGGCTGGTCTGTAATATCGTTTACAGGATGCATCGCGGACAAAAGCGCCAATTCAAAACTTGGTTGTCACCATTTTTCACATTGATAACTGCTCACATTGATAATACACACTGATTTTGGAATGTAACTCGATCCGCGAAAAGGCTTGTATGGGGAAATATGAAGTTCAACTCGCACACATCTGTCAAAAGTCCATCCTGAACCTGTGTTGGTGTACTTTTTCCAATCCTCGAGGATTGATGCAAAAGCTTTGTCGATTTCATTATTAATTGCCTCTGTGTCTTCATGGTTCAAAATTGTACGGGCACCACTATGAAACCAAGGGCTTGCGATTTTTAACACATCATTGTCACGGTTCAGCAGCATAATCAAGTGCACACCGAGAACAATGTCCACTATAACCCTGGAGGTGCATAAACTCTGTAGCGTTGATATAATTCCGGGATGCATCTTTGATAAAAGTTTTACCGCGTCTTTTCCCGGTTTATACGTGTGCGGAATATTCGCATGGTGATCTTCGAAATCACGAATACTTTTATGCAACTTGAATTCTGGAACTTGGTCTCCTTGATGTACATACACAACAACCTTTTAAGTAATAATACGTGCAATACTGCGACTCTCTTGTTCATCAGCAACCATGCGTGCAATATCAGCCCGTTTGACCCGTTGAGGAATCATAATATGCAACCGTGCTGCTGTTGCACGAAACTGCTTCACAGTCAACAGTGGCTCGTCTTCAAGTCCTAACGTTACAAGTATGACTACCTTTCTCATATCGCTTGGAATTTTTTTCCTACGCTCTTGCGCTAATTGCTTCAGCTCATTCACGATAGGCATGCTCGTATATGAGGGAAAAAGTATTGTCTAATTGCTTAGTCCATCAATAAATTGTAATATTTTTAATTTACCAGGATCAGAAACTGCAATCGCTTCAATTTTTGCTATTATTTCATTGACTTCTGTATCAGTGACGTCGTCGGGTTCGGTGAGTCTTTGCCGGCGCGCGTGATAATACTCGCGAACAGATCCACATGGTCGGCAAATACCACATTTAAGGCTTGGTCGAGCACCGGGGCCAACACTTAACGCGAGCAAATGTGATTTACAATTTTCGTAATTGCATGTTCAGCCGCAGAATTCACGTTTTCCAAGGCATACGCCTTTGCATTGATTGTGTCCCAAATGCCATTGAACTTCTTAGATATGCGGAAAGTTTATTTAATTTGTTTATTTTCCCAGTCGCCTCCATTTTATCTCCTCCTGTACATACGGTGGTATCTGAATGATAAGGCAAGAGGGATAGGTTGGAATTTTACTGAGTTCATCTTGTGTTATAGTAATTCGAAATTGTAAATCAGGCTTGTTCTTGTTGGAATCATCATAAAATTCCTTTGTAAAACTGGATAAAATTTCCATCAAGTCTGTTTTAGCCCAATTGAGCACAAATGACCCATTACTGAGTACTGCACAACCCGAATACGACCAGACTTTGCACGTTTATACCAAACAACATCAATCGTCCTGGAGTGCTTGTATATCTCAGATTTGGTATTTGCTTCATTGGACTTGGAAATTACTTCGGAGAACTTCTCCAATTGTTTGCGTTGCTCCGCTTCTGCGGCATTTTAGATCGATTCATAATATGCCTCATCGAAGTCGCGTCTAAATGCCATTGATACATTATTGTCAAAAGTATCGTTCTAACTGATTTGCTCATTACTATATTCACTGTCATTGTCACTGTCAATATCTTTGACGCCTTGCTGTATACGCTGGACGTTTCAATGTCTTCGGTTAACGTCAGCGACTTAAACTTTTCTTGCACAGTATCATACAATGGCTTTCACGCTTTTTCTTGTAAGCTTGACCAAGTTTCCGTCGTTCTTTTTCCAAGACAA
Organism: Margaritifera margaritifera; assembly: GCA_029931535.1. Taxonomy (NCBI): domain Eukaryota; kingdom Metazoa; phylum Mollusca; class Bivalvia; order Unionida; family Margaritiferidae; genus Margaritifera; species Margaritifera margaritifera. Next base: position 628,490 of record JAQPZY010001311.1, read on the forward strand.
TCCTTAATTCGAATAATTTATCAAGATGCTCTTTATACTTTTTAAAACAATCATCAAACATATTTTGAACTTCTTTGATAAATCGGCATGACGGATTTAGGAGAAATAATGATGTAATCTTTTCTGTGAAGTTACAAACACGCCATTGCTCGGGCAATGTAATTTCCGCATTAGCTACGTTCATAAATCCTCTCAAAATGCTATACGTGTCAATCCCTGTAGCTTGCGCCATTAGATGTATATGTATATCGCTTTTGCCATTATATATATACCGCGGTAATTCTCAAATATAATATTCTCACGTAAAAGGAAACAATCTCCGCTCGGGTTATGCTTGTTGATCAATATTTCTTGAGACTGTAAGCATACTGCTGGTGTTAAGCTGTTGCACACTTGTTTCTTCAGTCAGCTGACGTGTTTGGTCGGTCTCAATTACAGCGGTTTGACTTTACAACCCCAGATGAGCCCCTAGCTTGCCAAACGACATACAAGAAGGCTCAGATGTTATTTCAAACCAGATTACGTCTCAAAGAATTATGCAAGTCACGTAATCATAATTGACAGCAACTGCACATCGTCAGATTTGAATTTTATTTTCATGCACAACCAACAGCTAGACATTTCCTCAATTAATAAAGAAAATATCCTTTTCCGCGAGTGTGATTTGAACCTAAAATGTCTCGATCAAGAGCATGACCCGCTAACCTATTAGGCCACCAAGAACTCTTAACTAGTAAGTGAAAAGAACTCATACTTGAACTTAACAGCGCTTTTGAAACTATGCCTGACGCACCTTCCAATATAAGACAAGAAATGCTCGATTCCGCTTTGAGAATGATAGGCAAGCCATAATAGTCCACTTCTTGCTTAAGTCAAGAAATCCTTATTTCCTCATTGAGAATTAAATACACGCAGAAATAGGCTATTTTCTTGATTTAATTTTGCCCTCTACAGGAGACGGTGCTGCGTTTACTATCGCAGATTTTCTATGTGGCTAACACGTGTTTGTGTATATTGATCGGCCTGCACTTGCTTGTATTATCGATCGGTCTGCTAGCTCACAACAGTGTATTAATCTGCCTATAGAGGCGCCTCGTGGTAACTCCGCTTGTGGGGCTCGCCGCGGGACACACGCGTGTGTGCATACTTCCTAGGAACCAAGTGGTGTGATAATAGAGGTTTGTTTGGTTACTGATCTAGGCCAAAACCTTCTACACTCATGACGTTCCCCTCGCATCACGCTGTACTGGGGCACTTCGTGGTAACTTCCCTATAGGGGATCGCGGATTACAATCGCGGGCTTGCGCACACTCGCGTTTGACGCGGGGGCATATTCATGGGGTGAAGAAGGCTTTGACCTAGATCTGTAACCGAAATCGCAAACTGCTATTATCACACTACTCAAATATAGTTTCTTCACTATAGCCTATAAGAGATGGTATGCATACAAGTGTCAGTCTTTGGTTCTTGCCAGCTTTTTCAAGTTTCTCTCTCTTTTGCAATAAATTCACAGAATCCTACAAAAGTATTTTCACTTACTTTGGGATGTGTACATGTTGTAGGGTTGGTTTGTCTATCTGTCTGTCTGTCTCTATCACCGTCTCTATATCTCTGTCTGTCTTTCTCTCCAAAAGCTTATCAAAATAGTGAAATATGTGTAGAGCTACCAATCAGGTGACGTGGTCTGCCCAGCTGAGCCGTAATTTCATTAGCAGACTGTGGATGCTTGGAATGCCTGCCCGTGTGAGAACCTCAGTGTCTGGGACCTTGTCATGCCGTTTTATCCTGGCCAGTTTCCTTAGGTAACCCATGTGAAAATGTTTCAGCTTTTTGGCATGACATCTGTACATCGCCCAGGTTTCACATACATACAGCCGGGTCGGCAACACAATGGCTTTGCAGACCTTCCGTTTTGTTTGCTGACTGCCTCTGCACTCTCACACATTTGCGCGTAATCTGCAGAATGCCACACTTGCTTTGGCAATCCTGGCATTGATTCCCTAGTTGATGTGGACTGCGCGTGACAGTGTACTGCCAAGGTAGGTGAACTTGTCCACTGCCTGAACGGTTTCGCCATTTACTGTGATGGTAGAATCCACATAAGGCTTTCCTGGTGCAGTTTGGTGCATCACCTTGGTACTCTTGATACTGATTGAGACCAAAATTGTCACAAGTTGAAGACAAATGGTCCATACTCTGTCAGCCTCGGATTTGCCATTCAGGAAACAGTCATCAGCAAATAGGAGATCACGAACAGTCCCCTCCTGTAACTTTGTCTTCGTCGTAGTCTCCTTAGATTGCAAAGCTTGCCATCAGTGTCAAAGTCGTGGAAGGCCTCTGTAAGCCTGGCAGAGAACATCATACTGAAACGGGTTGGGACCAACACCCATACTTACTTGACTCCATTAGTGACTTTGAATGGTTTAAATGACTCACTGTCGTAGACGGCGCGAGCGAGCATCCCATCATGGAATTGCCGAACCATTATGATGAATTTCTGTGGGCAACTAAATTTTTTGGCATGATATTTCAGAGGCCCTCACGACGGACTGTCCCAAGTCAGATCAAGTCGATGAAAGTCGTGTACAGGTTGGAGTTCTGTTCCTGACATTTCTCCTGGAGTTGACAAGCTACAAACACCATGTATATAGTCCCTCTTCTTGTCCTGAAACTACACTGACTCAGTAGCCCTTGATCAATATGATACAATTTAGCAGAATACTGGCAAGGATTTTGCCGGCTATTGGCAGCAAGAAAATGCACAGATGGTTGTCGCAGGATTTTCTTTTGCAATTCTGCTTGTACAAGTTGATGATGTATGGATACTTGTACCTCAGGGGTATAGTTCCTTTTGTCTACATTAACTGGAAGAGTTCAGTCATTGAGCTTTTTGGGAGCTTTTTGGCCTTGTGGTCGTCTGCTAGGCTGAATCCGGATATTAATCTTGGAGACTATAAGCATGTGGTCAGTCCAGGACTCTGTGTTGTGTTCAGTGCACTTCCTCAGTAGGAGTCCGCTGTTCTTGCACTTGACAAAGTCATTTTTGCCAATGACGCCTGCCCATGTTTAGTGATCTGCACCAACTCTAGCACTGAAATCGCCAAGAATGGGGATCTTGTTTGCCTTCGGCAATTCTGCAATAAGAGACTCCAGGTCTTCATAAAATTTGTCCTTGATCTCATCTGGGTTAGTCATGGTGGTTACACAGGCGCTGATGATAGTTGCAAGTCTATTTTCCAGACGGTAGGAGTCTCATTCGCACGAATCTATCATTCGCCCCCTTTGGGACATTTGTGAGCTTGCTGACTAGCTGTGATTTGATGGAAATCCCAACACCAGTTTCTTTACTTTGGCCACTCTAGAAGAAGGTGTAGCCGGCTCAAACTTCAGTAAGTTGTCCTTGATCAGTTGGGCGAGTTTCACTTAGACCTCTATCTGGATGTTGAATCTGACCATGTTTCTACCAGACAGAGCTGTTCTCCTCTCTGTTATATCTGCTGATATACTGCTTATTAGTGTGCGCATATTCCAGGCACCGATAATGAGTGGCATCACCTTTATCTTCCTGTGTAATTTTCGACCGCTACAGTGGGATCCCTATCAGCAACGGTATGTTTAGGGCACCCATCTTAGTCCCTTCCTCATGCTACCGAGGTGAGCAGTGTAATCCTAAATACGGCTGCTCTGTTGCCTAGGAGGCTGCCGAGTTCCACAGCTGCTTCGGTCCAGAAAAAAGCGACCCTATGCCCTGAGCCGCCTATGTGCAGGTCTCTAGCTACAGCTCCCAGTGTATACACACCTGCTGCTTTGCAGCTCGCCCATCGACACAGGATTTTGATGTATGACATATGATGTCATGGCTTGCGCTTGAGTTGAAACTAAGTGAGATTTGAGCGCAGAGTTGCCCTCACTCTCTCGTCAATTAATATATATATATATATATATATATATATATATATATATATATATATTGGATATAATATAATCTTTTGTTGGTTTTAACGGCACTTTGAGCACATTAGCGGCTTTATCAAGCCGAGAAAAATGGAGCTAGGTGCCTTTCCCAAGGACACACCCTTGAATTACAAGTCCGACACCCTATCAAATGAGATACCGCGGTTCCCAGAATGATAAATAGATAGAAAATTCAACAATGATATATCTTAAACGCAGAGAGAGAGAAAGAGAGAGAGAGAGAGAGAGAGAGAGAGAGAGAGAGAGAGAGAGAGAGAGAGAGTGACAGACAGACAGATAGATAGATAGATAGATAGATAGATAGAGAGTTATTGGTGTAAGAAAAAGAACAAGAACCGAGTCAAAGTTCCAAACGGCTTTTATTTTAAAATCATTTGAATCGACTGCTTCCTCAAAGGAGAGGAGGCTACTTAGGCTGAGCACGATTTTTTAAAAAAAACGCACATTTTGATATGTTCATGTGCTAATGTTCACACAAATCCTTTGGAGTTTATCCAGACAGCAACACGACAGCTTTTGATCTGTTGTTTATGAACGAACTCGATGCTGATTATGATCGCTGATACCCTAAGATACCCCTCGATATTTCCCGTAGCTTTCACAGACGGGTGGAAGGACGTTTGTTCAGATCACCCTAGTCTATCGAAACTGGAAAATGATCAATAACTTATCATGATAATAGCTAACTATCGTATATTGGAAAACTATTTCATTGTTTCATTTTTTTTAAAATACTTACTGTCGTGAGAGCTTAATGTTTCATATCAGAGAAATGAATCTAGATCTTTCCGAGTTTACATTTTCTTGATACATGTAAAAGTTACGCGAGTCAATTCATATAGAAATTGAGCAGAAATGTTTCCCATATCCAAGTTCAAGTTGGTGAAAATCTCCCAATCAACAGATTTCATAGTTATTTAGTACAGCTTTCATGTGCTAATATACGAAAACATATAACCGTACCCAAAATATAATGTGATTCGTATTAATGATAACTGACCTTATTAATAAGTATCAACTGAATTGAATTGAATTTAGTTAACATTTTATGGAAAATTAACACAATATAAACAGCATTTACAGCAAATAAGTAAAGGTTATAAAAAGCAGATGTAGGTAATCACGAAATACATATAAAAACTACATACAGCGACAAAATATATTAGTCTGGGACAGGGAAAAGATTCTTAGCAATACTAAACAAACTTTTTAGCTGTTTTGTACTTTTTGGAAAAGCAAACAATTATCGACGGTTTCAAAAGTAAGTGTGTAATGCTAGTTGTCTCTAAAGAAGTATTATTTATGGATTATGACTGGTGCGAAAAAGGTTCCATTTTACCCAACAAATGTTCTACAAATTCTAAAGACAAAGTGAGTCTCAATATTTTGTGAAAATTGTGGATTGCAACCTTATGACTAGTGCAAGAAATGACAAAATACATATATAGGATCAAATGATAAAATTCGACCTAATTTAATTAGTAGCATCATAGTGGTAACTGGTTTGGCTATCAAATAAATATACATATATCCTGCATACTAGATATATAATGTTATAATGGAGAGGAATTTATAAGTTGTACAACTTGTTTCCAAACCTTTTACCTTGTAATATTACAATTTTGTCAGTAAACTATTCTTAAACTAAACATTATGAAATTAAAACGAGAGTGTAGTTTGTGAGCTAGTCTGAAAGGTAAAGTTTGAATGCAGTGAAATATAATTTTTTTAGAGACTCTCTTGTATTCGAAATTAAAACAAAAATGTTTGCTTGATTCACCAATGGAACTGTTTCATCATTGAAAAACACTATGTTAAGAAAAAAGTATTTCTTGTGTCGAGCTAATAATCGAACCTGACTAAAAGGTTATTTTAACCTGATTCACAATTTAAATTTGACTCACCCCAACTTTGACAAGTAGGTGATCAGTAAATAAGTAAATATATCTTCTACCAGTTCGTTCTATATTTGATTGACCTGTCAACTAATGTTGATATTAATACTGAGTGATATCAGTATTAATCAGTAAATATCTGCGGTATGGGTGTCCCACTCAGCTAAAGATCATCTTGAAGTAGTTAAGGGCATTATAACCGGGAAGATAGATGACATTTCACCACCTTCAACAAAGAGATGGACAGTTTGTGTCTCTCTATCTACAGATTCAAAATGTAGTCAAGAGAAGAAAAAAAAATTGAAAAAGACATACAGCGACACAAGTTATTGCAGATTTCAAGGTGAAGGTTTGCTTAGATTTTATTTCTCTTGGGACTGCTGAATCTACAAAAATGGTTGAAGGAATATAACCGTTAGGGCTTTTGTCCTTGTTTTACAGATGAACCTGTAAATAAATTAAGTAAAATGAACTGTAATCAATATTTGTATTTACAATTAGAGTAGTTACATAGATGGGCGTATCATTTATAAACACATCTAAATAATTGCTAATTAGCATCCAACTTACAAATAGATCTCTACGACCTGATGAGTCCTGCCGATTAAAGTCAGTACAATTAACAACTGTCTGTTCCACACATGGAATCACAAAAGTGCATACCGATTCGGGTACACAATCAACGAGGGAGGGTAAACTAGCGACAGAAGGTAAACTAAATACGGAGGTAACCCGTAGGACCATGTGGTATAAAAATGACAACGACGGAGGATACAAATGTAAAGCTTACGAGGGAGGTATGAGCCTCTGGCATAAGTTGTATTCTGTATCCCCCGTCGTTGGAACATTTACACTACATGACACTACGGGTTAGATCAGTCGTTGTTTGTTTGGGTCTGTTTTGTTTTGTTTGTTGTTGTTGTTGTTGTTATTTTGTTTATAATTTGTTTTTCTTTTTTTTTCAAGTGAATTGGTATAACGTAAGAACAATATAAATGTAACTACACCCGTTTATGATTAAATCTGCATAATTTAGCTTTACCCTCTGGAAGGAATATCGAGAAACTTGCACGTCTGTGCTTGTTAATAAAAAAGGTTTCAAGAAAATTTAAAGGTGAGTTTCAGAGCATGAAAATTTAAAAATTGTTAACATATTAACATATTAGTGTTAAAAGACTTTAAAGGTTAAGACAATAGGTTATGGTAACATGCAAAAAACAGATATACAATTATGGCTTGATGTGATAAAAATGTCCATATTGCACGACTGAAACACTCCAGTTCTGGTGACTTTACAATATGTATTGTAAGGGAATTCAATTGAAAAATTGTCATTTGAAAAAAGGCGTACTTTTAGATTTCTGTTGTAGCACGGATTTGTCTAAAAGTTAAGGAAAGGTTGTATTTCAAATGTTTGCTGTTAGATGTATTGCGGCATTGATACTGACAAAAGACCATATACATTTTTTGAAAATTAAAAATAGACCGTCTCTGTTAGCAAGTAAGTCAGTCAAGGCTACACAGCATCTCAGACACACTTGAGTAGTGTGAATAATCATTAACAACCCAAAGTGCTGCATTTATCATTTTGATGTCTGTTTTCATAACTTTTGTCCAAAATAGTTGAACAATATATGAGTTTTGGTCTTATTAACTATTTAAAAGAATTTTCTCAGATTTTTTTATTTGTTTATTTATAATTATGATATTTCATTTTATTAAGCCTAAAGAACGATTTTCCCAATTAATAAATTTATCAACATGTAAATTCCAACGCACCTGTCGCAATCGACTCTTATGCAAAAACGCTAATAAGATAGTTAGTATTGCATCAAACATCCAGTTATCATGTCAAAACATTTAAATATGTCTGTCTAGTGTTGTGTCAGAAGTTTTGGTGCTATGACCATAACGTTTTAAAGGGCTGATTACCGTATATGTTTATATAAAACTCATGAAAAGCTCCAAACAGCGAAGACCCAGAACAGCCGTCACAAAAGGCGCCTGCAGATCAGAATCTACATTGTTTTATTGCCATTATTTGTCGAACGAAAGTAGTTGTCGGGGGGTACTGAGCGACATGAGGGGTCTCTATAGCGACAATGGGATTTTAACGTGGCGGGGCCTCTATAGCGACAAGGGGGCCTCTATAGCGACAAAAGTGCCAAAATTTATAGCGACAAGGGGGCCTCTATAGCGACAACGGGATTTTATCATAGTACGCCGTATGTAGTGACGAATACAACGTCCTCTACCATCAAAACTGGGTGGGGGTGTTTTTTGATAGTAGAGGACGTTGTATTCGTCACTACATACGGGGTGTGGGGACATGGCAATCATGGAAAAAATAATTAATCTTTTCTTGTAAAATGGGTGGCTCTTAAAAGAGCCGTTGGAGGAGGAATATTTATTTCCTCCAACATTTAGTTAGGAAGCCTGGGAGGTGGAACTTGTGTTTCTTCTTCTTCTTCTTCTCCTTCTTCTCGGGTATCCAGTCGGGATGATTCAATTGTCTGAACTTGTCCTGAATTTTCATCCAGTTCAAGTTCAGACGATTGAATTGTTTTTCTTTTTTTCCTTAGCCCACATTAACTTGATTTTGGCGACTTCCTGTTCCATAATTTTTTTAACAATGGTTTCAACTCGGAGCAGTGAGGATTGGACACTTTAAATTATCATCTAATTTTTTTTATGCAATCCAAGACTTCTTTAAGAAGTCCTACTCGACAAGGTGAAGAGGAGTTCTTGCTCTTCTTGACTTCCTCCTCCTTCTTCACTTCTTGAATTAAACCCATAATCAAGTTAATGTAGGTTAAGTGTTCTATTTCCCAGTGGAGGTTCACTGGATACCACCACATCATTCTTTCTCTATAATATTTAACTTCCACCATTCAGTCCCAGGCTTCCTGTAGATTTTCTATGATGTTGATCATTCTTGTAGAGTTGAAAGTGTGAATGGCGCAACTGTGGAAGTCACTGCTTTATATGCTAGAAGCGCGGACGTGAAGGAAAACATCCCCCTTTTTTTCCAAAAAAAAAACATACATACAAACAAACAAAAAAAAAAACACACAACACACTAATCTTTTTTTAAATTTTTTTATCAAACATACTCTATACAAGCATACCCACATTCATACATTTTTATGTATGGCAATCATTGGAAAATTAATCTTTTCTTGAAAAATGGGTGGCCCTTAAAAGGACCGTTGGATTGTTTGTTTTTGGGTTTTAACATTCAAATCTCCTAGGAGACCTTCTTTTTCTAAGACTTCTTCTGATTTCCGGACCGTAGTGAAGTACCCTCTTCAAACAGCCTTGTCTTGCCACATACATTCGTCTTTTCCAGTAAGCAGTCTCTGTCATCTTGGTGATAACCCATGAAGTTCTGATATACATGGGATAGTCTGTGTTAAAAAAAAAACATCTTGTTTTTTTTTTCTTTATGAGTGGTCTTGGAGAAAACCGGTGAAGCTTTATGAGACAAGCGGTGGTATATATACCTTACGATCGGATTGAAATGCATCGAAATGAACTACCAATCCAATTGAGCGTTACAATTGGGGTCGGCTTTTCTTCCAATGGGAAGAGAGTAGGGGTATGACGTCATTTTGGGTATAAATGCATCACAGCGTTCGTTGGGATTTTACTCTTTCGACAGCCTAAATGGAGACTACCAAGACGACCAGCATGTATTGGAGTGAGCCTTCAATGTTTAATGCTGCTACTTTGCTGAACTTACGGCCGGAAGACTTTAATTTAGATTTTCTAAATCAAGATTTTGAGTCTGAGACTACTACTGCTACTGCTGCTATTGTTGTTGCTACACCAGTGATGGATGAATTTAAAAAGAAACAACAGGAAGAGATGGAAAATTTTTTAAAGAAACAACGAGAGGATGAAGAAATGTTTCTTCTTCAGCAGCAGAAAGAAGAAGAAGAGAGAAAAAGAAAAAGTGAGGAAGAAATCAGACAGCAATTAGAAGAGGAGGAGAAGGAAACAGTAAAGGAAGTCGTCAGTCCTGAAGAAAAAACGGTGAGTCTTTTAGAAGAGATATTATCAGAGTTGAAATATCTGAGGGAATTATACAAATATTCTTTGGCTCAACCACCTAAACGAAAAAGACCATCACGGGCTAAACATTCCAAACCTACCAGTTCTAGTGAGATGCCACCACCACCACTACCACCAACACCACCACCAGTGACTACCACCATAAGCAAAACACCAGCAGTAGCAGCAGGATTTGGATTGGGTCGTGGTAAAGGACTACGACAATTGAAGTTGATTATGTAAAAACTTCATAAGTTTGTTTTAACCAAACAACAAAAAACAAACACCCCAACGGTCCTTATCAGGACCACCCAGATTTCTAGAAAAGAAATCAAATTGCCAAATCAAGTAAAACTTAAAAAATTCCATTCTGTTATATATAAGTGTGAGTGTGTGCGTGCTTGCATCTATACTCTAAAAAACAAAATAACACAAAATCACTTACTTTTTTTCCAGTCTGGTGTATTCTGTCATTTTTTCGTTACAAAATAATACACCAATAACATATAACACCAAAAAAAAAAAAAAAAAAAGTTCATTTGTTTTTTTCACTGTCTGTCTCTTTTGTTCTTGAATTTCTTCTTCATAGGAATCCTGATCGTCACAGGAATCATATTTTTTTCTTCTTCATTCTCACTGTCTTCCATCCTTCTCACTCTCTTCTTACTTTTCTTGATGATATGTTCTTCTTCTTCTTCTAGGTTTGAAGATCCTTCTTTTTCCTCCCTCTCCTCTGGTAGATTTTCTTCTTCTTCTTTCTGAGAGCACTCCGAAGACCAATTACTGGTCCTTTACAATGATAACAGATATCTTTTGTTTTGTCTCTCTTTTCTTTTTGGGGGGTTTCGACGTTGTGGGCATTCTGGAGCCCAATGACCTTTCTCTTGACAGATATAACAAGTATCTTGACTTTTATCTCTGATTTGATGTTGTCGTTGTGGACATTCTGGAGCCCAATGACCTTTCTCTTGACAGATATAACAAGTATCTTGACTTTTATCTCTCAATGTTCTTCCTCGGGCTAGATAATCCCAATTATACTCAGAAGGATGTCCTTTCTTAGAGTATTGATTTTTTCTTCTTCTTGACTCTTTCATTTTTTTTCAGTTTTTGAAAGTTCAATCACCAAAGATTGATTCCGAAGGTACGAAGCTCTCTCTATTTATATACTCTCCTCTCTCTATATAAAGGTACCTGGGTGAAAACTGAATCAGTTTCAAAGTAAACTTTAAGATGAAAAGATCACGCCCAAACCATGAGAAACCAGAAGAAGAAGAACAAGAAGAAACTAAGAGATCACGACGACGAAGACATTCCGTGCCACCTGAAACACCGTTAGATGAACTACTAGCTCAAGTCCATGCAAGTGACTTCGGAGAGGAGATGAGTGAACCTGAAACCTTACCACTTTCTAGCCCACCCAAAACAAAATCCACCACCACTACCAACACCAAAACCCCAGGCCAAGAAACACAACCTAGTACTTTGGCTTCTCCTGAAAATTACTATCGGATTCGAGAAACTCAAAAAATTACCTCTCGAAAATTTAGAACCACTGCCTACACTCATACGGTTCACTTCAAAGACTTCAAGTCCGAAGTACCTCCCGAGAAAGCGGCGGGGTTCATTAGCGATTTGTGGAGTTCTGTGTTACAGAACTTAAAACAACAATGTGGAGCCAAAGAAGATGATCGATTAGACTGGCCATCCATCATGACAACTTGAAGAGTCCTGTTTGGATCGAGTTCAGCACCCCGGCAGAATTAACGCCAGACAAAGTCATGTCCAAAATAGAACATGTGCAACAATCCAACGACAAGTTTACCATCACCGATGGAAAGGAGACACTCTACATGACTCACGTTGCTCCACCTCGAGGAAGTGGACGAAGTAGGAAATGTTTATTGGTGGACGATCTTCGCACTACCAAACGAAGTGTCGTCCAAATTAACAATACTCAAGACCAGATGTGCTTGGCTCGAGCTATTGTGGTGGGGCGTACGTTTGCCAACAAGAACGAGAGCAAAGAATGGAAAAAAGCCAGGAAGAGCATTCAACGATCGGACAGAGCCAAACAACGAAATGAGACAGAACTCCTGTTACAACAAGCTGGTATCCCTAAAGAGACCGTGTGTGGCATTTCTCAAATGCAGAAACTTCAAGATGTTTTGGCTCCTCATTATATTTTGAAAGTTTACCCTCAAGAAGTGCGCGGAGATATCGTGTTTCGAGGCCCCGATTTCCCCGAGGGAAAATACATTCACCTCTATTACCATCAAGAACATTTTGATACCATCACTAGTATTACCGGATTTTTGGGATACTTTTACTACTGTGAGAAATGCAGCCAAGGGTTTAATAGTCGAGAGCGACACATTCATTGCGGAGCAAGATGCCGGGGCTGTTTATCGGACAAACCATGCCTTCCTGAACAACAACAACACCACGTCCATTGTGAGACCTGTCGACGTACTTTTGTCAGTTCTTCTTGTTACCAATAGCATCGCAAGACACAAGGTCAACAACAAAAATGTGCTTGCGACTTATTGAAATCGTGTTCTACGTGTGGACAACTAATTCGTACCAACGACCCCAAGAGACACGTTTGTGCTGGCAAGAAAAAATGTTCTATTTGTCATCAGATCGTCGATTTTGATCATCGATGTTTTATTCAAACGTTTGACAAGACAGAGAAGAAAGAAATAAAGAAGAACAAGAAACAAGTAGATTTCATCTTTTTTGATTTTGAATGCATGCAAGAAACGGGCATTCACATTCCAAATTTCTGTGTGGCGCATCGGGCTTGTGATCAGTGCATTCAAGAATCGATTCATTTTCACTGTCCTCATTGTAGTCGAATTCCAGGAGGACGTGAAAAAATCTTTCGTGGAGTTAACACTTTGTCTGAGTTTGCTGAATGGGTTTTAGACCCTACCACCCACGACAGTTGGAGCGAAGAAGACATTCAACGTTATGGAGATTGTCATCGGTATGCCACCGTCATAGCTCACAATTTTTCGGGATACGATGGGCAGTTTTTACTCAATTATTATTTGAACCATGGGACCGAACGTTATGAAGTCACCATGAACGGAAAAAAGCTCATCTACATGAAAGTAGGACAAGTACAGTTTAAAGATTCTATGAGTTATTTGGCCATGCCTTTGAGTCGCATGCCAAAAACGTTTGGCATGACAGAAATGGCTAAAGGCTACTTTCCTCACTTCTTCAACACGGAAGCTAATCAACATGCTGTCCTACCTCATTTGCCTGACCTTCATGATTACGACCCCGATGGAATGCGCCCCGAACAGCGAGAAGCTTTTCACACTTGGTACCGCGCTCACCAGACCGATCCATTTGACTTTCAAGAAGAGATGCTCAAATATTGTCGATCTCATGTGGATATTTTAAGACGTTGTTGTGGAATGTTTCGAGAGTTATTTCTCGATCACGGAGAGGTCGATCCTTTGAAAGATGGGGCCACCTTACCTAAAGCCTGTTCCTTAGTCTACAGGCAAAATTTCATGCCCGAGAACCAACTAGCCATCATCGACTCCAACACGTCTCTCTTTGCTAGTCGTCAATATTCGGTCAAAGCTTTACGTTGGTTTCATTACTTGTGTCAAAAAGAAGACAAATGGATACAACATGCTAGAAACGGAGGAGGAGAAAAGAAGATTGGAGGTTATTCCGTGGATGGTTTTGATTTAGAAAATCCGCACACAGTATACGAGTTTCAGGGTTGCTTGTTTCACGGATGCCCTACTTGTTATCCTGATCGAGAGATGAAAGGTCCTTATTCAGATTCTACCATGGAATTGTTATACGAACAGACTTGCCAACGACGACTCAAGTTAGAAAGTCAAGGATACCAAGTGGTAGAAATGTGGGAGCACGAGTACGATCGACATTTGAAAACCGATCCTGAATTTAAGAACATTACTCAAAGTTACGACGCGGCCGAAATCGAACGTTTGGATCCGCGCCACAGTTTATTTGGAGGACGAACCAATGCCACTCGCTTGCTGTACGACGTGAATGAATCCCAAGGAGAAGAAATCAAATACATCGACGTGTGTTCTTTGTATCCTTGGGTGTGTAAATATGCTCGTTTTCCCACCGGTCACCCTGAAATTTTGACAGAACACATCGACGTGGAACACATTCGTCAATACGAAGGATTAATTAAATGTAAAGTCTTACCTCCGACCAACTTGTACCATTCCATCTTGCCTCACCATTGTCAAGGAAAACTGATGTTTCCTTTATGCCGGACGTGTGCTGAAACGTGCAACCAAGATCATCCTGTCACCACACGAAGGAAGAACGGTCTTTGACAGGAACGTGGGTTAGTGCCGAATTGTTTCGGGCACTGGATCGTGGATACCGTTTGTTGAAAGTATACGAAATCTGGCACTTTCCAACTACAGCCCAATACCAAAAGGACGACGCCACCAATCATCCAGGCATTTTCTCGTGGTACGTCAATCAGTTTTTAAAACTGAAACAAGAAGCTAGTGGTTATCCTTCGTGGTGTCAGACTCCCGAAGACCAAGAACGATTCAAAGAAGAGTACCGTGACATCGAAGGCATCACTTTGGAAGAGGTGGAAAAAAATGAAGGAAAAAGATCATTTGCCAAAGTGATGCTCAATTGCTTGTGGGGAAAAATGGCCCAACGTACGATCTTACCCAAAACGGAATACGTCACCGATCCTTATCATTACTTTAAACTAGTGGACGACAAAAGTATACTAGTCAAACACGTCGAAATTGTCCGCGATGATTTGATCATAGTCAATTTCGAAGAAGAACCCAAGTTTGTCAAACCTGACAAGTTAGCAACGTAGTCATTGCCGCCTACGTGACCGCTCATGCTCGTTTGAAATTGTACGACGAAGCGTTAGAAGTCTTGGGAGATCGTGTCCTGTACTTTGATACTGACAGTTGCATCTACATTCATCGCCCCGGTTACCCCCACCCTACAATTCAAGGAGATCGTTTAGGAGCCTGGACAGACGAGCACCCTAAGGACACCATTCTGAGTTTTGCCAGCGGTGGCCCTCAAAATTACGGCTACCGATACCGAGACCCGCAAGGCCAACTTCACACCTCCTGTAAAGTCAAAGGCTTGACTCTGAACTATCGAACCAACCAAGTAGTCAACTTTGAGGTTTTAAAAAATGCTTTACTGTCTGGACAAGTGGAAGACTTTCAAGTACCCACGTTAGAACCTCACAAGATTGTACGTCTACCTAATCATCAAATCGTTACTCGACCTGTTCAAAAAGTGTACCGCATCGTGTACCAAAAACGAGTGAGACTTCCAGATCACACGACTTTGCCTTACGGACACGCTGATTTGGAGTAAAAAAAAGGAAAACTCTCTTGAACAGAAAAAAAGACAACACCAAGATGACTTCAACATTTGCCTTGCCTGAGTATTGTGAGTGTGCCAGTCGCTTGAAGACGTTCAAAAATTGGCCTTAACACATGCCTGACTATTGTTATTGTCCTCATCGATGGAGCACATTCAAAAAAGGAAAAAAAACTTAGGAAAAATGGATTACCTACTTCCCACTCTTTAGCTAGAGCAGGATTTGTTTACTTTGGACAGGAAACCAAAGTACAGTGTTTTAGTTGTGGTGTCACTATTCGTATGGATTGTAAGAATTCAGCTCTCCTGGAACATATCAGATGGTCACCAAACTGTGCTTACCTTTCTTTAGCGTTTCCACGGATCACATTACAATACTTTTCGGATGGTACAGTCGACAGGTATAAAAAAGGAACCCCTTCTAAGCCTAACCCTTCATTCTGACTTTCAACATTGACCGAGCAAGAAGAGAAAAAAAAGAAGATGAGTCATTTTGTCATCCTTCCACATAACTACAATAAGAGTACTCAAACTACCACCCACCCACCATTACCAAGGGAGAAATCAAGTAGTGGTGTGAACTCCAAGGACCATCATCACGACTTGGAGTGTGATGCAGTACCATGCGACGAGACGGATTCCGTACGGTTTGGCATTCCCGATTCACACGTTCAAACGGATTCCGTATGTTGTAACATCTTGGATTCAGGACCCTCTGGAAGTCTCACTCATCGACAACCCTCTAAAGATGCAGTACGACCTTTATGTTTTAGTGGAAATACTAAAGGTACCTGTATTGACCATAACAACAACAAGGAAATAGGTATTGATAAATATTCGCATGTCAGAATACCTGTGACTTTGCCTGGTTATTCCAAGTATGAAAGTCGCCTCGAGTCATTCAAAGACAAGTGGCCAAAATATCTACAAGGACCTAAACAGGAAGCTTTAGCCAGATCTGGATTTAAATACGTGGGAGAAGGAGATAAAGTTCAATGTTTCAGTTGCGGTGTGAAACTTCACCAATGGGAGCATACCGACTCAGCTTACATTGAACATGCCAGATGGTCTCCGCACTGTCAGTTCTTACCTTTAGTAGCCTTAGAAGAGTACGGGTACGATGAGCCAGATGCCAAACAGAAAAAAGAAGTAGTTTTTTTAAAAATTCCATGTCGGAGGAGAATACTTCTTTAGATGAATACATTGGTGGTTTACCTTTGGAGATGCAAGAACGCATTTTTCAGTATATTCCTAGCTTAGAAGATCGCATTCGTGTTTTACCTTTGGAGGTACGAGAATGTATTTACAAAGAATTTGTCAAGATTCAAGTGAAACGTAAAGAACAGTTACATCCTTTACAACACAAACATTTTAACCATTGGTATTTGAATGTGATAAGACATCTGATTTGGGCTAAGATATACAAATGGTCAGACATTCATGAAAAACTACATGACAGTTTTAAGAAATTGGAGGGTACCACCTACAATGTGGCAGTGGAATATAGAATTCGATGGAACGAAGTGAAGGAAAAAGATGTGACCAACAGACAAGAATTCCAAAAACTGTTAGAAGAACTGTTACCTCAAGACAAATCACCTTTACGTCGTTTGAAATTAGATAGAATAATCACTGAAACTTTTTTTGGATATCCATTACCTACCGATTCCATTTGGTTGGTATGTGAGTATTTTGTCACCAAGAAGACGGTCCCTTTAGAAGACCACCTTTGTGATGTGAAACTTCACTCCCCTTTGAAGTTGAAAGTTAACAGTGGTCTTAAAAGAGTATGAGTACAATGAGTCCAATGTTATGCCTCTACAAAAGTTGAAGAAGTAAAAAAACCATGTCAGAGGAGAATACTTCTTTAGAAGAATACATTGGTGGTTTACCTTTGGAGTTGCAAGAACACATTTTTCAGTATATACCTAGCTTAGAAGATCGTATTCGTGACTTGCCTTTGAAGTTGCGAAAACGTATTTACAATGAGTTTGTCCAGATTCAAGTGAAACGCAAACTTCAATTCATTCCTCGATTTGCGTACTACCGTGACTTTCGACATATCAGAAGTCTGATTTTGAAGAAAAACTATCACGAGTATCGTGAAGAACACAAAAGAGAGTTACTTCTTTCCAAGTCGGAAACTTTACCAGAGTACATTCGTGGCTTGCCTTTGGAAGTGCGCCAAATGATTTACCAAGAGTTTGCCAAGATCCAAGTGAAACGTAAACTCAAAGTCATTTCTCGAGCTGTTCACTATGCTTACTTCCAAAGTTAAAGAAGACTGATTCTGGGAAACATCTATTGCTATCACTACGTTGACGGAGACTTTCTCAAAAGGTACCAACCTTGAGAGATTGGCTATAAAAACATGCCACCCAAGATACCTACCTTAGCCATCTCACCCTATCATGTACCGGTATATCTGGGCTCTACTCGTCACTCGTGAAACGGATTCCGTGGAAGGAAGTCAACGATCGTGTTCAGACCTTAGAGGATTATAAAGACTTGTTACAAGAATTCTTTCCATTGAATTTTGGACGTTATGTGATGTGTGTCTTAGTGACTGCTTATCTTGGAATTCGTTTTCCAGGACATTCGTTGTGGAATATTTTTGAGGAACAGTGTTTACCTTGGATTATTTTGGAGGAACCGTGGTTGCTTTGGACTAATTTGTGGAGTCCAAAAAAAAACCAAAAACAATATGACCCTTTGTTCTTCTTTGGTCTTAGTAGAAGAAGAAGACTATAAAAACTTGATTTTATCAGTACACGAAAGAAAAATTGTACTTAAAGCGTTGAGAGTGGTAATGAAAATCAGTGAGGAACCTCCATGAGAAGAAGACATTCGTCACACTTTATCTGTCTATAAAACATTTCAAGAAGTGTGTTTTGCTAGTGGGTTACACCAACAACTTTTCAATTGGAAAGATGTACGTCCCTGGGGAAACCTTGGTTTCCAATCTTGGCTACAAGAAGTGGCCCAGTTTGCCAAAGATTTGGCAACATGTCCATAAGAGTCTAAAAGTGAAAAAATGGGAACCTCAATGGGAAACCCTGAAAGAAGAAAAAGAAGAACCTGACACCACAGAAAAAGATGGCCACACCACCGTTGTCCAAATGCAACAACCACCCCCTGAGGAACACAACGCTTCCTTACCGCCGCCGTCAGAGCATTCTTCTACCAAAACAAAGACGACCAGAAGATTGTCACCCCAAGCAGTGCCTAGACCTTCCATTTTTTCTAGGACACCAAAATGTTGTACATTGACTTGTTTATATGACACTTTGACTGTTTTGGCGGGAGCCTTAATTGTGTACCTGATCATTTTACTTTGCTATTTTATCACTCGTACACTTTAATGACTTGTAAAATATGTTTTTTTTTGTTGTGTTGGTTGTTTTTTTTTTTTTTTAAAAATAAACGTGTATGAAACGTATAAAATGTCTTGGGTCTTTTGTCTTCTTCTCAAAAATCTTCTTACCTCAGTCATGGCTACATCATCTTCTTCTACCTCGTCTACCTCCTCTTCTGTGGTTAAAGTGCTTGACGAAAAGTTAGATAGGCAAAGTTGGAACGCTTTGTATCTGCGCCATCCATTTAACATGTTGATTGCTGGACCTAGTGGTTCAGGTAAAACCGAATTTGTCAAACGTTTGATCGAACAAAAAGCTAATTTGTTCGATCGTCCACCTCAACGCATCGTGTGGTGTTACAAAGAGTGGCAACCGTCTTACACACTACTCCAATAAAGTCAAGGAGAAACCATTTCGTTTGTGGATGGTATTCCTCACGAAGACGATGGAATCGTGTCTGACGTGAGTCAAACCCATTTGGTTATTTTTGACGACATGTTAGGAGAAGACGAAGAAGAAATTAAACTTTGGTTTACACGAAAAGGACACCATCGTAATGCTAGTATTGTCTACATTACTCAAAATTTATTTCAACAAAGTAAAACCCATCGAACCATCAATCTGAACGCTCATTACGTGGTCTTGTTTAAAAGCCCCAGAGACAAATCTCAAGTACAAGTGTTAGCCAAACAGTTAGGTGCTCCTTGGCTCAATTATGCGTACGACGATGCCACTCAAACCCCTCACGAGTATTTACTCATCGACTTAAAACCCACCACTCCTGACTATTTGAGATATCGTGCTCAATTGTTTCACCCTTGGGGTCAAGAAGGTGGTCCTGTCATTTACACGTCCCCTTCAGCCAATTTAAAAAACAAAAACTATAAAAACAACCTACTACGTCATTTCTGTCTCACACTCTTTCGAGAGATGACTTCCTTTCAAGCTCATCCTTCGGCTAAGTTGATTCGTGCCTTGTATGGCATCAGTCGTGAAAAAAATGCACAAGTCCGTGCTCATTTGTTAGAAGCGAGTCTTAAAGAAGTGTTACGATGGTTTACTTTGACAGCACGTCAATTACTGCAAGGCATCATTCACATCCCTCATCAAACTCAACGTTTTTTTCAAAAACATAAAGGGGCATTGTCACAACTAGCTGATCCTAGAATCGGTTCACGGACTAAAAAACAAATCATTTTAACCCCTGGTGGAAGCGGTTCTTTAGGAGGGGTTATGATTCGTTCCCTTTTGAAATGGGATCCTAATGCCCAAGCCAAAAAAAACCCAAAGTGCCCAAAAAGAAGAAAAGTCCAAAAAAGAAAACCACCAAAAAAAAGAAGAAGAAAGTCACCCACCAGAAAAAGAAAAGTCGTGCCAAGAAGAAGAAAACAACACCTACCACTGGTACCCGCCGTAAGAGAGGTACTGCGGCCAGGACGCAAACGTACACCCGCAAAACACCACCAGCATCATTGCCATCACCACCACAACAGCAGTCCCCAATGATGACGAGGTCTCCTTTTGCGTCCACTTCATCATCTTTGTCTTCTTCACCACCCTTCATGATGATGCCTGCCAAACCAGACTTAAGATCCGTGTTTCCTAATTTGATGCAAAAATGGAAACCCATTTCGAAAGTGACCCCTTCGGGACCCTCGTCTTCAGCTGATTTAGCCATGGCAGCAGCAACCAACAAAGTACAATCCCCTAAAACCAAAGTCCAAGAAAGAACTGGTATCTTACAAAGTTTAGTGGATTTATCCAAAGAAGAATTGAGACGATTTAGTCCTTTGAAAACACCTCAACGTCGAGTGAGGCAGGTCATGAAGATGGTACGTCGTGCAGACAATCAGTGGAGACGTGTTCCAGTATAAAATAGAAGGGTACCCTGTCAGAGACTTCAGACTTGTTTTCTACCCCACTAAAAAAGATGACTCCTAAACGTATTCACCACCACCACCAAAAAAAGAAGAAAAGTAAAACCACCAAAAAAGGACGACTTCCACCTCGTCTGGCGAAACATTGGGACGTCTTGTCTGTCCTGACCAAATCCAATCCTCCCATGCGAAAACAACTCATTCAAACAGCCCCTAAAGAAATCATCGATACTGTGTGTGAATGTTGTTTGAACGTATTGAAAGAAACGGTACCTTTGTCCAAGATACAGAGACAAAAATTAGGGAAACATCGGAACGTTCTTCGTCAAATGGTGAAAAAGAAAATACCTCTTCAACAAAAGAAAAAAATGTTGGTGCAACGAGGAGGATTTCTACCTATGTTGATAGGACCGTTGTTAAAAATAGCGGGTCCTTTGTTAGGAACGATTGCTGGACCCCTTTTAGGAGGTGTCATGCGATAACCAAAAAAAAAAAGAAGATAAAAAGGACCACCCTTCTCTGAAAAGACCACACCTTTTTGGTACCTTTGGATGAAATGGAAGGACGAAAACTGACTTTAGTACCTTACAAACGATGGATGGAATTTCATCGTTGGAACGAACAACGGATACCTCATTTACCACCCAATCCTAATCTCAACGAGATGTCACAGTTACAACAAGAATTACAAGCCCTGATGGAACGAAGCGATTTGTCAGAAACAGAAAAATCGCAACGGTACGGTCAACTTTTACAACGTCTACAACTCTTTCGCCAAAAAGCGGTCGACGAAACAGCTCCACCCACTCTGAGAGATTTTAAGACGATGATGAAAAGTGAACCTAAAGTGGACACTACCACTAAAACAGACACCTCTACGGGGATGCCAGAAGAAGACGAACCCCGAGAAGTGTTTCAAACTCCGTCTGCTGGTATACCTAGTAAAATTGCAGCTTCCTTGTTGACACCCTCGCCTACCCCTCATCGAGAAAATATGAAAGATTGGGTTCATAAGAAGATGTCCATTGTTTCACCCTTGGGGTCAAGAAGGTGGTCCTGTCATTTACACGTCCCCTTCAGCCAATTTAAAAAACAAAAAGAAGAAAAAAAGAAAGACAGCAAGACTGAAGTGAAAAAAGAGACTAAGAAGAAAACTACCATCTCCACTCCTGTGGCTCGTCGAACGCGTCAAGCCACTTCGTCCAAACCTCACGACACCCAAAGTAGTAGCATCGAACAGTGGGTACCTTATTGATCAATCATGGAGAAACTGTTAGCTACCATTTATTACAATCCTGGTCATGCTGCTGGTTACGGAGGAGTTCAAAAATTATATCGAGCTGCTAAAAGTAAATTGAAAAGTGTACGTTTACCCGAAGTACGACGATGGTTACAAGAATAATCGACGTACACGTTACACAAACCTATTCGACGTAAATTTTCTAGAAGTACAACTCAAGTGGAAGGCATCGATCATCAATGGCAAGCCGATTTAGCCGACGTCTCTCATTTAGCCACTTACAATCGTGGTCACAAATATTTGTTTTGTGTCATCGACGTGTTTTCCAAATTTGCTTGGGTCGTGCCTTTGACCTCTAAAAGCAGTACCGAATTGGTACGTGACTTAAAATTGGTCTTGAAACAAAGTGGACGCCAACCTTTACGATGGCAAACTGACAAATGTACCGAATTTCTAAACCAAGCTTTTCAAAAAGAATTGAAACAAAGACAAATTCATTTTTTTACCACCGAAAATCCTTAAACCAAAGCCAGTATCGTGGAACGATTTCAAAGAACTTTGAAAGAACGCATGTGGAAATATTTTACACATCAACATACTCTCAAGTACATCGACGTGTTACCCCGTTTGGTCAAAGCGTACAATCAATCGTACCATCGTAGTATCGGATGTGCCCCCGAAGAGGTCAGCCCTGAAAACGAAGTGACCGTGTTTGCTAAATTGTTTGGTTCACCCCAGAAAAAAAGAAAACCTTGTTGGAGTTAAAGACGGGAGATTGGGTTGGCATCGGAAAAACCAAACGGACTTTTGACAAAGGTTATTTACCCAACTGGACTACCGAATTGTTTCGTGTCACTACCCCCGTCCGTGGACGTGATCCTCCCGTCTATAAATTGGAAGACATGCACGGTGAAGCACTCAAAGGAACATTTTACTTGCCTGAGTTACAACGAGTGACCAAAAAAGAAGACGCCTTGTACGACATCGAAAGTATTCTAAAACCAAGAACACGTAAAGTAGGCAAATGACGAGTAGAAGAAGTCAAAGTACGTTGGAAATGATATCCTCCTAGTTTTGATTCTTGGATTGCTGCTTCTCAAGTCGTCGACTATAAAAAGAAAAAGAAGTAACTCAACAACATGTCATTCAACACAGCAACCACAACTTCAACGACTCCTTCGCAGAGTTCTTCTCTTCAAGAATTGCAAAAACAACCGCTTTGGGTGTGGTGCGGAGAACGTGTGCCTAAAAATCAAATCGTCTTTTTCTGCCAAATCTTTGTAGTGTATTGTGTCATCGGAGCAGCTATTGCCAATTTGAGTTTGCAACAAGGAGACAAACAATTGTGGACCATTTTACTTAGCAGTTGTATCGGTTATCTTTTACCTAGTCCCTCTTTGAAATTTACGACGACGACGGACAACAGTCACCACCAGGGGAGTACGAGCAACGCCAGTCCACCTTCTTCGTCCAGTCACCACCATAATATCAGTCCTCTTTTAGAACCCTTTGAACATCATTCTTCTGTTCACTTGAGTGACTCCTCGGACACCAGAACCACTTTGGAACTTTGAATGACCAATTTTATTTAACGTTACCTAGTGACAGTTCCATGAATGTGTTTCCCAACAACACCTTATGTTGTTTCACGACCAAATCACCTCAATCCATTCAATTGGATCACGATGCTCATTGGGAAGTGGCTTTGGTAGAAATCATTCATCCTACGCAAATCATGAACATCGACGATGGTCAAAACTTTCATCGTGGAAATCTTGAACAAGGGAGTGCATGATGAGTTGGAGAAAATTCAACCTGGCCTTGAACATTCCAGAAATTATTCACGAAGATGACTCCTCCCTTTGCGAGCCATACCATGAGAATTCCTAAGGGGTATTATTTTAGTACTAAACATTTGGTGGAGACGATTTAAGCCGTCTTCGAAGCCCAATTTGACAAAGCCTTGGAAAAAAACAAAAAAGGGGTACGAATCGCTTTCCATGATGTGGCACGCCGTTTCATCTTGCAATTTTTTAAAGAGAATGGGGAACTCATTGACGACAAAAAAGACAAAAACTTACCCAAGCAGGACAGAAAATTCATGACCATTGAATTTTCTCCTGGGTTGTATGCTATTTTGGGTGGAAATAAAAAGTATACTAATAAAAAAGTCGCAAGCAACGTAGAATTCGCAGATGGTTTTCGCACCCTTATCGAATTGAACGTGGGACTGAATTTAATGTTTGTGTACTCCGATGTGGTAGAGCACAACGTGGTGGGCCACACAGCTGCTCCCTTACTGAGGGTCATTCCTTTCAAAGTGGATACTGCTGCTGGTGAGTACGAAGAACGTGGAAACACGTTTCACGTTCACCGTGAATTTGTACACCCTCATTATCTTCCAGTCAGTAAATCGTATTTTGACAGTGTCAACATTAGTATAAAAGGAGATTTGGGACAAAGTGTGCCATTCATTGACAAAGGAAAAGTCACGGTGAAACTACATTTTCGAAAAAAACAAGTTCTCTAACGCCTTGTAACATCCCCCCCCCCAAAAAATGTATCCAGTGTACCGAGGAGTGGCTCGACAACGAGGACATGGTTTAGGAGATGTTAAGATCGGCTTTTCGGACAGTAGCTCCTATTTTGAAACCGATGGTGTCTCGAGGATTTCATGCCTTAAAAGATGCCGCTTTGACACAAGGAAAAGAATTTTTGCAAAATGTCCTGCTTTGACAAACAAAATCCTAAAGAAGCCTTTATGAGAGCAGGCAAAAATGTGTTGATGAACACTGGTAAAGATCTTTTAGGTCTCAGAGAAAATCCTATAAATACGCTTCACGCTTCAGGCTCTGGCATTACTTCACAGCAAGGACAAGGCAGAAAGAGACGACGACAACATCGAAATCCTTTCAAAGTTCATAAAAGAACACACGGCACTTCCAAAAAGAATAAGAAAAGAAAAAGAACCATCAGAGAATTAGACGTGTTTGATTATTAAACCATTGAAAATGATGCACCGAGATTCTTGCGAATGTACCAAGTCAGAACTGGATATGTTTACCATGCCTCCCACCATGATGACGATGCAAGAATCCCAATGGGTAGAATTTCACCCTGTATCGTCTTTGTCGGATTCAGCTCCTATCGAATTTGAAATCAAAGGACAAACCGAAGATTACATTGATCTGAATGACAGCTACTTGTACCTGAAACTTCAAGTGAAGAAAACGACGGACAACAGCAATCCTGATGCCAATTCCAGAGTCGCTCCAGTCAATAATTTTATGCATTCCTTGTTCAGTGGAATAGATTTGTACTTGAATAACAAACTGGTCAGCAGCAGTTTGGATACTTACCCTTACCGTGCTTACTTGGAAAATCTCTTGAAGTATGGAAAAGAAGCCAAGAACACTCATCTGGATGCTTCAGTGGTCTGGAAACCTGACACCGCAGGAGAGAATGCCTTCAATGACACAGAGGTGTCAGTACCGGCGAGGGTTGACAAGAAGGCTGATGGTACTGTCACTGATAATGGAACCGTCGACAGAAAATCAGACGCAGTTTAGAACTGATGGATCGTTTGCATTTGGACATGTGGTTCCAAGACAAGTATTTGTTGAACGGAGTAGATGTACGCCTGAGACTGAATCGCAGTAGTGCCGCTTTCCATTTGATGGCTAATGCTAACGAGTGGAAAACTGTTATCCAAGAAGCCAAACTTTACGTGCGACGTGTAGAAGTCTTACCGAAAGTGGACAACGACATCAGTCAAACCTTGAGCAGAACCACTGCTAAGTATCCTGTGCGACGCGTGGAAGTGAAAACCTTTACTGTGGCCGCTGGACTCCGATCCATAGTCGAAGATCACATCTTCCAAGGACAGCTCCCCAAACGCTTGATCATTGGTATGGTCAGAAATGCAGCCTTCAACGGAGTCCACGATCAGAATCCGCTCAACTTTCAGCACTTTAACGTCTCCAAGATAGAAGTCAGTCGAGATGGCAAGACCTTGTGTACCAGACCTTTTGAACCTGACTTTGGCGCCAACGCAAAAGCTTACTTACGATCTTACTTGACCCTGTGTGAAGCCACAGGACAGTTAGGCATTAACAGTAGCCACGGCATTACGTACGATGATTTTGCAGGAGGGTATGCCTTGTGGGGATTTGATTTCACTCCGGACCAAGGCAGCGATGAAGGACATTTCCACCCTATAAAATCAGGCCCCCTTCGAGTGTAACTTCAGTTTACAAATCCTCTACCCGAGACAGTGAACGTCGTCTTGTTTGCAGAATTTGATAATACTCTAGAGATCAACAGTTTGAGAGAAGTGATTCTAGACTATTAGAGGAAAAAAAGATGCAGCACGAAGAAGAACTTATGGAGATAGATGAGGGATTTTGTGAAGTTATTCAACAGTCACAAACTGTCACAAAGGATGATGATGATGATGATGATGATGATGAAGTCATTCGTTCAGAACCTCGAATAGAAGAAGAAGAAGAAAACAATTCAGTTCCTGTGTTTACTGGATTTATGGCTTCTCGATGGCCAGAACAAGAAAAACAGTTAGTGTCCTGATATGCTCAGGAATTGACTGAAAAAATTAACAGTCTGATTAAAGAATATTGTTATGGATGTCAAAACGATCATCCCAGTCAGATACAACACGACAAATGTATGATGTTGACAGGTGAAGAAAAATTGGATGAATATTCGGAAACAGCCTGGACACAAATCTCAGATGAACACGTGTTGAAACAGTGGTATAAAGTCTTGCAGACTTCTTCTTTTCCTCCACTTACTCCTCTGGAGATCAGACGAATCGAAGGACTCATTCAACAGAGTGCAGAACCTATTCGACGTGAATATTCCTGGAATTACAAGACAGATCAATTCAAGCATAAAGTCAGGTGTGAATTGGTGGTTCTTTATTTCAAGTGGTAAAAGAAGAAAAAAATGGATACCAGGGAACTTCATTACCTATTGACTCGCAGTTCCTACACTTCTTCTTGGAATCCTGTGGTGTGTGCTAAAGATGAACTACCTCATTGTGAACCAAAAAACGTTCATGCCTATGTCATCAATACCGACGACAGTCATCTACCAGGAACCCATTGGGTTGCCGTGTACTTTCCCAACGCTCACTGTGTGGAATATTTTGATTCTTATGGATTACCTCCTTTGGAAAACGACATCATCGACTTTATGAGAAGAAATGCTGTCTCAACTCGATTCAATAATGTTCGACTACAAGGATCAGATTCCATGGTGTGTGGACAATATTGTGTACATTTTCTTCATCAACGCAGTCTTGGATATTCCTTAGAACATTTACTGACTTGGTTTAATAGTGACTATGCTAGAAATGATGCTAAAGTACAAAGATGGTTTTGTGAACATTATGGTTATCTCTTGTCTTTAGCTCACAAACGTAGTGTGCATCAAAATGATGTAGATGTAGAAAGGTGGAAGTTTAGTTTACCTTCCGAACGTTGTCAACCCTGTAAATATGTTAATGTTTAAAAATTTCTTGTTGAATTGTTAGTTTTTTATGTTAGAATGGTTATTGTTGATTACAATATGGTTATTGTTGAAAACAAATATGGTGTTGTGTGGTTTTTTATTGAATTTGAAAAAAAATAACAATTATGTTCTCTCTCTCTCTTTCTATCGATCTAAAAAAAGTTACCTCTTTCCTCTATCTGTTATCTCACTGTCGATCTGAAACCCTACCATGTTTTCCATCGCGTCCGCGCGTTAAGCATATAAAGCGGTGCGTTGGCCAGTGTAGTCATTCTCGTTGACTCGTCAAGATCTCAACAGTTCCAAAAAGAAGATGGCAGCAACCAAGATTACAAAGCTGAATGAAGCTATGGTAAACATTCAGAGGGTGAAGAATCATTTGATGGAAACCCACCCGGAGAGAAAGACGATGACGTTCATTCAAATGGCGCATGATCTAGTAGAAGAGGTACTGAGAGAAGAAATACTTCGGGAAAGAACAGAATGGTAGGTAGCACAACGACTACAGCAGCAGCAGCAGCAACAACAACAGCAAAGACAACAACAACAGCAACAGCAACAACAACTTATGCAGTCCAACAAACTACCTGATGGAGAAGTAAGTTGCAAGATTGACTGTGAAGAATTTGCTTTCTCTTTCACCCGAGAGAGACCTGCCTGCCTTAAAGCTGTGAGACCCATAGCTAAACGTGGCCGCCCTGCTGGAGCTGCTACGACTGCTACTTCACCCATAAGAAGTTAAAAAAAACAACATAACTTCTTAAACCCAACGGTCCTTTTAAGGGCCACCCCAATCTCTAGAAAAGATCACTACTCTCAAATTGCCATATATATTTTGTGTTTTATATGTTTGAATGTTTGTTTGTTTGTTTGTTTGTGATAGCACACCCAACAAAAAAACCCTTTTCCCTTGTATGTGTGTTTTGTGTTTAATATAAAAATTTTTTACAAAAGTAAAAAAATAGTTGTGTGGTGTGTGAAAGTTTGATATAAAAAAATATAAAAAAATGGATAGTGTGGTGTGTGTTTCATTTTTATCAAAAGTTGTTTCTTTTAGGTCCGCGCTTTTAGAGTAAGGGTTGATGGAGTGCAAAATTCCCGAAGCGAAGAATGACGTCAAACGAATGACGTCAGACGCGGGGTAGTGGGGTGATGTTTTTTTTTTTTGTTTTTTTAGGTGAAAGGGATGTTTTTCTTCACGTCCGCGCTTCTAGTATATTAAAACAACACCTTCCCCGATAGAGATACCCCCGTTTATTCAAGAGAATGAACACAATAGAAATCATAAGACAAACTCGAGTTCATCTAGAGGTGGCGTGGCACCTCCTCCATGAAGTGGAGAAAAGGGAGGAGGAGAAGAAGGAAAACAAAATTCCAATTAAACCCCACCTAATAATGGAGAAGGAGGTGGAGGAGAATAAAGAGAATTGGGAGCCGGAAGCAACTCATCCTCCGTCGGCCTTTACAGCTCCGTGCAAACAGAGTAAAGCCACATGGAGGGGGAGCTGTCCTGCGTGCAGGGCAAAGCCTGGGAGGTGCCCACACCTCCTCTAGATGAACTCTTAAACAAAAAAATCCAACCGTCCTTATCAGGACCACCCATTTTACAAGAAAAGATTAATTATTTTTCCATGATTGCCATGTCCCCACACCCCGTATGTAGTGACGAATACAACGTCCTCTACTATCAAACCCCCCCCCCCCAGTTTTGATGGTAGAGGACGTTGTATTCGTCGCTACATACGGCGTACTATGATAAAATCCCGTTGTCGCTATAGAGGCCCCCTTGTCGCTATAAATTTTGGCACTTTTGTCGCTATAGAGGCCCCCTTGTCGCTATAGAGGCCCCGCCACGTTAAAATCCCATTGTCGCTATAGAGACCCCTCATGTCGCTCAGTACCCCCCGACAACTACTAACGAAAAGCATAGAGTGTGGATTTATGATCTGAGTATTTATGATACAACTGGAGGTCTGGGTCTGTACTGTTCTTAATTTTTTAAGCATTATGTACGATTAAATGCGATATATATAAAGACAGATGTACATACAATATATTCATTGAGCTATATGTATTCAGGTGTTCTTACATCTACGTAGAAACGCCCCACTTAAATCTGCATACGTCGTAGACTACGCTTTTTTGTAGGACTCACATTAACTCGAAACACATATGTTGAAAGTTTTAGATATCGTCTCTTCCTTCATTTACATAACAGATACTTGGTTAGCCGGCAGTATTGTCTCTTCCAGGGACGTAAGAACATATTTAAGAGGTAAGAATGATGAAGTTTTCGCAACCAAACTTAAAAGCTCCCCCTAGTCACGACACACTTTGAGAACAAAATGCATACTCAAGCTAAAATTCAAGGATTTACATTTAAAATGAAATAAGAATGTATACGAAGCCATTGAAGAATCATTAAAATGTAAGAAATAGCGTATCTTAGTATAAATACAAATATAGGAAAATTTCAAAGGTATTAAGATTGAAAATCCAACTAATGAATAACTGTGTAATATACAAGCCTTTTTGCTTGTTTTCCACTTCTACCTACATAACAACTATCTATATATAATTGTTTTAATCAATTTTGGTTTGTCTGCATGGTATGAGCTATGTGATGAAGCTTAAAACTAAGGTGTTGTATTCTCCACGAGTCACTTGCTACACTCTGTCGTATTCTATTAAACTTTATTAGAAGGAAAGGAATTGTCCTCTTTATCGGTCAAGAATGATACTCCTTTCTGTTTATCAACACTTCTAATGACTTCTTTCCAAACTCTTCAAAATGACCTCATGGTTGACAAGATTACTGGTGTTCAGATGCACGCCTCAAAAATTAATACAAAATAGATTATAAATGAAAATCAAAGAGCATTAATCCAGGAAATATTTACCATTTTTCCCAAACTGAAACAACAACCCTTGAAAAAAAGACCAAACATTACATTTTGTGAAGAAACAAGAACATCTATATCAGCATAATTTCTTTAACTTAAAAAATAAACTGATCCACTCTTTTTGTTTTAAAGGTTGTAAAGGTGTAAATTTATGTCGATTTATGTAGAGCATATTAGTTGGCAGATAACAATTAATTAGATTTATGAGGAAAGGTACCGTATGAAATCGCTAGACTGAGATGGTTTTAATGTCCCTGTTTGGGGCGAGATTGATTCTTAATTGAACCTTCAAAATCGCTAACAGAAAGAAGGTTAATCTAAGGTTAAAATGTCAAAGTTGAGAGTTTGCAGGACTAGATGTAAAACAAGTGGAAGTAGTATTATCTTTTGAAATTCTCCAGAATCGGTTATTTAAAAATCTAGAGGGTTACGCTAACCACGACTGACGTGTATTTATAAAAGGCGGTAGATACGTTTAATCTGATTGGCTACTTTAATAAGAGATATGTTTCCCCGACGAAATTTTATGTTTTAAATATTCCACATCGCAAAATTTAGTCAGTCTAAGTTTTCATGCGAAAGGCTGAGATCTTGACTCCTTGAGGATAAGGCGAAATTCTCTCGTATAAACAATTGTTCAAGGGACAGGTGTCTGGAAGTTGAGGGACACAATTCTGGTGGTAGAAGCGAGCTAGTCTCGAACGCAATATAATTATTTGTTTGAATTCATGTGTTTAAATTCGTACATCAGGTTCTTGATATGAGTATACCTATTTCGTTTGAGTTCATTTGTCTGAATTCGTATAATAATCTTCTTTATATGAGTTTGACGAATTGTTTGAATTTGTCGTCTTGATTTTTATAGGAATCATGTATTCTATAAATTTCATGCATTACTTTATTTGATATGAGTTGCGAGAATCTGTGTGAATTTATAGATCTTATATGATTTCTTGTATGATAAAGACCTGAGTGAGTATTCACTGAAATTAATGTAGTAAGCCATGAAGTGAATTTCATTGATTCGTTTGTATAATTGAGAAGGGAACTGAAACTGTTATGTCTCGTGTTGTGTTAATGTGAGTTAGTGATGAAATAGCCGTTAGAAAATACATTAATCTTCTGAAACTAGGTTTTTTTATGGTCTGTCAGGCTTGGCCTGACCAGATAGCCTTTGGTATCTGTTTGAATTCCGATAGGACGATATATGACGTAACGAGAGTGGCGTAATGTTCTATTCTCAGGAGGAAAATCTTACGGGATATTTAGGTTGCTTCTTGTTTTATTTTTAAGGGGAAAATAGCTCAACCTACATACCTACCTATCCACCTATCCACATGTCCTCCTACCTACCTACCCACACAAAGTTTGAGGGCCGAAAGAGGCGAGATAAGAGAGAGTGAGAAGGGAAGAAAAAAAAGGGAGAACATCAACCTTGACCGGACAGCAGTATTGAATTTGGAGTGACCAGCGATAACCAGGTTATGCAGGCATGCTGGGCAATGACTTCGATTGTTCACTCGATTCCATGATGAACTAAGTCTATCATTTTAAACAGATCGGCTATTTACATAAGTATATTTGTGTTGAAATTCGGTAAATGATTTATTTCAAAAATAAGTGTATCTTCCTAATGTTATGTATTATCTCAATTTGTTTTATGTAATTGATTAAATTGTTATATTTCATGTCCGGGGGCTCGTGTTATTCTGTCCTATACATCTGCTCAGATCTATATTTATTCCATCTATAAATTTCAAAATTTATTATTTTATTTACTCGATCCGGGCAATAACACCGAGATCGATCATCCTCTAGATAACGATAACCAACCAAATCGGACCCCTTGTAACGAGGGTAGCCCGCCACAAAGGTTCGTGTCTCCTTTTGGTTGTCAACGACGCGCTCGACTTGTAATGAGGTATTGTTTTGATCCGCTCTTATGCAGTTTAAATGATGGTTGTGTCTTTTACAACTTAGTTGCAATGCTTGATAAAAAGGTTTGGAAAATATCTTAGATATCACATCTTCCTTGGTGGCTGCATTACTTGTTGTGGAATAGCATCCACTCACCCATTCAGCCATCCATCCATCCAGCTCTATCTATCTATCTATCCACCCATATGTATGTCTGTATCCATCCGTCAATTCATCTACCCATCCTCGATTTATCGTTAATCCATTCATTCATTCCTTTATCTGTCTGTTTTTCCGTCCTTCAATATATCTATAGATCTTTATTTAAGTTTATTAAAGCTTTGGTCTCATGACAATTAGAATGGATATTAATCAAACCATATAGCTAGATATATGCTACTTACCCTTAGATAAATCCATAAACTCCTATGAACGGGTATACGGACATCTGTTTAGTTTACATGTACCCTAGTTTAATTTAATATGCAAACACTCGATGAACTGTTCTTGATACGTATGTTGTAATTTACCTAAAAGAAATCAGATATATATTTTAAACAAATTTCTCAATTTTGTCGTTAGTTTTGAATTGTTATGAAGAAAGGGAGCATATTAATATGCACAGGTGATGAAGCGCATTGCAAAATATGGTATCTTGATTTTCATAAAATTAGATTTTTTAAAAATTATTTCAATTTCTCTGAATTAAAGAATGTTTCCTCAGAAGAGCAAATCAATCAGTTTGACGGAGTTGTAAAGAAACCCCCAATAACGCAAGGCTAGAAACGGGTTATGAAGGCTCGCTCTTGAAATAGGCCTAACCCTTTCTGCAAGTCTGCTGAAGCTACTCCTCTTGAATTACGCAAACCTTTTATAGTTTACAACGAGGTCGGTAAAATGTTTAAGTGAGAATTCTAGATTTTGTAAGTTGAATTTTCCTAGCCAAAGAAAAAACAAAAAACAAAAAAAAAACCCAACAAACCCGTGTAAACATTTTCAAATCTAGTGTAATTATTAGATGTTTCATAAAACAATAAACACTCTTTAATAACGCATTGCCATTTTCAAGGCCATTTTCAAGATGCTAAATCACATATATAAAGCCTTTTATATGTACAAAATATGTTATGTATTTTGCCGTTTTGGAATACTTTTTCAAGGTTGGTCTGGATATGTATTGCAGACAGAACAGCTTTATGGATTTCCTGCGCTCTTCGAATTACATTGTGTTTTAATACTCCTGACACTAATCGTACATACTAATTCCTTTCTTAAATGTTCAATTTACCGTTAATTCATAAAGTTATGTTGTTTGAAGGCATATGTTGTAATATATTCACACATTTTAAGACTTTCATTTTTAATAATTTGAACATTCGAATTTAATATTTAGTGACTTTTAGACATGTTCAAAATACAAGAGGCGAGCCTAGTCTATCTCGCAAATCTCAATGCTGGCATGAGAAAGGTGATTTATCATGGTGTGTGAGGAGATCATATTTATTGTCCCTATGTTTTCTAAGAATTCCTCAAGACTGTGAGCTTGCATTTTTTGTGCGTCCATGTTTTATGGCGGACAAATCCTCATACACTATGATGATAGCGACTTCAAACCTTTGGAATAGATTTGAGTGATTTGCACATGTGTACATCCGTCTTAGAATTGTATTGTACCTCCTGGAGACGAGGCGAACGGAACCACCCGTTTGATGTACAAAATTGTATAAACTGAGAAAGATTTGTTTTCCTGCTATGATACGAAAACTTAACAAGTATAAAAATACCTTCACATAAAATGAAATCTACTCAGCAAGTTTTCGAGAAACAGGCTGAAACTTCATTAATTGCTTTTTGGAATGAGGTGGAGTTTTGGTCTGTTTTAAATTCAACTAGTTAAAGTATTGATCGATAACATGAAGGCAGGGTTAGAAAACTCTGAGACTGTGTCATCATCCTGCCCATTTCTTTGTTTGTATGTGCATGCGAACATGTGTATTATCGCACAACTATATATGTATTGTTTTGGAAAAGAAAACAACAAACAAACAAAGCAATAAAAAAAATAAAAAAAATAAAATAAAAAACAAACATTAAGCCTTGAGATAGAATTAGATGTGGTATGTAGAAGCGCACGTCCTAGAATTTTGATTCCGGGGAAGATGAGCTGAATATAACCACAATAAAAATGATATTGCTTAAGTGCAGATTTCTAGATTTATATGTGCTGTGCAAAGAAAGGCATTGTTTTCAATGCAGGAAATATCCAGTCATATTGGTTGGCCATGTTTTTCGGGTTCAGATCCTATAGATACCGGTTCAATTTCTAGCCCAGTAACATCCCACGAGGACACTAGCTGGGCCTAGGGATATCTTGGATACAAAGATCTGAGGATATCAGTTTGGTGCAATGTGTCAATTGTGTAGATATCGGTATATGCAAAGATCAAGGAGCGGGCACTTACAGATTGTGAGTATCAGATGTTGTTTTATTGTAGTTATTTAGGTATACTCCCTTGTGCAACCATCACTCCGGTTTGATAAATGATCTTCTTTTGGTTTGATATACTTATGTAAACCAGTAACAGGCCAAAAACGTTGCAGCCCCCTCACCCACTCCAATATTTTGTACCTCCCTCCCATACACACACACACACACACACACACACACACACACACACACACACACACACACACCGATATTGTCCAAATGGTGATATTATTCGCCAAATAATTTTTATTGCAAAATTCAGCTAAAGTCTCAATGAGATCCCGCCAAGATTGCAATATTTGTGCGGCAGTGAAATGGCTTCCTTACTTTTTTT
Source organism: Margaritifera margaritifera (assembly GCA_029931535.1). Classification (NCBI taxonomy): domain Eukaryota; kingdom Metazoa; phylum Mollusca; class Bivalvia; order Unionida; family Margaritiferidae; genus Margaritifera; species Margaritifera margaritifera. Next base: position 663,436 of record JAQPZY010001311.1, read on the forward strand.
TTTTAAACATAAAAGGCCCCAATAACAATCAAAACGACACAGGAACGCAATTCACTCATATTCCAAGCCCAAATAGACTTATTAATTAAGGAATAAGGCTACTGTTTTAAATATGTAATTGTATTTCCGAGGTAATCCGTTTTCTTTACAGAAACAAAACTTGATGTCTCCTTGCTATTAATATTCTAGTCTAAAGCCCCAGGATATGAGGTTAAAAGGTGTTCCTAAAGGATGCTGCTTTGCACATTGCAAGCCCATAGCGTGTTTCTTTCACTTTTGGATCAGGGTTAAAGACACTGCTAAAAACATCTTTATGAACATGTAAGACAATGAGTACAGCAACACAAAGTGTACGTGTTACTTTGTTTTCACCATAAAAGAAAGTTATTTTTTTATCATACTATTCTAAAGAATATTTAATGAATATTATGTTATACGTCTGACACATTGAAGTGGCAAACAGTCCATCATGTTAGTCTTATCAAAATAAAAAATGGTTCACTGTAAAAAAAAAAAAAATGGTTCACTGTAACTGATTTTTCAAATGCGTATTTGTGTGATCATCTAGCACACAAAATCCGCTTTACGTTGTGTACAAAGAATATGCTGTGTAGATGTAATTGGAGTAAAGTGCCTTGCCCAAAGACACATCACGTCTGCCGACCTGGGCTGATCTGTTAGCAGGATTTGAACTGAATAATAATCAACCTTTCCCAAAATGAAAGAATAAAAAATAAAAGAAACTGTGTCCAGACGACACGAATGCCCTCGCCAGTATGGTGAAGAAACCTTTATTCAGTATACCAGAGCAGACTTTTAAGTCTAACAAAAGTCATGAGTCAGAGTTCAATGAACAAAGATTACACTCAACGCTGACCTAGGTTTACTAATTTTGGGGGGGGGGGGTGGGGGGCGGATGGGGCGGGGGGGGGGGGGTTGGTGGAGGTGGTATCATCGCGTATATGATAATACAAGGCAAACGTCTTAGCTATTCGAATCCGCTAACGGATCATCCAGGCTGTCTTGATCTCGTTGCAACTTGTGTCTAGCCCATGTTAATGGGAAGTGACGTTCCCGCCGGCGGCGTAAACAGTTTGTCAAGTTTTTGGTTTACATTTTTTCTGCAATATTTTTTTAATTTTAAAACCGTGTCGCTGTTTCACATCTGGTTTCCGTCGTAAAGAAGGGGTCACCAGTCTGCTGACTAATTAAACTTGCTGAGCATGTACTAAAGTATTGACCTACTGACTGTTGAAAATTCCTGTTATTGTTAATCATTTTCCTATTTCCATGATAAAAGAAAAACGATTATTTGGACTGTTTCTCATCCTCTGTCAACAGAGATCGTAAAGTATTCACACAAAAAAATCGAATCTCAAGACCCATTCCGGAATATGCTAACCGATTCGCGATACAACGGGTGCTTTCCAAGATACTGTTTAACGGCAATAAAAAGCATCATAACCACATAATTTGTATACCTTCATGACATTATAGAATAGTACTAGGGCATATCCAATCTAACGGTGAATAAGTAGAAATATGTGTGATACTTGCGTGGAAAATTACAATTTCTCTTATTATGTGTAGCACAAAGAAAATATGATATTTCTTCATTCCCATAAGTGTATAAGAATAACAACAACAAAAACAACAACATCAACAACAACAACAAAAATAATAATAATAATAATAATAATAATAATATTAATAATATTAATAATAACATCATTTACATACTTTTCTTTATCGTCACTAAAAGTACAATGATAAAAATTATTAATTAATAATATCATTGTCTATTATTTTTTATTATTATTATTAGTAGTAGTATTAATATCATCATTATTATTAATTATTGTAGTATTAATAAAAAGGAAGTTATAATATAAAAGATTTTTGTCGACTTATTATTATACACTGATTGGAATGGTAAAAAACGAATTTTCTTTGTGGTACACATAATAAAGAAATTGAGACTTCACACATAAATAGCGTGCATTTTTCTACTTATTCAGTGTTAAATTGGATATTTAGGAAGATATGTCTTAGTATTATTCCATAACGACATGTCGGTATAATAATTACAATAAAAAATGACTTCTAGGCGGTTATGAAGTTTTATATTGCCGTTAAACAGTCTGTCACAATGGCACACTTTTTATCGAGGACTGATCGGCGTGTTTTAGAGTGAATTTTTTTCTGCAAAGGGTCTTGACATTCGGTTATTTTTATCAATAAGCTACGACCTCCCTTGAAGAATGATGAGACAATGATCCAAACCGTCTGTTTTTATCATGAAAATATGCAAATTGATGAAAATAACAGACATTTACAACCGTCAGCAAACTTGTCAGAGTTTAAGCAGGACCCTTATCAAATGGGCATCCATGTACAAACGAACCAATTCAGTCATCTTTCATCTCATTCATCTCATAAAATGATACCTATCTCTGTTGTGTTCTACGATGATTTGCTTTCATGACCCCAGTTTCAAGTGTGCGTTTTCGGGCCTCAATGTCCGGTATGAGAAGTTATCATATGATCAACGACTTTCGGGTCCCCAGTTACCAGAGTTATAATCAAAGTTATCATCTTATAAAGTACAAATACTATATTCAAAGTAAAGTGTGTGTCTAGTTTCAGAAGGCAAGCTTTTGTTATATTTGACAGTATTTTGCGGATACTACAATCAGACACATGGGACCTCAGTTTTAGGGATTTTTGTCACTTGGACGTTAAAACCTCTGTATGGTTGTGTGTGTGTGTGTGTGTGTGTGTGTGTGTGTGTGTGTGTGTGTGACAATAGTGCATATACTTTCTGTCCTGGATTCCTAATAGAATATATACTGCCTTGGATTCCTATAATCAGAAAAGAAAACCAGTAAAATTTCAGTTAGAAGCTAAAGTGCCGTCTCCATGTTAAACAGGAATTGCTCCATACCGCCTACACACAAGATCTGGTAGAATGATTTAGATTTAAATTATAATTGTAACTATCCCGCTTTAAGATACAACTCTCTCTCTCTCTCTCTCTGGCTAGAGCACCGTCTCCGTGTTACATTTCTATTAGAAGCTAAAGTGCCGTCTCCATGTTAAATTCTCTCTCAAAGTTTTTAAGTTTCCACTTTTATGTCCCTGCAGAATTATTTTGTGTCACCACAAATCAAGAACCAAATATTTTTTTTTTTTAAATATTGAACAAAGCTCGGTCTTTTGCTTACATTAAATTTTAAAGGCATCTCTGGCTGTGTATTGATAGCAGCATAATGCTGTAAAAATGAATCAGGGTAATTTTCTTGCATGATTTTGGCAGACATTTATACCTTGTCGCACACTTTTAGCAAGAAAAAACTGCCACAAAAGTATTTCCGCCGGGGATCTAATAAGGGAACAGTAATTATTGCCTAAAAAGACCATTTAAAACGGTTATCTCGCGATCAAAAGGGCACATTCTTGTATCATGAATTGTTGTTGTCTTTGTCATGATTATTGATATATTATTAGTATGATTATTGTTATTATTATTGTTATTGTTCTTGTTGTTGTTGTTGTTGTAAAATTAGGAAACCTAAAAAAAGAGTAGCTGACTTGCAAAATTCGAAAAAACCAATGATTCATATGTAGTTCATCGGTTGCAAAGACAATTAACATTTGGAAAGATATTTCCCTAATCATATCTACTCAGATGCATGTCAGAATGTTCTCCATATACAACCGAGGTCAGTCAGTTCCTATAAACAAAGATCTCCTTTAGGCATCACCGTGTTGTGTTAATCGGCGGTGATCTGCTAAACAATGAATAGCTTAAGCTTTGGACACAGGTATAGTTTTGCTTACGATGGTAAAAAAAGAAGAAATGCTGAATCGAGCACATGAGCAACTGTTTACGTTCGCGAGAAATGAGACTGGCATTTTGCAACTGAAACAAGGGTTCTTCGAAGGGACTGACGCTATACTGTCCGAGAAGAATGTATAGGACTTCAAGATATACCATTTCTTCTTGTTTAACTGCTGAGTGTTGAAGTAATACCTGATATTCTTGAGCGATACGATTTTCAAATTAACTAGACACCATTAGAAGACTTTTGGTGAAAAACCCATGTTGATATGACCATCCATTCAGACAAATTAGAAACAAGATGTTCCGCATGTTCATTGTGGACAGCCATATTAGAGGTCAAATCGGCACCGTTTTCATTCAGAACCAACTAAATATCATAATTAGATAATTAGTCTTCTGGTGAAAACCCTATGGCTATACGACTTTCCATTTATGAGGAGTAGCAATAACAAGATTTTCAAGAAGGCTACCAACGTGGCCACGCTGGATGTCAGATCGGCACCATTTTCATTTAAAATCAACTAGACAGCATAAGAAGTATTATGGTTAAAATCACTGTTGATATGACATTCGATGTAGGAGGAGTAGCGATAAGATTTTCAAGATGGACGTTGTGGCTGCCATATTTGATATCAGATCTGAACAGTTTTTATTTCAGACGAACCAGACACTCTAACAAGATTTTCAAGATGGCTGCTGTGGTTGCCATATTGGATTTCAGATCGGCACAATTTTCATTTAGGACCAACTAGACATCGCAATAAGTCTTCAAGTAAAAACCCCTGTGTTGATATGGCAATCTATTCAGGTGGAGTAGCAACAGCAACATTTTTAAGATGGCCACTGTGGTGGCCATATTGAATGTCTGGGTAGCACCATTTTCAATTAGGACCAACTAGACATAATAAGAAGTCTTCTGGTGAAAATCACATGTCGATATGACTTTCCGTTCAGGAATAGAACCGATACAAATATTTTCAAAATGTTTGCCATGGTCGGCCATATTCTACATCAGATTGGAACCACTTTCATTTAGGACCAAACAGTCTTGTAGTGAAACCGTATGTTGATATGACTATCCATTCAGCAGGAGCAGCGATAAAATGATTTTCAAGATGGCCGTTGTGGTGGTCCTATTGGATGTCTGAGCAACACCATTTTCATTTATAGCCAAGGAGACCTTGGGATGAATGTTTTTGTAAGATTTCATTGCAATTCTCAAAGTTGTTCAGAAGGAGCAGCGATAACAATTTTGTGCTAACGGACAAACGAACGTCAGCTGACGGATAACAAGCTATCCCATAAGGTCTACTGGTCTATGACCAGCAGAGCTACACAAAGGGGTACATTGTTAGTAAAAAGACCTGACACAATGTAAATGTCACGGAATTGTATGGTTTATCTCAATATGTATATGTGATCAAAAATGTATTCGGGTTTCGTTTCCGACTAGAGCGTTACTCGGGGGTTGTTTATTTTTTCGGCTCTAGTTATTTTGAAATACTGAGCGCGATTCACCCCATGCTGCACGTGCAAATTGCCTGCAGTGAAAACTTACGTACCTAGCTGCTGCGCATATCTGTCACAGCTAGAGTACATATAGAGCGAATTCTCTATAAACAAATTACACTACGACGAGTCTTGTCAGAAAGCTTACCTCTTTACGGGAGCAAAACTTCAGCTGTAGAGGTATGTGAAATTTAAGATTGTATTCTTTATCACTATTCGTTTTATATGACATAATAGTTTCATATATTAGATGTTTTAGAATTTATTCTAAATTCTACAGAGAGTCAATACCTAGGTCATACAACGCCATGATATTAGAAATACTATAGGCTGGTTCAAGTTAGCTATTTGTTGTAACTGAACAGACGGGTATTATTTAATTATACGCGGCATGCATTGAATGATTAATGTAATGTGTAACGAGACGTAATTCATGTGCGCGCATGCGCAACATATATCAATGCAAAAGTACTAACCGTGTCATATGTACTACACGGTTTAGTTGTTATACTTTTAGCTGTCCATATGTATGGTTTGGTGGTGTGAAATCACAGAACTCTGTGTGGTTTCGTGTGACGTGTACGCTGTGTCTGGTGACGTTGTTTCGGAAGAGTGTACTGGTTTTCTCGATGCGAGGGACCAAGGCTTCTCGACCAACGGGTCTGTGGTAAATGTGAAGGCTCTCGAGGGATCCTTCAACAGGCTGGGAGGGGTGGACCATGCGTGGTGGCTCCTTGACCATGGACTAGAGCGGGTGGAACCGTAGATACATCTTGGTCGTCAAACGGGCGCCACGATAGTTATATTTATTGCGTGTTCCATTTTATTGTTATCTCAATATTGCTATCTGTGCAAAATTACATTCATTCCCATTTCAATATCGCTATATGTGTGATAGATTCATAATTTCATGCATTCCCATTTCATTTTCGTTATATGAACGATATATTCATAAATTCATACATATTCCAATATCGCTTGATGAATTGATAAATTGATGAGTATCATATTGATAAGTGCATCAATCACATGCTTTGGTCACCCTTGGTACTTAATAAGACCTTGTTTATATTGGGGTGTAGATCATATACTCTTATTTGTTGATTGGTGATAGGATGCTATTCACGTTTGTTTAAAATTCCATTCGTTAAATTCATCTTTGATTTTCCTCGTTGAGTTACTTGTTGTTGATAGTTCCATGTTAGGAACTTTATAATTTTCCTTATCTTTTTTTGTAATAATGGTGTCAGATTTGTTCATCTTTAAATTGCGTTTATAAATAAACATCTTATTAACGCAGTTGCTTTCGGTGTCTTCACTAATCCAGTCCTCACCCGGCTTCATCCTGTGACAGTAAAAACGGCCTGACGAAAAGAAAAAAAGGCCCCCCGCTGTGTGTATGTCTGTGTGTGTGTGTCTGTGGGTGTGTGTGTATCGTTACTCAAGTAATACAGAGATGTGCCGCTCAGGGTGCGCTCTTGTGCACTTTTGTTGTGAACAATTGTAGTGCACTGATTTGGTTGTCGCAACTTGCTACATCCGTTTATAAAAAGGAAATATTTGGTAATAGTGTGTTGCACTCAAGACATATTTAAATACCGAGTAGGATGCTTATGATGCATATAATCCTTGAGAAACTGAACTGCATGTGGGGACCACAATCAAAACAGTGATGTAAAATGCGTGACCTTGACCCAAGGTCAAGATGTTGAGCGAGCATGTTGCAGAATTAATTGTTTTATCCTCATAATGATTCCTCAAAGAAAAACCCATCAAGGTGTTTAGGAAATAGAAGCAAATGGAAAATAAACAGAAACTTTATCAAAAACCTTAATATAAATTTTGCATATTAATATGACCCAACTACCATAGGGGCGAAAGTCCATGTCGCAGAACGTTCTTAGCTTCATATTGATTCACTCAAGTATGAAGAAGACCTATCCAGGGGTTTAAAAAATATTTAAGAGTTTAATGTTGTTTTCTGCGTTTATCGTGGTATAACGATAAACGCAAAAAAAACCCATTAAACTTTTATAATTGCAATTCTTTATAATTTTATTAATTCCTTTATTTGTATTTTGCTTTGAAAAATACTTCGTGTCAGTTATAGAGCCTTATTTCAGCGTATGAATACCCGTTGAGGGCGCTTGCACATACCTATTTATAGGACAGGGGCTTCTCCCTCAACAGTATAACAAAAATAATTCCACCAATGATAGACTATCTAAGGTTTTGAACATTCCACATCATGGTATTAATATTTAATCTAAATGGACACATGTATTCTGAGTAGAAGATCAATACTCAAAGCAAAGGATGTGTTGTCTTGGTGGACATAAAAATCACCCAAAGATTGGATGCTTTCATGGACGGGTTCAATGTGATTTGGCCTATTCATCATTGTCCATACTAGTGAGTACCCAATTTTCATTTCTTTAAACCTATTTTTGTCTTCATTTACAGGCTAGGCTAACTACAGGGGCTCAATACAAATGAAATTGAGACGATCGGTAAATAGTTATAGTGATGGGGGTCCAATAGTCATACAAAGTTAGACATCAACCCTGACAGGTACGATGGGGAAGGGGCAGAATCTATCTCCCACACCCACATCGTAACTATCAGGGTTGGCGTGCTACATAATAGGTCTGGGGGTTCAAGTATTATATTGTTACTCTTTGGACCCCCCCCCCATCCATATATCCATCCTGTGGTCAGATATGGATGGGTCAATGTGGTCAGTGTCTCCATGTAACAAATTTATCTAATATGGCAAATTTAGCAAACATTTGCAGAATTCTGCCATTTCGGACACAACAGTTTCACGCAGAATACCGGCGACACAACAGACCTTGACCTAGTGTACATGCAACATTTTAAACCAGATATATATCACGTATAGTCATAAAAAGAATGATTTATTCAGAGTTTACAAAAGGTTGTTATTTGATTCTGTCACAATCAGTTTATTCAATTTTCAGAAAAAAAACTAACATTTTTATTTCGTTTTTAAGGCATGCAGTGTGTCTGCCTTCTCTTTCAGTGTTTACATTGGTAACTTTGCACATTACTCTATTTATATAAGTTTGTATAAAGTAGTTCTCCGTACATTTTATACAGAAATAAACGCAGCACTACCTGGTGACACAGTTACGTTCTGACCAATGGAAATCTTCATTACATTTACCAACTAATGCAATTGCAATTATAAGCAAATGACTGTGACCATGACCCAAACATCAAAAGGACATGTTAACAAATTAACCGTCTTAGCTTCATTAAGACTCGTTTCAAGTATAAACAAATCCTTCGAAGAGTTTAGGAAATATAGACAAATGAAAACACATTAATCAAACCTTAATGGAGACTTTATACGACTGTGACTTTGTCTTCAAGGTGATAGGGGTGAGCAAGCATGTTGCAGACTGAATTGTCTTAGCTTCATAATGATGAATGCCAGGTATGATGAGAATCTTTGAAGGGGTTTAGCAAATCTATGCAAATTAACAATTGTAACAAAAACCTAAGCTGTTGACAACGCAAATCCCACCGTCCAAAAAGTGACTGCTATGTCTCCTTCTCACTAAAATGAGCTCGAAAATAAAAATTAAGTGAAGCACTGAAGGGTAAAATAAGATCACAGTGATCTACTTTAGTTTATATGTGTGGTACTCACCAAGGACCTAAAAGAAAACTAAACTGAAGTAACTGAATCTATTTTCTGAAATTCAAGCAGCCTCTGATTATAAGGATTTCATCTATATGTATATATATATATATATATATATATATATATATATATATATATATATATATATATATATATATATATATATAATATAAACATAAGAAAAGTCATTTGAGACTTTGTTGGAGGGGGGTAGGGGTAGGGTGGGGGTTGGGAGGGGGTCACAGTCATTTCGCCCGATCATAGGTCAGATAGTCATCCCATGAGAGCCTTACAAAATACATGTAATGTAATCAACATCACAGAATAAAAAAGGTGCAAGAGTATATGCAGGAGTAAACATACAACAATGTCTTGCATATGTATGCGGATTTCTTTACATAGGAAATGGAATTTTCGACCACAGTTGTGTAATTCAACAGATACAATTTAAAAACACGAAATAGGAAATTAAACTTTCAACCACTGCTGTGCAGTTTCAACTGACAAAATCTAAAGCTTCGACATATGAAATTAAACTTTCAACACAAAAAATTGATTCAACATGTGAATTTGGAATTCTCGACATACAACACAGAAATTTCAACCACCGCTCTATAATTGAAATGTTAAAATCTAAAAACTCGAAACAGGAAATGGAATTTTCAACCACAGCTATTTAATTCAACAGATAAATTTAAAAACTCGACATATGAAATGGAACCTTCAACACAAGCAATTTGATTAAACATGTGAAATTGGAATTATCAACATACATCAATGAAATTTCAACGACCACTTTATCATTCTGAAGTTAAAATAATAAAATTCGACATAGGAAATGGAATTTTAAACCTATAATACAACAAATACACGTAAATTCCAATTTGAATGCTGATGTAGTAAAATAAATATAATCCACAAAAGAAGAACAACCTTCCTTCGAATAAACCAGGTTTCAGTCAACTATTGAGATATGGCTAATTTAACTACAGTGCTGATACCACGCGGCGATGTGACAGATGTGGGAAAAATCGTCACAGCAGAAACAAATATCTTGCAAGAAAAGCAACATGTAATAAATATTCAAAGATGGGACACTTCGCATTGATGTGCAGAACTAATAAAAATGTTTCGGAGGTCGAGAACCCCGACAATCCTGAATCTTATGGATTTCTTGGCGGAATTCATTCTAGAGCGAAATCCTGGATAGCAAATGTCATAGTTCAGGGACAGGAATGTGCTATACAAATTGTGTTACGACTCTATGGTCTAAGAAAAATGTAACATAAAGAAAGTGAAACCAACAAATCAAGTAAAAATCAACAAGCAATTTATTACTAGATAATTAAAATGAAAAATCAAAAGTCACTTACAGTAATGTGTTTTGAAATCCTAATAATCCAATAAGAATGATTGTTCTAATCACAAGTCCTAAATATAGAATGTTCCAAATTCACGGCTGTGTCCTTGAATGTTATTATGTGCCAATGGTCTCCAAAGTCCTGATGTACTAGAAATCTTGATGTGCTGATGTCAAAATGAAGTATTCCAAAATCTCTCAATAAGTTCACATAAATTCCAAAATTGTCAATTAAAAATCCAAAATCCAAAAGTTTATGAGCACTGTTATAATCCAATGAATATTTAAAATAATTCCTCTCTTAGAATTTGGAATGAATTTTCACAACTGTAATAGCTCTTCACAAGACTGATGGTAATGTCAAAACTGAACAAAATGTCCACCAAACATGGTATATATAAAGATTGGTCACATGACAGAATGTTCTAGAATATGAGTCATCTTAATGGAATTCTAACTGTAAACAAAATCAACCTTGACCTTCAAATTGAGAAAACATATTGATCAAAACAACCTAATTCAAGGACACTAGTTAAACATGTTTTTCCTGATAACATTAAGATTCAAGCAAATATTAAAGTGAAGAAACATTTATAATTTCCTAAAATATTCACAATATTATATAAACATCATACATAACACCTCCCCTCATAAAGAAAAAGAAAGATTTATATAATAAAGCTTTTTTTTGAATATACATCTAATACTATAATAACCAAAATTACATAAGAACATGTTTTATGATACTGGACTTAATTACATCAAGCAATATTACATTTCTAGGCACGTGAGAGTGCATCTGCAATCACATTGTCTTTTCCCCTGATGTGTTTGATGTCAATGTTATATTCCTGCAATATCAAGCTCCATCTCAACAATCTCCGATTTTTATCTTTCATTTTGTTGATGAAAGTAAGGGGATTGTGATCACTGTACACAATAATTGGAGAAAGAGCTGAGGTAACATACACTTCAAAATGCTGTAAAGCCAATATCAAAGCCAAACATTCCTTCTCAATTGTGGAATAATTTTTCTGGTGCTTGTTTAGTTTTTTAGAAAAATAACAAACAGGGTGATCCACACCACTTTTGTCTTCCTGAATCAATACTCCATCAACCCCTACATCACTTGCATCAACAGATAATTTAAATGATTGGCTAATATTTGGTGCAGAAAGAACTGGTGCATTCTTAAGCATGGCCTTTAACTTGTCAAAAGATTCCTGACACTTGTCAGACCAGTAAAATTTGGCTTTCTTACTCAATAAACTTGTCAAAGGTTCAGCAATTTTGGAAAAATTGGAACAAAATTTCCGATAATATCCAGCCATACCTAGAAATCGCATCAGTTGCTTTTTACAAATTGGAACTTGAAATTCAGAGATAGCTTTAACCTTAGCTTCTGTAGGTTTAACTTGACCTTGTCCCACAATATGTCCTAAAAATGTGACACAAGCATGGCAAAACTCACTTTTCCTCAAATTAATTGTCAGATTCACATCGCTGAGTCGATCAAAGAATTTTCGAATGGTTTCCAAATGATCTTCCCAGGTGTTGTTGTAGATAATGACGTCATCGATATATATCATGTTCATCAGACGTTGAAACGTTGCAGGCGAATTTTTCATTCCAAACGGCATGACTTTATATTGATAAAGTCCATCTGGATTTACAAATGCTGAAATTTCTTTTGCCCTTTCCGTCAGTGGAATTTGCCAGAATCCTTTTAAAAGGTCAAACTTGGTGACATATTCCGCATTTCCAATTTTATCAATGCAATCGTCCATTCTTGGGATTGGAAATGAATCAGTTTTGGTGACACTGTTGACTTTTCTATAGTCAGTACACATACGGAATGTATTATCTGGCTTGGGAACAAGAATACATGGTGAACTCCAGTTACTTTTACTTGGTTCTATGAAATCATTCTCCAGTAGATACTGAATTTCTTTCTTCAGATAGTTCTGTTTGAGAGGATTCATCCTATAAGGATGCTGTTTCACAGGCGCAGAATCTACAATGTCAACGTCATGATAAATTTTACTTGTTCGTGTTGGAACATCAGGAAACAAGTGCTCATAGTCATGTAATAGCTGTTTTAGTTCATTTCTTTCCTGTTGTTGTAGATGTGAAAGTTTCTGGTCTAGGTTGTTCAATATTTCTGAATTCCGAAGATTGGTTATACCAGAGTCACTATAGTCTGATTGTATTCCATCGTTGATATCTTCACTGTGTGGGACAGGTACAACTAAATTAACAGAATAATTAGCTGAGCTATCTCTGTCAAAATATTCCTTTAACATATTTATATGACAAAGCTTTTTCTGTTTCCGTCTCCCAGGAGTGTTAATGATATAATTTAAGTCATTTACTGTCTTTTCAACGGTATAAGGACCAAAAATTTTAGCCTGAAGAGGATTCTGAGGTATGGGAAAGAGAGCCAGAACTTTGTCACCAGGTTTAAAACTCCTTTCCTGTGAATTTCTGTCATACCTTAATTTCATTTTTGACTGGGTAGTGTGAAGATTAGTTCTTGCTACTTCACAGGCCTTTGACAACTTGTATTTGAAATCAGAAACATAATCAAGAAGATTAATCTTTGAGTCTTCATTTGAAAGAAGTTTCTCTTTCAATAATTTCAATGGTCCACGGATTGTATGACCAAAAACTAGTTCAAAGGGACTAAAACCCAACGACTCTTAAACTGATTCCCTAACAGCAAAAAACAACAAATGAACACAATCATCCCAATCCTTTTCTGTATCAAAGCAATATGATCGAATCATATTCTTCAAAGTTTGATGAAATCTTTCCAAAGCACCTTGACTTTCAGGGTGATAGGCAGAAGATTTAAACTGTTGGATGCCTAATTCATGCATAACTTGTTGGAAAATTCCAGACATAAAATTTGACCCTTGATCCGACTGGACAGATTTGGGAAGGCCAACAAGTGTAAAAAACTTCACCAAAGCTTTCACAATAGTTTTAGTTTTTATATTTCTCAGAGGAATTCCCTCTGGAAATCTTGTAGATGCACACATGATGGTCAACAAGTATTGGTTGCCTGACTTGGTTTTAGGTAAAGGACCAACACAGTCTACTATTATTCTACTAAATGGTTCATCAAATGCAGGAATAGGTTGCAGATGAGCCTTAGGTATCTTCTGATTGGGTTTTCCTACCATTTGACAAGTGTGACAAGATCTGCAGTATTTAGAAACATCACTTTTGAGTTTCGGCCAATAAAAATGATTCAAGATCTTGTGATAAGTCTTACGGACTCCTAAATGACCAGCCAAAGGAGTTTCATGGGCTAAATTAAGAATTTCCTGTCGATATGACTTAGGAACAACAATTTGATAGCTCACTGACCACTCGTCACCAGTGGGTACATCAGGTGGTCTCCATTTCCTCATAAGGACCCCATTTTTCACAAAGTAACACACTGGAACTTGTGTGGCTTCAGTTTCACTAATAGCCCTCTGAAACAAACAAGATATCTCGGGATCTTGCTCCTGTTCAACGACAAGGGATTGTCGTTTGTCATCCTGATTAGAACAAAGAGAATGAGTTGCCAAAAGAGGATCACTGTGATCAATACCATTTGATTGATCAATACCTGAGGAAAAAGTGACCTCATCAAAAAACTGACCAATACATGTGTCAGCTAAAGGAATAATATCCTGATCAACATCACTCTCAAGAGCTCTTTTTGCCATAGCTCTAGTAACTGCACAAGCAGGGTACAAATCAGGGATTTCAGTTTCGACAGGATCAACTTTCTGATCCAAACAAGGCTTGTCAGTTACAAGTGGATTAACCACAACCTTATCTCCAGCTAGGTCATTGCCTAGTAATAAATGAACACCCTCTATGGGTAAAGAAGTCACTGCCCCAACAGTCACAGGTCCAGAAACTAAGTCTGATGCCAAATTTACACAATGAAGAGCAACATTTACAAAGCCGCACTCTACTCCCTGAACAAGAACACCTTCACTTGAAGAAGACTCCTCAGACAAAGGCAAAGTACCTGATAATAAAAGACTCTGAGAAGCTCCAGTGTCCCTTAATATTTTAATTGGGATAGGTTTGGCAGAATCACCAATAAGTGATATAGAACCTTCTGGCATGAATGGTTCATAAGCCTCCAAAATAGAATCAGACTGGGGTTTGTTTGACCCAACAAATGTATTGCTTTCAATACAAGACCGTGACCTTGACCTCGTAGAAATAAGAGCATTTGGAAAAGCTCTGTCTTTACTCTGTTGCTTATTTTTCAACTTGAAGCAATCAGAAATAACGTGCCCTTTCGTTTTACAATAAGTGCACGTGGGAAGAGATAAGGATTTCTGATCAGTCTTATCAGATGTTTGATTCCTAACAGTTGTGCTGTTGTGAAATTTGGAAGTACTCGAATGAGATTGAAATGTTTTTTTACCAGAAAACTGCTGAGAGGACGACTTATTGCCAAATTAAATTTTGTGAGTCAAGGAATAATCATCAGCCATACGAGCAGCATTTTCCAAAGTTTCCACATTCTGCTCGTCAAGATAGGTTTTAACATCACTATGGATGCACCTCTTGAACTCTTCAATTAATACGAGCTGTCTGAGGTTATCATGAGCTTGATCAACTTTCTTGGCTGAGCACCACCTATCAAATAGTTGTTCCTTATCCCTTGCAAATTCGACATGAGTTTGTCCAGTTTCTTTTCTACAATTCCTAAACCTTTGTCGATATGCCTCTGGTACCAACTCATAAGCTTTCAAGATGTACTCCCTAACCACATCATAATCAGTGCTTTGTTGTACTGACAGTGAAGTGTAGACTTCACGAGCTTTGCCAATAAGTACACTTTGTAATAACAAAGTCCAATGCTCTCTGGGCCATTTCAAGTTTTCAGCTATTTTCTCGAAATGAAGAAAGTATTTATCTACTTCTTTTTCCTGAAAAGGGGGTACTAACCTAATATATCTAGTAACATCAAAACCTGGACTTGTGTTTAAAGGAGTGGAGTGTGCTCTGCTTGCCAGTTCTAATTCTCTTAATTTAAATTGTATTTCCCTTTCTTCTCTTTCTCTCTCTCTCTCTGCATCTCCCTCTCCTGTTTCTCTCTCTCCATCTGCATTTGTATCTGCCTCTCTTCCTTCTGCATTTGGATCTGCCTCTCTTCTTTCTGCATTTGGATCTGCCTCTCTTCTTTCTGCATTTGGATCTGCCTCTCTTCTTTCTGCATTTGGATCTGCCTCTCTTCTTTCAGCATTTGTATCTGCCTCTCTTCCTTCTCTCTCTCTCTCTGAATCTGAAGCTTTGCCAATTCTAAATCAATCTGGTTCTTTAACTCTAATTCCCTTAATTTCCTGTCAGAACCAGATACAGGCTTTCTCTTCAAACTTAAAGCACTGCTATCAAAAATTCCCTTTCCTACTAAATACTGAATCAAAATAATCTTTATCTCCTGTTTTGTCAATGATACTTTTGCCTCAGATAGACTGTATTTTCTGGCAAGCTCGAGCAACTCATCCTTTCTCATGCACTCTAATCCCTCCTGGGTAGGTTTTGAAATGAAATTCTGAACATTAGATGCCATTGTACATGCTTGTTGGTTTCACACAAAAAACATTCTCTATTTAAAAATCTTTGCCAAAGACAAAAAAAATTCAGAGACAAAATCAATATGAATTTCAAAGATAAATTTAATATCTCTAATATGCTTTAAAGAAATTCAGATCCCAGAAGACGAGCCCCCAATTTCTGTTACGACTCTATGGTCTAAGAAAAATGTAACAGAAAGAAAGTGAAACCAACAAATCAAGTAAAAATCAACAAGCAATTTATTACTAGATAATTAAAATGAAAAATCAAAAGTCACTTACAGTAATGTGTTTTGAAATCCTAATAATCCAATAAGAATGATTGTTCTAATCACAAGTCCTAAATATAGAATGTTCCAAATTCACGGCTGTGTCCTTGAATGTTATTATGTGCCAATGGTCTCCAAAGTCCTGATGTACTAGAAATCTTGATGTGCTGAAGTCAAAATGAATTATTCTAAAATCTCTGAATAAGTTCACATAAATTCCAAAATCATCAATTAAAAATCCAAAATCCAAAAGTTTATGAGCACTGTTATAATCCAATGAATATTTAAAATAATTCCTCTCTTAGAATTTGTAATGAATTTTCACAACTGTAATAGCTCTTCACAAGACTGATGGTAATGTCAAAACTGAACAAAATGTCCACCAAACATGGTATATATAAAGATTGGTCACATGACAGAATGTTCTAGAATATGAGTCATCTTAATGGAATTCTAACTGTAAACAAAATCAACCTTGACCTTCAAATTGAGAAAACATATTGATCAAAACAACCTAATTCAAGGACACTAGTTAAACATGTTTTTCCTGATAACATTAAGATTCAAGCAAATATTAAAGTGAAGAAACATTTATAATTTCCTAAAATATTCACAATATTATATAAACATCATACATAACAATTGACACAGGTGCTGACGTTACTGTCATTTCAGAGGATTTATACAGAAAACTGCAGAGAGTTAAACTCATCAAAGCTGACAAAATCTTGTTTGGACCAGGACAGATAAGGCTCAATGTCCTTGGAATGTTAAGGTGTCACTTAAAGGTGGGCATCAGAAGTACACTACAGGACATATATGTAATCAAAGGTCTCAAGCAATCGCTGTTGGTAAGACCAGCAACAGAGGAACTAGGAATCGTCATTAGGGTTGATGAGGTCACCAATACCGACCATAAATACAGAAGATTGTACCCCAAAGTGGATTTGGAAAAATGAATGGGAGTACAAGATCAGACTTAAACCTGTTGCAGTTCCGTTTGCACTCAGTGTACCTAGGAAGGTGCCTATTCCGTTAATGGATAAAGTGAAATCGGAATTACAAAGAATGGAGAAATTGGTCGTCATTTCTCACGTGAATCACCCAACGGAGTAGTGGCAGTTATGGTCGTGGTGCCAAAAAGTAATAGTAATGTTCGTATTTGCATAAATCTCACCAAACTAAACGAATCGTCAATGCGCGAAAATCACCGAATACCGAGTGTAGATCAAACTTTGGCTCAGTGGCTGGTGCAAAAGTTTTCAGCTATCTAGATGCTAACTCCGGGTTTTGGCAAATTATGCTTTCACCCGAGTCTCGTGATTTAACCACTTTCATTACGCCCTTTGGTCGTTTTTGCTTTAACAGTCTACCATTTGGAATTTCGTCCGCACCTGAATTTTTCTGGAAACATATGTTCCCAACTCTTGAGCGAATTTCGGGAGTAGTATGTCAAATGGATGATATTCTAGTATTTGGGTGCGATCAATCAGAGCATGATGAACAGTTGAAAATTGTTCTGGGTACAGTTGAAAAGAAATGAATTACGTTCAATGAAAAATGCGTGTTTTCCAGAGCCTCTGTGAAGTTCATAGGGCGCATTATAGATTCCACGGAAATTAGGGCCGATCCAGAAACTTTTCATGTTGTAAAGTCAGAGCTTATCTCTACGCCAATGTTGGCCCAATGCAATCCGAGCTAACATACATTCTTGTCAACTGAAGCATCATCATTTGGTTTAGGGGCTGTACTGTTACAAGAACGGCCAAATGAAACATTGAGCCCCGCAGCGTGTGCTTCAATGTCGATGTCTGTCACAGAGCAAAGATATGCCCAAATTGAGAAAGAAGCTTTGGCTCTAACTTGGGAATATGAAAAATATTAATGTATTTGTTAGTTCTTAACTTTCACATATAAACTGACCACAAATCTCTCGTTCCTTTGTTGGGTTCAAACAATCTGGAGGATTTATCTCCCAGAATCCAAAGATTTCGAATGAGGTTAATGGAAAATGAAACAAGGACATTTGTTGATCAGGTTCTGTCCGATCTACATGCCTCGAGTAAACGGTTGCATGAGATTAGGCAAGCTCAGATTAGATATGTTATTTACAGCAAAAGTATGGGTTATGCAAATGAAGGTTGGCCTCACACGTTTCAATTGAAAAAGAATCTGCAGCCATACTGGCCATTATGTGGTGATTTCACAGTTCAAGATAGATTGTTGATGATGGGTTGTCGATTGATTATTCCATCAATGATGCAGTCTGAAATACTTGATTGACTATATGTAGGTCACCAAGGAATTTCAAAGTGCCGAGAGTTGGCCAAGTCATCAGTTTGGTGGATGGGACTGTCAAAACAGCTGAAGCTAAGGTCAAAGGTTGTGAAACTTGCGTAATGCATAGTCTTGATCGTTTAGAGCCATTAATACCTTCCAAAATTCCGGACAGACCATGGCAAAAACTTAGTACTGATTTGTTTGACTTCAAAGGTCAGCAGTATTTGCTATTTGTAGATTACTTTTCAAGGTTTATTGAGCTACAAAAGCTCTCTGCTACAAGCTCTGAAGCTGTAATCAATCATCTCACGTCTATTTTTGCTAGACATGAGATTCTTATATCAGATAATGGACCTCAATTTACTTCTGCTACATTTGCAATCTTTGCGAAAACCTATGGGTTTGAGCATGAAACTAGTAACCCAAGATACCCCAAGAGGAACGGCGAAGCAGAGAGATGTGTACAAACAATAATGGAGATGTTACAAAAATTAGAAGATCGCTATCTGGCTCTGTTACACTATCGTGCAATGCCGCTACATACTGTTTACAGCCCAGCACGACTCTTAATGGGTCGTAAATTAAGGACTACAGTTCCTAGCCCAATCTCTCAAATCTACCTCCAGGTTGGCCATACTTAAAAAATTTAAACATTTTGAGAATCATGCAAAGGAAAATCAGAAGAGACATTTTGATAGTCATTTCCGCGCTCGCGAAATGCCCAAATTAGATCCAGGTGATAACGTATTTATTAGTGATATGCAAAAGACAGGTGTGGTTCTGTCAAAGGCATCGTCTCCACGATTATACTTTGTACATACCCCGGAGGGTGATCTGCGCAGAAACAGACACCATTTAGTTCAGCTACATTCAAGTAGGTCTACAAAAGTGGAGGAAAATAAAACCCTGCATCAGTCAGATGATGAAGCCAAGAATACTTTGGTAAACAACACAGATAAGTAGATATGAAAAACAATCTGTGAAAAATGGAAACAATACTTCAGAAATACCAAAGACAAGTTCTAATCATGGTTATAGAACAAGATCAAATCGACTTGTTATTCCACCAAAAACGCTATACTTTAAAGTGTATGCTAAAAGATAATGGAAATTCCTATAAGCTTAAATTTTTATTAGATTTCTTTAGGATTGATAGAACAACCTATATACATATATTACATTCAGATGGACCCTATGCATGATTGAAGTTTACTGTCATTAAAACGAATTGGCATGCTTCTCATTACTACTCAGTCATCTCGAGTTTGAAATATTTACATCTGTAGTAGACATATATAAACACGTAAACCAAGCTGAGCGTTCAAAACTATCCAGAGAGACATTAACACTGAGGTCTATGTAAAAACAGTAGATATCGCAAAACCATAACTCTAGCTGTAGCAGACGCTCACCTATGCAGTTCAAAACGAGGCTCAATTTTTGTCAGTGTGGAAGAAATTGATATCACTGAGAGGTGTTCGGTAACGACCAGCCCACACGCACAATTTAGATATCAACATGGCCGGCCATGAAACATTGCCACAGCCTAGCAGATTTCAAAACTTCTTGTCAGTTCTTCTGGCATTTAGATGTGTTGCTAAAGAACTTCATGAATATGTGGACACTAAGCTGAAAGCAATTCATCAGGATATTTACACAGAATGCTCAAAATATCCGTCCTGCCAACAGAACTGTAGTGAAACTTGGAAAGAGACTCACAGGTAAGACTGCTTTAAAGACAGGGCTGGGGTATTAAATGGGGATTAAATTAGCTGTATCATTTTATTTCTGACTGTGGTGGTGAACGGACCTCTGAATAGACCCATGTCATGGTTCGTGCTAAACGATGACGTCAAAGTTTTGCTGACCACTAAAACATGCTAACCAAGTGCTCAAAGTTAACGCTGACAACGACGTTGTTTATCAACGAGGTCGTAAATTATATATATATATATATATATATATATATATATATATATATATATATATATATATATATATATATATATATATATATAAATTAAAAAATTAATAATCCGTTTCGGAAAACACGTTCTGAGCACGCTTCGATATAAAGGGTGAGACCTGAGAGACTGCTTAATGGCAATGAAAAGCTCCATAACCGCTAAGAAAGTAGTTTTTATTGTAATTATGGCACCAATATGACACTATAGTATAATACTAAGGCATATTTCGATCCTGAAATGAACACATAAACAATACTCAAAAAGTACCCACCCTTCCACATGATAGCGGAAGTTATCTTCTAAAGAGTTCATGTAATAGTAATGATAATAATAATAAATAAACAAATAAATAAATAAATAGATCAATAAATAAGGATTATATTTTTATTATTATTACAGCAAAGACAGTAGGAATAAAAATATAATCTTTTAGTGGCAAACATTAAAAAGTCATGAATCACACAACGTGATGCTTTTCAGTATTACATGTATAGTTATTTACGTTAATTATTGACATCATTAAGAAGAAGAAGACAAAATACTTGATTCAGGGTTTGATATTATAAGATTATTTTAAAAAAGATTATTATTATTATTATTATTATTATTATTATTATTATTATTATTATACACTTATTAGAATGAAAAAATAACATATTTTCTTCTTGGTATATATAGTAAAAGAAATGGAACTTAATATGTAAATATGATATCTTTTCAACTTATTCACTATTAGATTGGACATTTGTGAAGATACGCCTTAATATTATTCTATAAAATGAATACTTAAGAAGCCAATGTCCTCGATCCCATGGCAGGGTGAGTGCTTTTTTCATTATTATGTGTTCCTTCCGAGATACAAATATGCCTTAGTTTTATTCTATAATGTCAGGTAGGTGCAATGATAGTCCGATAAATCAGCCCTCCCCCCCCCAAAAAAAAAAAAAACAATAAAAAAAAATAAAATTAAATTTAAAAAAAAAAAACAACAAAACAAACAAACAAAAACAAAAACTAGACAAAACAAAACAAAGCAGACAAACAAACAAACAAACAAACAAATAAACAAGCATAACAGACAACCTGTGTTGATACTGATGTACGGTTTAAGGATCTAATGTCACCTGTTCATAAAATCGAGGAATGTTTGCAGACAGATCTGTCCGCAATACATCGGTGTACATTTTAGACACTTGCCGGTATTTCTCGCGTCTCTTGAACTAACGCCGGTTGAAGGGTCCTTTTTGTAATATGTACCGAATATTTCCGGATCAAATTCTATGTTTGACGACTTGTAAATCCATGTAAAATAACACAACCCTATGTCCTGTGGCCATTTTGAATTTCGTGGCTACATACTGCTGTTACCAAATATCGATAAGTGTCTAAACTGTAGGCTGTCGTGTTCCGGGTAGATTTGTATGCAGCACAATTGCACATTTTAATGAACAGGTGACATCAGATCCTCAAATCGTCCATCAGTATCAGCACAGGTTGGAGGTGAGGTGAGGGGAATGCTGATTTAACGGACTAGTGCAATGATTACAATAAAAACTTTCTAGGCGGCTATGATGCTTTTTATTGCCGTCAAACAGTCTGTTAGATCGCACCCGTTGTATCGAGGACTGGTCAGTGTGTTTCGGAACGTCCCAAAACCGGTCTTGAAAATCGTTTTTGACAATATTTTAAGCCCTTCTTGACAAACGACGAGAAAATAATACAATTCCTTGCTTTTTTGTCAGGAAAATCTGCAAATGAATGAAAACAACGGTTATTTTTAACTGTCAGCATGTCAGCATTTTATCATTTGGAAAGCAGGTTTAAGTGGTCAGAAAAATGCTGACGTCAACAGCCTGGTAAGTGTTATAGCATGACCCGATCACTCTATGACATCAGGCATATAAACAAACAATACGCACGAATTGTATTGTGGGCGTCTGCGCCATGGAGATTCAGTTGAAGTATTAACTGATGATACAAACATATTTTCCCAACAGAAAAAGTTGAATTGAAGAGCCTAATGTCCAAATTTGTATTGTGATACTTTTCAGGATATATGTTGAGATTAAATTCCAGCTTGAAATATCATCATGTTTCTGTGGCGAAACTCGCACAAACGGAAATAAACCATGCGATTTTTAAGCCCATACCAAGAGTTACGATTTTTTTCTGCACCAATGTGTCTTTGTAGGAAATTTGTCAATATCAAACATATCAAACCTGAAGTTTATGATATTGTTCTATGTCGATGAACCTTAAATAAAAGAGAACTTCTACAATAATACTGACGAAAGTCCAACTTAGTACTGGCAAAAAGATCGGTCAATTACAACGGTTTCCAGCGAGATTTTCATAAATTTTAAGTGGTTTATAGGGATATATATATTGATTGTTCTAAATATTCGTTGTATCAAGCAGTAATCACGAATAAAAGGTGGATAAGGTAGAGTATAACAACTCCTTTCCATAACCACAAGCAAGCAAGTATTTACATTGGTGATGTCATCATACAGTAGACCTATTGGTAGCATCTGATTGTTTAATAATGTGCCTACTTGTTTTTATAGCCATGTCTGACCTCACACCAGTACAGGATAAAATCGTGTTGAAATCTTGACTTGAACATACCTACTTCTCTATTTTGGATATCGACCAGTACGCAATGAATGCATAGGCTTTTGAAGTGTTATTATATCAGTAGTAGGTTAAAACGCCGATTCTGCAACATTTTTAGTATTTTGACTTTTTGTACTTGATAACGACATCTCGGGACCTCGCTTTGCTTGGCTCCTCGATATCATTGTATAAGTATAAAAAGTCAAAATAGTAAAAATGTTGCATAATCATGGCCTTTTACCCTACTACTGTACTTTATAATCATCTATTATTTTTCACTTACTACTAGGGCAATATTAATTATTTGTTACGTTTACTGCTAATATTACCATGTTTTTTATTCTGATTCATAATATTCTGGAAATTGCTCTTCTATCGTAATATGTTCTCCATTAGCAATAAGGTAACCATCATCTTTGTATTCGTACAATAACAATTTGAGTTTACCGCTTTTGTTTTCTATTTTGCTTTCTTTGTCGTCGTTCATTTCTTATTTCTTCTGGTAGTTTTTTTCTTGCAAAATCATTTTCATAAGCCTCTATTTTTGTTGCTTTTTGCAAAAAAAAAAAAGGTTTAAAAAATAAATTTAAAGCAAAAGAAACATAACAATTAACAATCCTTTCAGGAGTAAGCATTTCAGCTATTTTATTTTTTTCTACTTTGATTCCGTATTTAAATACTTCAATACAATTTAAATCAACTATTATTTTTCTGCTTCTGAAAGTAAATTTTATAGTAAATAAATAGTCATCAAGTTGTTTAAGAAGTTATCATAATATCCTTTTTTTAAAATAAATTTCAATTCTTTCTTCATTTGGTATTTGTCTTATTGATTTTATTTTTTGTTGGTAAATTGCTATTTCTTGTAGTCTTTTAAAAAATTTTATTATGATATCCTCTGATTCTTCTTTTTTTATTCTTGTCCAATCATCTTCATCTCCTAATTCTACCACCGATCTATCTTATTTTAATAATTTGATACGATCTTTTTCTTTCATCTTATATTTTAGTGTCATACAAAATTACACTCTACAACAAACCGAGCTCTTTCAGCAGATCAGTAAAATCCACTGTTTTCTGTTCTTCATCTTTGTTCGGATTAAATCCGATTGCAAAAGTATTAACACCATCTGAGCAATATCTTTTATCATCAAAATTACACAAACCTGTTTTATTTACAATACTAGTTTCAATCGTATGGCAATGCGATCTGATTACTGTCAGTTCAATATGTTTTCTATCCCCTTCTAATGCTGATTTGTAATCATCAAACCCAATCACTTTGTCAACAATATTCTTTTTTATTCCGTTAGCTCGCTTTTTTATTTTTTTTGTCGTCAAGCTCAATGCAGTACATCTTACTTCTCAAACCAATAAATTATGTTATCAGAATAAAGTTAGTTTCGTCTTTAAACTTGTCTATTACTTTCTTGTTTGTATCACAATGAAATCCGCTATCTTTCGGGTAATCTGATAGATCAAATAATTCTTTATTTTCAAACATATCAACATAAATATCTTCTGTGGGAATACTATAGCAGAGAAAATCGGTGTCGGTAAACAACAGCTCTGCTTTAACATATTTCTTTTTAATAAAATCATAAGGGAAGTTGTACATCAGATACATAGATAAATCTAAAACAGCAGCACCGACGTAGACAGGTTTATTGAGTTTCAAATTTGTTTTTCTTTTGTTAACAGCAACAAGATTTTCGTTAAAGATTCTCATTGACACAAAATTATCATCTGATACTACTTTCGTTTTTCAAAGTTGTTTATTATTTCAACATTTACACGTTTTCTAATATTCTCCATTGTCTTGCCAAAGACGCTGTTATTCATCAGCTTAAAGAAATTCTTGTCAAATTCTGTTGTCGCTACTGCTCGCTTGTTTTGTGTTAAAATCAATGTAACATTTTAACCAAGTTTTCTGTTAAAATTGTGATACCATATGAACCTTGTTCAACACAAGTCCGTGTTCTAGTGCTTGCTTTAACGCTACAATATGCAACACATAACGTTTTTTATCAAGTAAATTTGGAACTAGCTTTTCAACTGTATTGTTTCCAATTCCATGCTGCTCTTTTAATATCCTTTGTTCTAGTGACAGCAGATTGTCTGTGACAATCGTTGATTCTGGACAAAATGGATAATCGTTGTTAAGCTCGTGCAGTTCTCCATGATAATCAATATCAGCTTCAATAAAATACTCAACATTATCCGGTATATTTTTTCGATCTCTTTTAAAAATTGTTCAGGGTTAATCCATTTGAATCATCCATAGGGTAAAGGTTGAATCATCGCATAGCCGTACAAATTATTATTCTAAAGGTAGATAATGTAATTTGATTCTTTATTAGCATCATAATCTGAAACATATTTGTTATCAGCTTTGGCTTATTTTTTTGTTTTTACCAAAATTCCACCTCTGATTCTTTTTTCGATAAAATAAAATTAATCAGGATTCGTTAGCAGTTCAAGTTTGATACCACTTAATTTTATGGCAGCATCCCATGACAAACCAGGTGATGAGTAATACCAGGCAGGATCAAGCTGATAATATTTTAAACAAATTGTACTATATTCTTCAAAAACATCAGCAAAAAGCAAAAGTAATAAGATAAAGATCATGATAGCCTCCTAAATTCTGGCATTTGAATCTGTTCCAAATCATTTGTGCGTAATCATATTCTTCATCAGTTATTTCCTCAAGCTTCAACGAAGAATAAAATTTAGATTTTTCTGGTAAACTTGTTTCATTAAATCTTTCCCAACTGTTCATGTATTCGTCAGGATAAACTCCCTTTTGTTTTTAAAGATCAGAATTATCACCAAAATATTCTGTTAGATTATTAAAGCTGTTGCAACCTTTGACAAACTCTTCCAATGAAGCTGCCATGAACTGCACGCTGTCGATACATTTTAGTTTACCAAGAGATATTGACATATAGTATTCAAAATTATTCGGAATGCACTTAATCTTGCTGTTGCCACTAAATTGTTTTTGCTTCTATTACCTCAGGATTTCTAAACGCTTTAACAACAATGTGTGCATCATACCTTCGGTGACTGTGAAAGACAATATGAACAAAATCTGGTAGTTTAGAATGAAGATTAAAACTGTCATGTGCAGCACCGCGATACTGCTCTGTGATGTGACAATGATCTCGAACTCTATCATCACCAAGTGGCTTATTACAAACAACACAATTTATTGCTGTTCTAAATTCTTCATTCTGCTCGATTCTCAAAGGTATCATCGGAGAAACCTTTTTAATTATTTTTTTTATTTAATTTACTTCTGTTATCAGATTTTTTAACAACCATGAGGCAGGATCTGCTCTGCGATAGATTTTTATTGGTTTTGATAAACTAAGATCAACAGCACAAACAACTTTTGGGTTTTAGTACTGGAAGATTTATTCGGATCGCATTGTGGCCTTGCTACGGTTTCCAACAGAGACTCAAAATCAGCATAAATGATAAAAGGAACTTTCATCTGATGATTAAAAGTTTTAAACTTTAATTCCGATTCCTCCCTTGTCGGTAACGTAACAGCTTGTACGTTTCTACAATATTCGAGATGTTCGTTTAACACTTCTTGTGTTTTACAACCATGAAGACAGCTGTAACAAAATAATTTGGTATGTTGTGTTTTGTTGTACTGGCCACCAACTAGTCCGTTAAAATGTTTGATCCAGCAGTAGTGTCCTTGATAGAACAGCAGATTAATTGTATCCTGTGAAGCTCTGTCGCTTATTAATCGTGGATAAAGTTTTTAATTGTCATCAACACCAAAGACGTTTATTGAAATATTATTCTGCTTTTCAAATTTTAGAATCTGGCGCTCCTCAACTAGAAATTTGATATCAGTAAGATTATGTTTATCAACATAAGCAGAATAGCAGGAGACTCTGTTTGGATTTTTAGTATCAGCAGGAAACATAGCTGACAAAACAGCCCAATACATTTATTATCGTTATTTTTCACGTTTATTACACACTTTCTATTTTTAATTCTTTCTGGTAGTTCAACAAAAGAGGATCCTCGCAGTGGAGTATATTTCATTGTATGAAATATTACAGATTTTATTGATTCTAATTTCCAACCAGAACCAGATGAAGTATAATTCTCAATTTTCTTTTGGATTTCCTGATAGATCTCGATTATTCTTTTCAAATTTGTACCTTTTAATATTCTCTTTGATCGGGCAGTGACATATGGTTCAGCAAGTTCTTCATCATAATCGTATTAACCTATGATATTTATCTTGCTTAGTACGACTTGATACTGCACAAGTAATTTTAGTCCACCACATTTTTTAAGCTCGTTTTGAACGAAAGGCGAGAGAATATAAAATAAATCATCTGCTGTTAATCCTTTTAGGGCAAGTTGATTATCAACTTCCCAACGTTTGTCATACCCTGAAAAAGCTGTTGCTGTTTGTTTCTCGATCATAAGTCTTCTACGTGACATTGACCTTAAGCTTTTCATTTTCTATATTATACTAGTAGATTGTTTCTAATTGGAAGTCAGATCAAAATTTTTTAGAAGTCAGACCTAATTTGACAAGCAATTAGAAGAGAGATAATAGTATAGAATGACATCAGAAAAGACTACCATATCACATGTCAATCATGCGAGCAATCTCGAAGTCTTCTACTTCTACAGAAAGTATGATTTGTATGCTGGAAATCAACTCGGAGTTATCAAAAATACAACAACTGGTAATACAATTGGTAAAACCAACCCAAGCAGGATTCTTGATCAGAGTAAAAGGGAAGGATGATGAGAAATTTACTGAAATTTTAGCTCATGAGTTCATCTGGACATTGTTCAATGGTGATATTCCTACAGGAAAGCGCGTCTTTCATAAAAATGGTAAAAATGTTGATAACGCGATTCTTAACCTTGATCACTAAGAGGAGTTTCAACCCCATTCCTTCTTTGATCTCTATGATGCTAATGACAAAGGTATTGTTCGAATAAAATGACAAAAAAAGAATTAGGAAATTTAAATAAAGGTTATCTTCGTATTACAGTTGGAAATCGTAGTTCACAAACAACATATTATTTGCATCGTATAGTTTATTAAAGAATTAATTGGCATGATTCCCGAGGGTTTGGTAATCGACCACCTTGAATGCAATAAAACAAATAATAATGTGTGGAACCTGGAAGCTGTAACACAACAAAATATTGCCAGCGTGGTAAAGCCGGTGGACAACGAACAGCGCGACCCGTTATATCAATAAATTTGGAAACAGAAGAGGAGATCGAATGGCCATCAATGACAGCTGCAAGCAAGTACTTTAATATTGTTTCAATGTCAGTAAAAATGGTAACTGATGGAACTATAAAATGAGCAACTTCAAAACGTTTTAACGTTAAAATTGATTTTCTTTATAGTGATTAACATTCTACTTTTCCTATTGTTCTTCCTGCTTCATCATCTGTTAAGCATTAGTAATACCAACTTTCAATTGTTTCCTGATCGTACTTCACGCAATGCTTCTGATTTCTGTTAAAAAAAATTTCCTCATAATCTGTTAAAATTTTGTGTGTTTTTCTGCAATCTCGATGATTAATATGACTTCAACTTCTTTCGGGTAGCTCATATCGGCAATTTTTCTTACATCATCTTCCAGCTCTTCTATGTTTAAAATCGTACAATTTGTCACAATTTGTTTTTGTTATTTATTTCATCTTTTGAAGGACAATCAAATATTTTTTCAAACCAGCAATAAATTCTTCACGATTCATTTTATATTTTATTAGATTACACAAAATGTATTTATTACGGGTCAATGATGTCAAGAAGCTCATCACGTCTTAAACATAACTTAATATGAAAATGAAGCCAGTACCTGTTGTAACAAACGGTAATCTCTCCTTGTTTTAAAATAAAACAAGTTGTTCTTTTGTTAAAAGAACATATTTGCTTGTTCCTTCTATAATTTTAAAATTATAAAAGAAAATTTCTTTTGCAAAAGGAGAATACTATTTTCTTATCATGTTCTTAAAACCAGCCCGCTCAACGATTTTGCATTTGACTCTCTCTCTTTCTGTGTCCATGTTATCCAAAATACTATTAAGCTCTCCGTTGAGTAAACAATATTTACAATGTTGCATTAGCAAACCATTATCATACGAAATTGTAATCTCACCATGTGTACTAAGCAAATATGTTTGCTGATTAGTGAACAAAGCACGTTCACCACATCCTTCTTTCATTTTAAAATCAAAAGAAATTTTTTGTTCTGAATTAGCGAACATTTTTCTTATTTCATCTGCTAAACTATCTTAATCAACAATTATGCACATCATAACATATCTTTCTATTTCCATTTTTATTTTATTCTGTTGGATAAAATTGTATTTATTTCTTTAAAATACTACGAAGCTCACCACCTTTCAAGCAGCAATGCGCGTGTTGCATGTCCCCATGTCTCGCGAACAAATATTATTGTTGTCTTTTTAGGAGAACTTTATGATCCATTGCATACGTGATTTTAAAAAATCATTAGAAATTTTTCTTGATGGATCATTGAACATCCTTCTTATTTCATCTGCTAGACTAGCAGGATAAACAATCTTCACAATGTTCATTATTTCTGTCATTTTATTTTATTGTGGTACACAAAACATTATTTTTTCAAGACACCTCGCAATACTTGTGGTGTCAAACAGCTGTGGCAATGCAGCACGATGCTATCAAAATCATGGTTTACATAAACCAAATGATTATTATGCAACAGATTTATTTCTTTTTCTGTTAACAAAATTTTATGTTTTGCTCCTTCTTCGAACAACAAATTTATTTTTATTTTTCTTTTATCTTCTGCTGTTAGCTCGTCACTAAAGTATTTTCTTATTACTTCTTCAAAAAGATGATGATTGATGATGTTACCTTTGGTGTGGTATCTGATTTCTGTCATTTTATATTTACAAGTTAGATAAAACATCTTAGTATAAGATGTTCAATATTCTGAAGAGGATCTATGATACACCAGATATAGTACAAGTACAAACAGTACCTGCTATTGTTGTAGAATCTGATCCAGAGGACCAGGATTTTATTGTTCAGCAGATAGAACCTGATGAAGGAGAGGTTATTGAAGTAGAATATGACAATAACGTTGCTGATAAAAAGCATCATGGTCGATCGACAACTGGACGCTATGATGTAAAGTATCATCTGGCAAAAAAAAAAAAAAAAAAAAATTTAAAAATAATTGTACTCCTGATGAGTACGAAAGTTTTTATTCGCGATTAAAATTTTTCATGAACATAACAATACCCGGGTGACAAAAAATATTAAATTTGATTTTATCTTTGTTAAAATATTTAACCTGATGGGAGAATTAACAGAAGAAAGAAAACAATATTTGATATCACTTTGTAAACCTGTCAAGTGTAAATCTGTTTTAATAAAATACGAAAGAATTTATTCAGATATTATCAGAGATCTTTAAACGGACGGTTCGCGGTGTGCTTGTAATAAGATCTCCTCCATTAATACTTTTTGTGATGCTGCTTGTTGGTATCCAAGAATTAAATACGTCAGAATATCCTCTTCATTTGACCAAACTTTTATCACGTTTTGTTTTTATTGCCTGCTCGATAACAAATACATCCTGATCTGTTTTCTGTAGCTCTTGTTCATTAAAGCTACCAATAATATCCTCACCATTAAGCTATTTTAGTTTGTAAGTAACAGGAATCGTTGTTAGAACTTTATCAACAATAAATATCTCCTCAGACCAATCTGGTGTAAATCCTTTTTCAAATATTTTTTTTGTCAGTGAGATCCTAGCTTTATCATATTTTTTTTAAATTTATGTCGACGATATAAGTTCATTTGAAGTTCATTTGCAACTATCGGGTTATTAACAGCTTCATTTGGTGTCAGTTTAATCGAGAGATGTTTTGTGTTGTTGTAATCAGAAACAATCTTCTGCAGTTTATCAAGTTATTTGTTTGTATTATTTGCTGAAAAATGCTTGTTGATCTTTTCTTTTAGTGTTCTGTCAAACCGCTCTACAATAGCACTCTTGTCTTCGTTTCCTGTGGTGTATTTTTCCATGTTATGCTGCTTAAAAATAAATCTTCAAATTGTTTGTTGTAAAATTCAACGCCATGATCTGTCCAAATTTTATTAGGTATTCTTGCGCTGTTTAATACAATCTGATTAAACGCTGTTGTTTTTGTGTTTCCCATTTTTTCTTGTATTGGCACACTAAATGCAAATCGACTCTGGATAATAACAATATTTAACAGGTATCTATTACTATTATGTCAGAAGCAACAGATTGCATATCAGCTAAATCAACTGCTCAAATATCATCTACAGCATTTGCTACAACACACATCTCCAAACAAATTTTTTTTTCTTTTTTTTTTTTGGTTTGTGAAGTTCGCTTGTTAGTCCCACACCTAATTTGTATTTCGATCCTATGATGCCTTGTACGAATTTTCTGTCAACTCGTTCTCTCATGTTTTGTGGTGTCATAGCACTCAGTTCATCTAACGTCTTTCTGTCGCATCCGTGTTTGTCACCTTCAGCTGCTCATCAAGCGGGTTCCATGGTCCTGAGTACTTATGACCTGGTAGTTGTCCAACCTCCTTTTGGTCTTGGACTCTTACCTATTATTTTATGGATATCAATTGCACCACCAATTACTTCTCCGTGATTACAGCGTTTGCAGTATGTTACAATTTGATTTCCATCGATACAAAGATGACGATCTTCATCACAATTACAATGATTCATTTGATAATTTCTGTTATATTTTATTAACACAGAGCATGTAGTTCAGCAAGAACAATCTTGCCAAGAGCTTCTCCTACCTTTTCCACTTCTGCTTCAACCACAGGATCAACTGGTTTCTTAAGAAAAACACTTTTCTTCCTACCGCAAACAGAGCATATGCTTTTTTATATCAATCTGCCGTTCTTTGTTGTTTTAACAACTCTAGCATTTCAAACAGTATATTGTCATTTTTTATACTTCAATGTTAGACAAAATTAACAGCTATTTCATCATTAGCATCACTTGGACGAGAATCAAATTGGGTAATAAAATCAGCAAGTGTCATTCCAAGTGACATCGGCTTAATAAACATTATGCAATAATATCCACAAGCTGATGTTCCTGTTGGCCGTAACTGATTAGAAGACTAATTTACTTTTTTGTCGACGTACGATTTTACAGCATCAGACGGTGGAAGACCAAATGAATCAAAATAATTGTTTTTGTACAATGCGACCCAATGCGTA
The DNA here is from genome assembly GCA_029931535.1 of Margaritifera margaritifera. NCBI lineage: Eukaryota > Metazoa > Mollusca > Bivalvia > Unionida > Margaritiferidae > Margaritifera > Margaritifera margaritifera. The sequence continues at coordinate 695,824 of JAQPZY010001311.1, forward strand.
CCAGATCCATCATTAAAATTTTGGATATTTATCACACAAGAACTATTATTCTTGATTTTAACAGGTAATTGATCTTTGGAAAAAACAACATTTTTGGTGTTACTTAATTTAGCAGTGATTTCAAAGTTGTTCAAAGGAACTATCGTCTTGTCCCTGGGAGTGTCAGACCTCGTCCAAATAGTTCTCCAAGCAGATTTGGTAACAGGCTTCCTGCTGCTCCTGCCAGCAGCGGTATTATAGGTAGAAATCATCACTTCCTTGTTGTTTTTTTCCGTAGTGTTGTTGACGTTTTTTGGCAGTTGTTCTTCTCTTTTGTTGCATTTTATTTTTATTGTTTCGATTAAATTTATCACATCCTTTGCTATGCTGTTGTCATTACTTATGTATTCCCCTCTTTGAATATTCTCCTTCCGACGCATAATCCAAAAAATGTACTAAAAACTGAAGAAAACCTCCACTTTTTGCTTGCCTCAGTTGTTGCATCATTAGCGATGCTAATGCAAGATTTTGTGGTGTCATAAGACTTTTTAATTCAGGTGATAACATTGATAAAAGAGGTAACATTGATACAGTTCCTCCGTTTTTTGTTGCTCTATGTCGTGTTGTTGTTGTCTTTCTCTTTGGTGGCATTTTTTAAAATTGTTTTGAAAAAATTGTCTGCTTAATATTGTCGCCTGAAACAGCTTTCTTTGTTGCAGCAGCAACAACTAGTGTTCCAAGAACTGGTAATATCTTTGGTAGTGCTGTTTTTGCTATAACAGAAAGTACTGGTCCTAGTGCATTAAGAAACTCACCATCACGAGACATAGCTGTTAGTTGGGCTTTTGATTAATTAAGAATAAAAAAATGTTCACCTGCTTTTTTATTTACCTGAGTTTGTGTCAAAAGCAGTTTAGTTCCTCTTCTTGCTGCAGGTGTTATTTCAAGTGAAACAGCTTATTTTTTTTAAACAGCTGCTGCTAGATTTTTTTATTTGTCTTGTGATAAGCTTACTTCTTGTTCGTTATATTTACTTTTTTATTTATTCTGTTCGATAAAAGTTTTATACCTGAACCATCATCTTACCATTTACTGCATCAAGTGTAAGATATCTGTCAGATGTTATCAGAGCATAAGCGCTGTAAGGACCAGTGCCGCTCCAGTAAGTGTCCATGTTACTTCAATATCAGCTGTTGAACTTTACATTTTTTCTTGATGCTTTGACACATCAAAGTGAAAACTTGGGTAAAGTGTCCTAAACTCCTCCTTGTTGCAGGACCAAAATCACATTCATGTTGTTTGTCAGGGTATTGTCTCGAGTTTATTCTAACGTTCATTCTGGTAACTAACAAATTATCAAATACCATATTGTTTTGTGTTTGATCATTAACTCTTCAAACAGGCTGAAACACAACAAATATGTGACGTGGGAGCTGCTCGCTTGGTGCTGTTGTTACTCTCCATGTGTAGTTTGCTGTTGCTGCTACTATGTTTGATTGACGATAAATCTTGTTCTGCTCAAAATAAAATCGTCTTGTGAAGGCTATCATTGATGAATTAAGCTCAAGCTGTTTTTCTAGTGATGGTACTACCTTTGGCATCCAGAGTGCCAGATGCTTTATTACAAACTGACCGTCTACACCTGCAACTCTCATGATGGTGTTGTTATGCTCTGCTCGTTGAAGAATAATCGTGTGCACTACACTTCTAAAAACCATATCAACGTTTCGACAGAAGCCAAACTAATCTGATTACCATTGTCTGTATAAGCTCTGCGTTTAGCATATCCTTCATTGTAAGTAACATTTTTAGGATTTACAAGTGAGTTTTGTACTGCTGTGTTTAATGCTGTAACAACAGCAGCAGTATCAGCAGCTACCACATTAGCATATAAATCAGCTCCTTGTTTAAATTTGTTTAAAACAGCTGCTCCTGATTGCGAATGATCTTCATAAAATGATACTAAATTAAGAATCGTACTTGCTTTTGGCAGATAAGTTGAAATATCATCTATTGTCTGATTATTATTAAGCTGATATCGTGCACTTTGAAGCAATCTCCACCCGTTGTTAACAAGAGCTAGTTCAGTACCAGCAGCAAAAGAAACATTAGGATCTGCTGCTGTCATCAACTTACCATGTACCTCAAGAAAAGCTTTGTGCGGTTAAAGATATAAATCCTCGTGTCGCGTGCTATTGTTCTTTTTCCTTGTGTTTTGATCGTTTGAATTGTCATCGAGATATTCGACATACACAAACTCTGTTGTAGAATTATCAATCTCTGTTATTTCATTAAGATCGAGATAAGTGTTTGTTTACATTTTATTGTGATCTGTCACACAAAATTTGAAAATGCTGGGAACTCTAATCGTGGTTGTGTTCTTGCTACCAAATTGCTTATAATCTGCTCACTTTGTTTTGATGAAAACTTTTTGTTGTTTTTATCAGTGCCTTAGCAGTTTCTGGCGTTGGTGTTATTTCCTTTATCACCTGTTTTATTTCGGCTTCTGTTTGCTTTCCTTTTATTTTGTCTGCTATATTTTGTCCGACGGCAGTTCCTGCTGCTGTTCTGCTCCTGTTGCAAAAGATTTTGTAGCTTCAGCTGCTATTGGTGCTACTGTTTTTGCTATTCCTAGTAGGTGTTGAATAATCTTTGAAAATATGTTACCAAAAAATCCTCCTTCAACAATTTTTTTATTATGAACTTTTCTTTGTTTCATTTTATTGTTTTCTGTTAGACCAATTTTTGTTTAATGATAGTCTGGTGTATAGGTAGTATGTCACCTGCTCGTTATTTAAATCAATCTGGCTTCCTGATTGATCTGTTAGGGACATTGTGATTGCTGAAATCTGACTTTCAGCGTTTAAAGGATAATAAATCATTTGTCTTGGTTAAATCTGAAGAAAAGATCCAGGTGGAACATTAGGGCTAAATGAATAAATTGTTTGTCCTCTGCTTCCTTTTGCTGTATAAGATCCTTGTACAATTGAGCGGTTAATCAAAAATCTTGCTAACATCTGTGATATTTACACGTAATTCTCCTTTATATGTAAACGATGCAGTACCACCATTATTCGAATGATAATGCTGCTTGTCAAAACCTAACAGAGAACTTATTGTTGTTGGTGTTGAAAATCGACACTAAAATCATTTTTTGATATTATCCTGGCTCGCAGTGTGTTGTAGTTTGGTTTAAGAGTAAAATCATCAGAATTTACACTTTTGTCTGTTAGTTGATATTTTATTGCAGCATTTAGATCTGTAATGTTATCAGCACCAGGTGGAATTTTGATAGTTTACCAGACACCAGCTGAGTATGTGAAATCGTCGTTGTAGTTTTGTTTTACATTAAAAATAGAAGACCGCATTGTTGCTGATATCAGTCCGATTTCATATTGCACTTTGGGATCTAGCTCAATTGGTGGTGTATAGTTAACAGAAAAATTAGCACTATTTGAAGATGATTGTGAAGAATATAGTAACAACGTTGGCGTTTGCATTTTTTCTTTTTCTTTGTTACACTAAATCGCGGCGACTATGTCGCTGTGGAATATTCTGTACTCGTCAGTTGTTAAAGTGCCGTTTGACCGAAGAAAATCAAGTATCTCAACAATCTCATTGTCTATCTCAATTCCAGTATTACCTGTTTCCTTTGATGCTATTAGCAGCATTAATTTGATTACAGTTTCTACTTGATTATTAACAATCATAATGTTACTACCAACAAAAGGTGGAGGTCTTGCTAGTCCTTCACCAATGGAAATATCTTTTCATCAAGATATTTTTTTTAAATCTGAACGATACTCTTTTGACGCTACTTGTTTAAGTCTTAACTCAGGATTATTTTTTTAAATTTTCCCACGTTTAATATTATCGTTTTTTACTTTTTGAAACAATTTTGCAAGTTCTTCTTCGTCCATCATTTCCCATTGTGATCTATCAGGATAAGGCAGTAATTTTTTTCTGTTGATTCTATTGGAATCTCCCTCTGTCGCTCTTCTTCTATTCCTGTTATCACGTCTGCTAATTGCTTTGCTTGCTGCTGTGTAATTAGCTGTTGTTGTGTATATTTTTCTAGTACCTCAGTTTGTTTTGCATCAATTGTGCCTTTTAGTCCACTTTCACCTGTTAAAGCTTCTCTTACGGGTTTAAACAACCTTGCTGTTTATTCTTCTGTTAGTTGTCTACCAAGACGAACATAAGTAAAATCTTCTTTTAATTTCTTTCTTGATTCAATCAACTTTTTAGTATCTCTTGTCGATTGAATTTTTATAATTAATTTTTTTTTTTTAAATTGTCAATATTGCATCTGAACATTTTACTACGATCTGATGCAGAGCGATCAAACAAAAAGAAATCACATTTGTTTTTTGTTGCTTGATGATAAAAATCAACCAATATTTCTTATGAAATATCACCACACTGCTCACGTGCTATATTTTTGACATCAGTGTTATCAAGTCCAGCAAACAAAATAAAGCAGCCTGTATTTCGTCTAATAAAACGATCGATGTTATAAAATCCTTGTGCAAGGTAAATTGTATTGCAGCGCGTGTTTCTTGACATTGAAAAATATGATTTACATTTTGCCATTTCCATGTGCTCATGTGGAATATCACGAAAGACAATTATCTTATGCTCGTTAGCATCAAGTTCTGGTGCCGGAATAACGTCTTTTGGTTCGGTAATAATAAAAACATCATTATTCAGAACAAATTCATCTCTCAGTTTATCATAGTATTCTGCAAGAAGTTCGTACTTGTCTTGTTTTGGTTTTATTGTGTAAATGTAAGCTTTATCAAAATTAAAAAAGTTATTAAGTAACATCTTCATCAATAGATTTGTTTTATCCAATCCCGTTCGACCTACAATAAGGTAATGACAGTTTGGTAGATTGTGATTGTGCTGATGTCTTATAACATTTTCTGTGTCAAAATTTTCAATGCTCATGATTATTTTAGTACGCTATACAAAATAAGCAAGTAATTCTATAACACAATAATAAATAAAATGAGTTTCACAAAGTTTGGAACATTAATCGGAGATGAAACTACAACTACAACTACGACAACAGCAGGTGTTGATTTAACAAATTATGTTAAGAAAACTGGTTGTACTATGACAGGAAATCTTAACATGACAGGTAAAAAGATAATTAATTTGGAAATGTCATATCCTCCAGCAAATGTTGATAATACACAAGCAGCAAGCTTTGGGCAGCTATAAGCTTTAGGTTTAACAAAGTTAAGTATTGGTGGAGGTGAAATGACAGGTGATATCAACATGAATGGTAAAAAGATAACTAATTTAGAAACGTCCTATTCTCCAGCAAACGTTAACAACACACAAGCAGCAAGCTTTGGTCAGCTTCAAACGTTAGGTTTATCAAAGCTAAGTTTTAGCGGTGGTAACATGACAGGTGATATTAACATGACTGGTAAAAGGATAATTAACCTCGAAACAACTTATCCCTTACCAAATGGAAATGTATCGCAAGCTACTAGTTTACAGCAGCTAAATACGTTGAGTAGTAGTAAGGTAAGTAAAACAGGTGGTGATGACATTTTTGGGGATCTTAGATTTCACAACGGCTTTAGAATAACAGGATTACCAACAGGATTTCCGCCTCCTGATCTAACAGACGCTGTTAGTGCTGGCCAGATCGAAACAGTTCTTACGTATTATGTACCGCGTGCTGGATCAACGATGACAGGTTCAGTTAACATGGGAGGTAAGGTGATTAGTGGAATTATTCCAAACGACCCTCCTAGTAACGTTGATGACCCAACATTAGCTGTTAGTGTTAAATATTCAAGAAACTACGCTTTTTATCGATCTGGTGACACAATGCAAGGAAATCTTAACTTGAATAATAATCGTTTGACCAACATACTATTGCCAGCTGAACCTGGTGATGCAGTTCATTATTCAAGCATTACAAATTTAACAGCTTCAGCTGTAAAATAAAGCTGTTGACTCGCATGGGAAGGAGACAAGGACGCTCAGATTGTTTGTCCTTTCAATACTAAGATCTCAAGAAACACTGCAAACGTTTGTGACGTTATATAAAGGATGACGTTTTCTACTTTATCACATAGTTACTACAATTTACATACAGTGTGTGCAGTTTAATATTTTTGATATGTCAACACGTTAACATATCACTTTATGTGAATCTGATTCGTCCAAATAAGCCATGAAATTCTTGCGCAGTATTGTCTTTACTGATTGGCTGCGACCGTGGGAATTTTCCTCACCCCGCCTTCTGGAACTTTTTTTTCTTTTTACTATTACTATCAACAATTTGGCGGCCATCATTTGAATCGACTGCCCAAGAGGCATTGGAAAAAAAGGTTACGCCTGTCGGAATATGGCCAATTTACCCCACAGGGGCTCGTTACAAATAAAATTAAGGGTATCGGTCAATGGATAGGAGCTGGATGGGGATCCAAACCTATAACTGGCACCCACCCTCTATGACAAGCGGAGTGTAAATGTTAACCTATAGGAGTAAATAAACTCACCTCTGTTTCGAGAAGAAAGTCGATAAATGCCAGTCTGCCAACTGATAGAAAGTTATTCAATCACAGCATTCTTCCAAATCAAATAATGAAAATATCCGGTGACAAAATACATTAAGTCTAGTATTACTAATACTCAGCAACATCTTTAGTCTAGATTTAGTACAATTTATGCATCCAATAATCATCCTTTCACATGAATATCAAACAACTTGAATGCTACTTTTTTCTGCCATATATAATACTGCATCCATAGTAGTGGAATTTAGGTGGAAACATTGAATACATTGTCGTCGACATCGATGTATATGGCGCGTCTAACCAAACACGATTGAACTAGGTGACATCACACACGAATTTCCATCGGAGATCCAGTGTTGAAAAATGATGTTGTCTGTGTCAAATGTTCTATTGATTTGGAAGGAGGACGGTTGCACTTTTAATTATAAGTTGTAAAAAAAAAAAAAAAAAAAAAAAAAAAAATTAAATGTTGCTGGTTATAGAACTGCGCATTATTAATTCAACTAGCGTCTGGGACTATATTGTTACGCACAACAATTGAAAGATGCAGCGTCTGAGCCAGAATAAACAAAATTATTTCTTCTTCTTTCTCACTAAACTACTTCAATAAAAACTATGTGATAAACATAATCTCAAATGGGTAATGATTTAATATTAAATTTATGAAACTCGTTGAATAATTTCCAGGTTTTGCACGCCAAGGCTCTCAAAAGCTGGAAATTATTCAACTTGTTTCATAAATTCAATATTGAATCGTTATCCATTAGAGATCCTCTATGTAAAAGGGTGCAGTCTTTTGGGATATACGTATTCCACGTGGCTGTCTCACATGGGCAAACTATTCACACGTATATAGAAATGAGGTAAAAGAATTTTCCGCATTAGCAATACTTCAAAACATATCTCTATCCATACTGATTGAGGATGTGAGAAATTTAAAAAGACAATGCCATTTACGTAATTGCTTTATAAGTGCAACCTCAACGGCATCTGTTATTGTTGACATACACTGTATTAGCATACATACCAAAACTGAGTTCATGAATTCTTTGTCCATGACCAAAGAAAAGTTCAATTCCGAAGAAACTATATCGAAAACTTCGAATGTTTTGTTTGTGGACGTTAACGCTAAAAAAGACGTTCAACATCTATCACAGTTTGACGATTTATTGGCAATGGATATTTATGCAAGTCACTCAAAACCTTATGAAATGCAAAGATCCATTCAATAAAATTATTTAAGTGTTGCGTTTAATAGTCCATTAATATATATATATATATATATATATATATATATATATATATATATATATATATATATATATATATATATACTTTAAAACCATATTAATTAGCACTCGTGTACACATTTCTTCAAAGTTTAACATATGTACTTATGTACTTCACTATCGTGGGAATCCAGAGATGCTGGTTTTACTGGTGATGTCGATCGTTCTGACTCCCAATTTGCGCTGCTGGTGTTATGTTTAATCAAAATCAGATCAGAAATAAGGTTACCAAAGTAGCAACAACCTCAGCCAATCTGTGGCAAGATCACGTCATTTTTATGCTTGCATCTCATTCATTACTGAACGTGTCCAAGATCTTGATAATATAAGCATAGATTCCAAGCTTGATCAAAACGGGATCAGCAATACGGACTTAAGAGTGGCAACAAGCTCAGCCAATCAGATACAAGATCACCTCATTAGTATCCGTTGATCACACACATTACTTGTCCAAGATCTTAATGATATAAGCATATATTACACGTTTGATCAAAAGTGGATCCGAAATATATACTCTAGATTGGTAACAACCAAGTGTTGATGGACAGAAGATGCAGGGCCATACCATACACTCACTTGGCCTTAAGGTCAGGTGAGCTAGGAACTGTATTTAATGCAAGGTAAGCACATGCCATTGAATCATGAAATATAGATTACAATGACCTACGTTTCACTTATGGCTGTAGTACTTACTCATCATGGACACAATTACACAATACGTTATGCGATTCAATAGGTAAAAGTGCCTAAGAAAATGACCTAACGGCAAAGTTAACCCAAGTCAATGAAATACAGGTCACAATGATCTCTTTTTCACTGACAGGTGTAGTACTGACTCTTGTAAATACCATGTGATGTAAACCTATGAACAATATCATATTTCTTGTAATTTTTCACACATGAAACAAAAAATTCTTTAAAAGTACGAAAAATATTGTGCAAGAAAAAAAATGATTATGATGTTGGTGAAGAGATCGTGTACAAATGACAAAGGACTGACATTGTAGGGATGATAAAACAAAGGGATGTAACTGTAAATCACGCTTGAATTGTGTTCTCCGGATGAGTAGTTTTAAACATCATTTGCATGGTCTCGTGTTACATCCTTGTGAGGAGCAATATGATTAAGTTCTGAAAAGTAATTATTGAATATTCATGAGATATTTGTCCATTTGTATATGCTTCCTACATGAAGACTGCAACTGGATTGAAGGTAATAGTCCATGAGCCAGGGCTCAAAATTTTGGATTTGACTACACAATTGATCCACTTAAAGCCACTATGGTTTTCATTTAGCCTGATGTCTGAACTGTCTAGAATCATGTGATGGACATTCCAGATTCCCAGCTAAATGCCATTTTGAAGTTCATCTTGAAAGCTAGGTCAGTTCATTTATTGTACCAGTTTTGAGACTCAAATGTGTGAAGTGTTCTAGCGCAAATAGCAATAACTATAGTAATAGTTAACCTATAGCCATCAACTAAGTTGCATTGTATAGATAACATATAGACCTATATGATGATTATAATCTATTACTTGTTACAGTTTTGCAAAAGTGTGTAATTTATATGGAAAGATTGAGAAGAAAAAAGTCCTCTGAATTTTACGCCTAATTTTTCAAATATATGTATTTAAGTTCAACTAGAAAATGCACTATGGAATAAAATTGAGAATAAACACACTTTTTCCTTCTCTAGAGGCCATACCGATAGGATATATATGTTAAGAGTGGAAAAGAAATTCTGTGCAAATGCTTGAATAATTGCTGAGGTGGCGTTTTGAGACTGCTATATCTAAAAAAGTAAGATAAATAGCAGCCTCAGCGTTCATATATGTTTTGTCTTGATGCAATTTATAAGTATAAATTATATTAGAACAAATTACTATATGTTAAGGTGTAGATAATGTGTTCCAAAAAGTCTATTACTGCCATCTTTGCCATTGTTTTGAAGAACATCATCAACTGGCGGCGCCCAGGAGAGTGAGTACAGACAGAATACAGAGAAGCGGCGACAGTGAGTGACACTCCATAGTTCCTTCGCACAATCCCCCTAATTTGAGCCCGGAAGTCACCAAAATGTCAAACAGTGAAAAAATGTAGACATTATGTAGTAAGGAGTCACCTCTGAATGAGTTGACCAGCCCCCAAGATGACCGTTCGTGGATAACACTTTGTGAAGCTGCAGTAATGAGAAAATATGAGCCAACTGTCAAGCTTGCAAGAGCCGACTGCTGCCCCAAATATACAGTATCATCGAAACTGCAGATCAGAATTCACTCATAAAAAGTCACTGGCCATGCTGTAAACACAACAAAGTTTTGCAGCTGAATACAATGCAGAGGACCCTAATCACTCTTGGAGACAAGGGCCTACTCATACACAGTCAAGACTGCTTGACAAAACATGCATCTTTTGTCAGCGACAGACAAAGTATATCAAAGGAACAAATAGTCGTGAACCCATGAAGCCAGCAGTAGAACTCACAGCTGACACAACAGTTCGTGGCATTGCAACTCAACTCTTAGATGAAAGAATTATCTCTATAACCTCAAGAGATATTGTTGCAGCAGAAGCGCACTATCACAAAACATGTTAACGAGTCTAAAGCCGTTTAAAGCCCATTCTGATTGTGGTGAAGTGGAAGACTGTTATCAAAACGTGCAGAGGGCTTCTCTCAACATGCTATTCGAAAACATTCGATGTGATGTTTTTCCAAATCCACGGATTATTCCTCTGACTGAACTCGTGTCCTTCATGAACACAAATGGAATAGATGAAATCACAGACTCAACCAAAAAATCATTTACGTCGAAATCTTGAAGTGGAGTTTGGAGATTCTTTGCATTTTTTCACAGTGGATCGCCGAGTGTATGTCAGACCAGATAGCTTGTCACTTGAATCAGTAGCAACAAATTATGTACAATTTAAGAGGAAACTTGAGGAATACGCTGAGCGACAACAATAAGAATATATGATCAGTCAGGCAGCCCTTTTCTTGTGTGAGCAAATAAAAAATGGAATTCACGAACAATATTCGCCGCCGCACCCTCAAGAACTCAACTCGACATATATTTCCTTACCTGATTGTCTCATGCAATTTTTGATTGTCTTGCTTGGTGGTAAGCAAGAGTCCTCAGCTCGCATCAGCAGACTGTCATGGTCCGTTGCCCAAGAAATTATAAATGCTGTGACTGTCGCCAAAGTGTTGACTCCGAAGCACATCCTACTTCCTTAGGTTATCAAAAATCTGACTGGGAATGTTGAACTGATTAAAACAATGAATCGACTAGGGCACTCCTTTTCATATTAAAGGTTGGAGGAGATCGACACTGCACATGCATTGAAAAGCTCGAAAATATCGACACTGACAGCGTCCCTCTTCCTTTAAGCACACATCCTTCCATCCCTATTGTGCTCGCTTTTGACAATATTGATAGACAAGAAGAGGTACTAAGTGGGGCTTGAACTTCACATCGTGTTAATGGCATCATTGTTCAACCCGCATCGCTGTCTTGTGCATCGCCAGAACCAATAGCAACTGTTAGCAAGAAAAACAAGAAGCGAACAATCCAGCCATCTGAGCAACAACTTTAAGTCCACACCACTGGAAAAAGGAAAGGTCCGCAACCAATCGTACCAGATGACCTTTCTACAACTTTTGCAACTGCAGTTTTGAGCGCACGTCAGCAGAATCTTCTCTAGTTAATGGTGCGTGAGCATGATTCAGCTAACCAGCGAATAAGCTCATGGACAGGCTTTCACATTCTGATAAGAGATCAGAGGTCCACTCTCAGCGTTCTTGATGACATACATTGAAATGGTCGACATCCTGCTTGGACTACTCCGTGTCGACAGAGAGGGTTACTGGCACCTTCATCTATCCTGCATTCGACATATGATCCCTTGGTGTTTTGCAATGGACAAAATCAACTATGCGAGATATCTTCCAATTTACTACGCCCAGATGAAGGAGACCTATACAGACCTGCATTAACAGTTTAAACGCGGTGGATTCTCTGTTCAGATCAAACACCCAAATTCATCCGGTCGAATTGCCGTTGACCAAACCACTGAATAAACGGTGAATAAAGACACCCAAACTGCCGGAGGAACACGTGGTTTCAGCCTCAAACCAGGTACTGTGCCCCGCTATTATCACAAAACTGAGCATCGAGCAAACTCACTGAGGCAACTACGTGAACAGATCTATGTCCAGTGTCCGGGTCTCAGTCATCCAGACCTTGAGAAGCCCAGCATTAAAAGGGACGAGTCTGATGTTGCCATATTGGTTGATCTGCTGGAGAACAACTGGACAAATCCATTTGATCAAGATTCTTCAGATATTGTGAGCATCTCTGCTGGGGCAGCTGCACCATCTGAGGTGTGTGTTGACCTATCGACAGCGCGACAAAAGGGAGAAGAAGCTTACCAGAATTTCCGGGAGCAGCGACTGCAAAAGGGTGAAAGCTTTTATAACACCGTCAAGAAGTTCAAATTAAAAACTTTCAGTGTGATGAAACAGACAACAGCTATTAAGGGGACAAACAAAGAGAGCATCTTGAAAGCTGACCAAAGGGTGTCCAGGAACATGGTTCTCTTTGCTGAGAACCGAAAGCTGGACATGTGGGATGTCCTTTGTCACCCTTTTTGTCCCTTACCTTGGGCGGTGGCGAATGCTGATGGCACAATGAAACAAACCAGCAAAGCCATTTTAGCGCAACACCTGGAGAGCAGAATATCACCTGCTGAGTGCACCCCTCGTTCATGTGCTTCACTTATTGATGCTATGGGACTCATTCAGAAACTCCATGGTGAGAATCGTACATTCGATGAGCGCTCTTATCATATTTTTGCCCAGATGCGTCATGCTGGCCAAGTAAGTGAAAGAATCGATGTGGTATTTGATATATACTTTAGACCACTCAATCAAGTCAGCGGAACGTGTAGCCCGTGGTTCAAAAGAAGGTATAACTTTCAATCAAATAAGACCTGGTCACAAAATAAAAAATTGGAAGAGACTGCTGTCATGCACAGAGAGCAAGAACAAGCTGACACAGTTTCTTGCAGAGAGCTGGAAAGAACAGAGAAGGACAGAAAAGCTTGGTGACAAAACCATGGACGTCACATGTAGGGACCAATGCATGCAAACTTACCCGCAACGATTGCCAAGAGATTGAGGTTCTCAAGTCAAGCAAGAAGAGGCAGATACATGTCTACTACTGCATGAGAAGCATGCTACAGAAAGCTACCCAGCTCTGATCTGCGTTGCAGATGATACAGATGTCTTCACTATATGCCTGGGAATGATCACGGATATCAGTAGTAAAATCTTCATTAGACGGGGCAGTAAAACTCGTGTCAGACTTGTCGATGTCACAAAATTGGTTGCAGAGCTAGAAGCTGATGTGTGTACTGTGTTGTTGGGACTTCATGCGAGGACTGGGTGTGATACTGTGAATGCACTGGCCGGACAAGGAAAGATGAAAGCGCTGAAAATTCTTCTTCGAGTTCAGAAGTTTAGGAAAGTTATTTCATCTCTTGGTACCAATTGGGAATCTACAGAGAAGTGTTCTACACCATCCAAGAATTCACTTGTCAAATATACTGCAGCAACTCCAATGTGGACAAAGTAAATGAGCTGTGGTACCAAATGTTCCGTGGTAGAAGAGGGGACGTGGAATCTGGGCAGCTGCCACCACGTGAAGACATTCTACTGCAGCACACACTTTGAGCAAACTATAAGGCTGCCATCTGGAGTCGGAGCCTCGAGAATTCTCCTGACATTCCAGACCCCACTGAAGGACATGGCTGGACAATAAATGAAGAAGGAAGTTTTGTTATCCAATGTATGACAGGTTCTCCGGCCTCAGAGGTCGTCCTTGGTCTAATCGCATGCAGGTGGGCTCAAGCTTGCCGGCCAGACTGCACATGCATTTTGAACAATCTCAAATGCACAGCAGCCTGCAAGCTGCTAATCAGCTCAAATATGGATGATGATGACGATGAACCGCATCTGTTGGAGGCTAAAGATTTGTGTGATAGTGGTGATGACTAGAATTACATTTGTATTTTACAAACTAATGCTCATACTTTTCAGAATTAAAAGTAATCACATGGTTATCCATATTTTTGTCTGCATTTTATTGGGAAGAAAAGCATTTTCGGTTGTATTTCCTGAAATATATCTAAACATATGGTACAAACCCCTACAAAATATGCATCAGCATGTGCAGAATGTGATACTGAACAACATTCAGTTCACTGACTATGCCTACGAAAAACCAATTCCAAGCTTGAGACCAATTTCTGAGATATGTTAAATCGGGCGGGGAAAACATTTAGCTTGGAATCTGAAATGTCCATCACATGATTCCAGACAGTTCAGACATCAGGCTAACTGAAAACTATAGCGGCTTTTAGTCCCTCAATTTGATAGTCAAATCTGGTCTGGCTTATGGACTATAAAGACAGTTTAACTAATTTGGAAATGTTGATTTATCATCGATATTTAGCATTTACAACCAACTTACTGACTACTTTTAACTTTTTTAAAAATCGCCTTTAATTGTTATGGCATTATTACTTTAGAAAATGAATATATTCATAAACACATGTTGCTTCTGAAAACCTGGGGTATAATTCGTAAAGAGTAGTTTACCCTTATCAAAACACATAGTTTAATCACAAAAATAGCAGTGCCAGGTAAAAGTAAGTTCATCAACTGCTCAAAGTGTTTTATTTCCTAATAACACAGAATATGTTATGACATTGTTAATTTAAAAAATATAAATGTACTCATGAGACAATGTGACTTTTAAAAACCCAGGTTATAATACATAAAGAGTAGTTTCCCCTTAGTCAGTTGCACAAATTTCGCAGTGACTTCTATATTAATTTATACTTTTTACAATGCTTGACATCTGAGGTGAAATATGTTCACACATATTCTTAGTTTGAAAGAAAATAAAACACTTTTAATGAATGTTTCTTTGATACTGAAAGTTCAATTTTGAAGAGATGCTGGAAAATATAGACCAATACAGTTGGAACAGTAAATTTCCCATAGACCTTGATCAATACAAAACATCAATGTGCAATTTTCTTTAAGAGCTAAAGTGTTGTTTCTCTAATGAACCTTACATGTTTTAACTTGATATTTCAAAGACATTTACCATTGGAATTACTAAGTTTTAATACACAGGATAATTAAATCCAACACGCTGTTTAATTTCTATAGCATCTGTAAATATATAAATTACCTTATATGTCTCTGGGACTTTTTGAAATCTGAACAAACGTTTGTGAAATAAGTTAGATGGATCTACTATAGTCCATTATCATGAAACCATCATGTATATCCCTATAATCCCCTTCAAACACCACCACAAGGCAATGGTAGAACAAGAACTACTAAAACCAAGTTCACCATGCTAGTAATATCCATTCATGGATTCATGCGATGTTGAAAATCGCTCACCCAATACCTCCTTGTTTATGTGAAACAGTCTTAAAATTTACAATGCTAAGATACACTGATAATAACAATACTACGTACAAATGCTACTATTATAGCTTGACAAACATGCTATGTCATGGATGGAATTTTAAAAGTCATAGTGGTGTGACAAATAGTAGTGTGAGAATGGGATTTGGATTTACTGATCAGAGTTAACTCCTTCTAAACCCTATGAATTTTCCCGTTTTACAAACGCGATAAATTTCCGTGGGCACTCAAAAAGAGATCGGAAGCGTACTGCGACCGCAATTACCTCAAGGTTCCCCAACTGAACCCTCACCGCCGATGTACACCTCCCGCGGGAACTAAAGGTCGTCGGGGCATACTTGATCACCCGCAGGGGCATACGCGGCATGTTTACTTGATTTTTACCGCATGCAAACCAATTGCCTGTTTCGGTTTTGTCTCGAGGCCGCTGGCGCCCCGGTTCCGTATTTGTGCACGGAGTCGTCAGAAGTTTTCCATTTCAGCCAGCACCGTCTCGAACTCCGCCGTGGTAATCGTTTTATCTTTTGTGGCCACCGATTACAGATTGGCAATTGTGCTGAGACTGCTTTGGGCGGCCCCAAGAAAATCCGAATAAACACGTATTCATTTGTGCAGTCGTAATTACTATTACGGAATTGGCCTCTGCTATGTTGTCCGGGGATTGTTCACAAAAGTGCCAAAGGTTCTCGGCGCCTGGCTTCTCTCGCTGCGCCAAACGTTAAACAAGTTGCAGTGTGAGTCGTTGATAGCAACAAAAGCGTCGCTGTGGATCGTTTGGAAAATCCGGGATTGCAGGCAGTTCAATAGATTCGAGATGGACTACGACAATTAGCACGGCAACCAAAGGTTCCAGTTGCGCTCCCGTCCACGGCAACAATGCCCACGCCGTTTGGTAATATCATCAATAAAGCTGCTCAACGACTAATGGCTGAATTAGCACAAGCCAATATTGATTCGATGACTGCAAAGCCGTCTCGCAAAATGTATTAGACAAAACCGATGATGTATAAAGTTTCATGACGGCAAAATTCAAAGATGTTTCCGATTCCGCGCTGGACATGGACTTGCCTGTGTTGCGAGATCGAAGCGCCCGAGATTATCAGAATTATTCGAACCGAGCTAGGGTCCCCAACGAACGTGGACAAATAGAATTACAAGTGCATGACACGGCTAGATATTTTCTACCTTGTGAGGCATTCTTTGAAAATCGAGGGAAAACTTGTGCGTGACAATTGCAACAATTACATGGTCGGTACCAAGGTTGGATTTGTCAACAACGGCATCACGGCGTTGCTCAACAGCGCACAATATCTCATCGACGGAAATGAAATCGAAGTATGTTTGGACAAAGTTGACGATGCCACTACAATTCTCGGACTCGCCAGATACACCGACGATTACCCGAGATCCGCTGGCCCGTCTATGATGCTAAACAAGGATGCAGCCAACCATGTAGATCATATACAATATGTTATTACAAACGTCAGAAACGCGGCAGGAGATGGATCTACGCTCGCTTTAACTTGCATCAATAAAAATTTCAACTTTGGATTCTCGACGCGCCGAGCACAACTTCGTGAACCCCTCCCCCCCCCTTTTTTTTCTTGTGCGATTCCTGTCAGTTATATATTTGCACATATATTTGGGTTTTGCAGAGATGTCCTCACGGTTATTTTTGACGCCAAACACAGTCGTGTTAACTCGAAAGAGCGACGACAACGATGCAATTTGGCGTGATGTTGGCGCCGCTGCTGGTGAAGTTGTGCTGTCGAAATTGATATTGTGGATGCCTGTGATAACTCCATCATTGACCAAAGAAGCATTTACAACCAACTTACTGACTACTTTTAACTTTTTTAAAAATCGCCTTTAATTGTTATGGCATTATTACTTTAGAAAATGAATATATTCATAAACACATGTTGCTTCTGAAAACCTGGGGTATAATTCGTAAAGAGTAGTTTACCCTTATCAAAACACATAGTTTAATCACAAAAATAGCAGTGCCAGGTAAAAGTAAGTTCATCAACTGCTCAAAGTGTTTTATTTCCTAATAACACAGAATATGTTATGACATTGTTAATTTAAAAAATATAAATGTACTCATGAGACAATGTGACTTTTAAAAACCCAGGTTATAATACATAAAGAGTAGTTTCCCCTTAGTCAGTTGCACAAATTTCGCAGTGACTTCTATATTAATTTATACTTTTTACAATGCTTGACATCTGAGGTGAAATATGTTCACACATATTCTTAGTTTGAAAGAAAATAAAACACTTTTAATGAATGTTTCTTTGATACTGAAAGTTCAATTTTGAAGAGATGCTGGAAAATATAGACCAATACAGTTGGAACAGTAAATTTCCCATAGACCTTGATCAATACAAAACATCAATGTGCAATTTTCTTTAAGAGCTAAAGTGTTGTTTCTCTAATGAACCTTACATGTTTTAACTTGATATTTCAAAGACATTTACCATTGGAATTACTAAGTTTTAATACACAGGATAATTAAATCCAACACGCTGTTTAATTTCTATAGCATCTGTAAATATATAAATTACCTTATATGTCTCTGGGACTTTTTGAAATCTGAACAAACGTTTGTGAAATAAGTTAGATGGATCTACTATAGTCCATTATCATGAAACCATCATGTATATCCCTATAATCCCCTTCAAACACCACCACAAGGCAATGGTAGAACAAGAACTACTAAAACCAAGTTCACCATGCTAGTAATATCCATTCATGGATTCATGCGATGTTGAAAATCGCTCACCCAATACCTCCTTGTTTATGTGAAACAGTCTTAAAATTTACAATGCTAAGATACACTGATAATAACAATACTACGTACAAATGCTACTATTATAGCTTGACAAACATGCTATGTCATGGATGGAATTTTAAAAGTCATAGTGGTGTGACAAATAGTAGTGTGAGAATGGGATTTGGATTTACTGATCAGAGTTAACTCCTTCTAAACCCTATGAATTTTCCCGTTTTACAAACGCGATAAATTTCCGTGGGCACTCAAAAAGAGATCGGAAGCGTACTGCGACCGCAATTACCTCAAGGTTCCCCAACTGAACCCTCACCGCCGATGTACACCTCCCGCGGGAACTAAAGGTCGTCGGGGCATACTTGATCACCCGCAGGGGCATACGCGGCATGTTTACTTGATTTTTACCGCATGCAAACCAATTGCCTGTTTCGGTTTTGTCTCGAGGCCGCTGGCGCCCCGGTTCCGTATTTGTGCACGGAGTCGTCAGAAGTTTTCCATTTCAGCCAGCACCGTCTCGAACTCCGCCGTGGTAATCGTTTTATCTTTTGTGGCCACCGATTACAGATTGGCAATTGTGCTGAGACTGCTTTGGGCGGCCCCAAGAAAATCCGAATAAACACGTATTCATTTGTGCAGTCGTAATTACTATTACGGAATTGGCCTCTGCTATGTTGTCCGGGGATTGTTCACAAAAGTGCCAAAGGTTCTCGGCGCCTGGCTTCTCTCGCTGCGCCAAACGTTAAACAAGTTGCAGTGTGAGTCGTTGATAGCAACAAAAGCGTCGCTGTGGATCGTTTGGAAAATCCGGGATTGCAGGCAGTTCAATAGATTCGAGATGGACTACGACAATTAGCACGGCAACCAAAGGTTCCAGTTGCGCTCCCGTCCACGGCAACAATGCCCACGCCGTTTGGTAATATCATCAATAAAGCTGCTCAACGACTAATGGCTGAATTAGCACAAGCCAATATTGATTCGATGACTGCAAAGCCGTCTCGCAAAATGTATTAGACAAAACCGATGATGTATAAAGTTTCATGACGGCAAAATTCAAAGATGTTTCCGATTCCGCGCTGGACATGGACTTGCCTGTGTTGCGAGATCGAAGCGCCCGAGATTATCAGAATTATTCGAACCGAGCTAGGGTCCCCAACGAACGTGGACAAATAGAATTACAAGTGCATGACACGGCTAGATATTTTCTACCTTGTGAGGCATTCTTTGAAAATCGAGGGAAAACTTGTGCGTGACAATTGCAACAATTACATGGTCGGTACCAAGGTTGGATTTGTCAACAACGGCATCACGGCGTTGCTCAACAGCGCACAATATCTCATCGACGGAAATGAAATCGAAGTATGTTTGGACAAAGTTGACGATGCCACTACAATTCTCGGACTCGCCAGATACACCGACGATTACCCGAGATCCGCTGGCCCGTCTATGATGCTAAACAAGGATGCAGCCAACCATGTAGATCATATACAATATGTTATTACAAACGTCAGAAACGCGGCAGGAGATGGATCTACGCTCGCTTTAACTTGCATCAATAAAAATTTCAACTTTGGATTCTCGACGCGCCGAGCACAACTTCGTGAACCCCTCCCCCCCCTTTTTTTTCTTGTGCGATTCCTGTCAGTTATATATTTGCACATATATTTGGGTTTTGCAGAGATGTCCTCACGGTTATTTTTGACGCCAAACACAGTCGTGTTAACTCGAAAGAGCGACGACAACGATGCAATTTGGCGTGATGTTGGCGCCGCTGCTGGTGAAGTTGTGCTGTCGAAATTGATATTGTGGATGCCTGTGATAACTCCATCATTGACCAAAGAATCACGTTTGTTGTCATTTATGGAATCTGGAGTCGCGTCAACGTTATCGTTTCTCGCGCTCACCACAGACTCGATACAAAGATCCGTTCAGTGACAGTTTACATGGCAAAAAAGTACCCAACTAGATATCAGCGCACAAAGACACGTGTTTGTGGCGTTTCAAATTATGAATCAGGTTGACGGACAGACCAGTAGTGTGATAATATTTGACAAGTTAGGAGTGTCTGAAGTTTCTTTGCGATTAAGCTGTCATCAAGAATCATTCAAAGAAAGCTTGCTCGACTGGGAATCCAATTTTATCGCACGTGCATATGACAAGCTGTGGTCGTACATGTCAGAACATCGACATATGTCTGCAGATTTCCCAGAAAGACTTCACTTCGTTGTACCCCATTTATTAATTTTCGTTGGAACACCTGGACTTGTTCAGGCAGTCCGTGGTCGACATGCACTTCAATGCATGTGTTCATGAGGCTGGTGTCAGCTACAGATGCATTGCTGTAATTCTCTCCGATAAGATTCTGTTGTTTGGATGATCGGGTGGTCGGATGAGGGTCATTGACGCGCTTGTGGAAAACTTGTAGTTGTTGTAATTGAACCTTTAACGTTGCAAATAAAATGTTGCACCGGCGTAAACTTGTCACGTTGGCGACTACGGCGACTATCATAGGCACGCCAATCGGATTTGTTGTCGGAGCTATATCGACAGTAACCGGTGTGGCTGGCAGCGCTGGAAAAATAACGTAAACGGTTTTTTTCGCTTTGATAACACATTAAATATCAGGTCGATCTCTAATGTACAGTTGTATTATCAGAGTGTACCCGCGAAGGTTTAACGCGTGCACGTTCTGGTCCACGAGAGAAAAGAGAACGTGCGCTAATTTCTCTGTTGTTCGATCAGGCTGAGGCTCGGTAACTGCCACTGATGGCATCACAAGTTAGATTAACCGGAATCGTCGAGGTGATCCCAACAATGTCTGGCGCGATATAGCATCCGGACCCTTCGGGTTCTGAACGCAGAATTCGTTCGCGGTCGGGAATCTTGGACGCTTCGGCCAACCAAAAACCGTTCTCAGCGACGACTGTGCGATGTCAACTGCGTACTGTGTAGATTCGATCAAGATATATCTGAGTAAGGGCTCCTGTACGCGTATGCTAAATTTAATGTCTTTGCCGATCACCAACGTAATCCTCCGTCGGCTCTCATCATTGATTGATTCAATATTGTACGAGCCTGTGGGAAGTCCAACAATGTTCCAGGATCTGCCGGAGTCCGACGAGAACGTAAGCGAGTTTTTAGCGACAAGTATCCCAAATGGCCGCGATCGAATATTAGGGAAAACGGTAATAAACGCGCAACGACGCTAGTGCAATCTCAAGTGTGCGGGATTCCCCTGCGGTAATCGGCGTCAGAAAAAAAAACGTGGAATTCAGGTTTCGTTGAGATGAGGCTCGGGGTTGTAATTGCAACGACACGCTACATCGCGGCATTGATTTCGAGGAGCGCATGAAGTGTTTCAATTCCTTCAAAACTCATCAGTGGACCTCATTCACAAGTGGCGAAGACACCGAGTAGGGTATCTGTGCGAGAGGAATTACAAGTTATTCCGGCGAATACGGAACTACCGCCAAGATCTATATTGGAATCTGCGCGTGTCTGTACGCGTAGGTCTTGATTCCATCAGGGAAAATATACCACTTTGTGTCCAGAGGGGTCAAACGTACCTTGGTGCAACGGTATACACCCATGCAATCCTTGTTCGACCGAATAAGATTGACTGAATGTATGAATTAACGTCGTTGTTGAAGGTACTATATGTATATGATGTGCTTGAGATCTTTCGCGACCACAACCTGAGGAACTCTTTTTGACTTCTTGATGTTTTTGCTGGATCCGGAGGATCCACCTATGGAACTGGTAGGTCCTACCACGATCGAGTACATTTTGGGGCGCAGTCCCACGAATTCCACAATAGGCTTGCCCGCGCTTTAGTCTTTAAATTTCTGCTCGACTTTTTTGCTTGCGTTGCTGAGCAGCGGATGGTTCTTTCGGTACTCGCTGGTGTCAAACTCGTCCACGAATTGTGCCATGTCCGCGTAGGCGTCATTGGTGGTGATGTGCATCAGTAACGAGTCCGTATCCGTGTACATTATCCTAATGTTATCATTGTACCGCGGTTTCATCGAGTTGTAGTAGAACTCGTACATGAGCAACTTTCACAGATCCAACATGGACGCGCCAACGTAAATGGGTTTCGTCAACGTTAGCCGCGATTTCTTGTTGTGAATTGCTATAAATCCAACATCAAATATGTGACTCGAACGCCGGGTCCACAATGATCCTGCGAAGTTTATCTTGATCACTGTACCGGACAAGGTCGAAGCGGATTTGTTTTCGTAGATTTTCCATGGTTTTCCAAAGCAAGGCATTGTTCATCAGCTTAACAAAGTACTTTTCAAATTTGTTCATGGAGGTCGGTCGCAGATCCGTATTCATTTTAATGTAAGTGGTAATCCACGCACCCTGGTGAAACCGCAACACCCGATGGATTCGCGACACACACAGTCCCAATCGCAGATACAACTGCAGATTTCGTACGTGCACGACATAATTGAGTTTCCGGCGCAGATTTGGAACGAGCTTGGTGCATTCGACAAACTTGCCACTGAAATTGTTCACGAGCGCACACTGGTACGGTGACAATCACTCGCGGGGCTCCGACAGCACTTCCGGGGCTTTTGGATAATAATTGTGGGCGTGGTGAAGGTCGTCCGGGTATTCTAAGTCGACTCCGAAGATGTTGTGTTTGTGTATGTTTACCTCCGCGACATAGATCCATTGAAATTTACCTACAGGTTGTTGATGTTCAGGTACATGATGTAATTGTTTGGAAGGGCAGGGTCGTATCCGTCCAAGCGCTGGTTGTTCGCGCGAGCGTAACGGTTACTCACCATGGAAATCCCGACGCGGATACCACGTTCGACGAACAAATGTTGATCGATGTCAGTGAGCGGTTCCAACTCGATCTTAGTTTTCGACAGCAGCGCATCCCAAGACATTTCCGGTGATGCGCGGGGTCGAGCTTGTACACGCGCATGGCTGTATAACGGAAAACCTCAAAGACAACCACGAGCAGCAACACATCCGTGTGCAGGTACAGATCGTGGTAGTCACCGAAATTTCTACATCCAAACGTGGACCAGACGTTGTTTGCTTGCGCTCAGTCGTCGGCAGTGATGCTTTCTCTGGACAGCGACAAATAAAAGGCCTTAATCGATGGCAACTGCATTTCAGAAAACGTTTCCCAATCGCTCATGTAGTTGTAGGGGTAGATTCCTTTTCGCGTGAGCAAGCCGAAGCTCGAACGTTTAGTTCTATCCTCATCGGAGGAAACGCCACCGTATTGACTAGTGGTTACAAAACGACCATCACCGCGCGTTGCAAAGTTGTTGACGAGTTTGTCCAACTGAAACTGAGAAACTGTAACTGTAGCTCACCAAACCGAAACATCATGTATTTTTCCATGTTGTTGGGAATGACACTTATTACCACTTATTCGTTGCCGTTGTGATTTCTTGCATGATCAAGTGACCATCATACCACGCAGGTCATGAAGCACAACCGGAATTCTTGTTTCACCCGGGTAAATTTGCATCTGTAGATTACATGCGTTGTGTGCGGCTCCTATGTACGCGCCAGTGATGTGACAGTGATTACGCACTTTTTCATCTGTGGAGCTGAAAGCTCTATCACAGATCCAGCAATGAGTCGCCGCAGAAAACTCGCGAATGTCATTGCGGGTCATAAACATAGCTGCGTTCGAGGAAAGCTGTTGTGTGATCCATTTCGCTCTAACCTAGAGCGGCTTAATAAACAAGTTAACCGTGTCCTTGCAGCGAAATAACGTTGGCTGCTTAGTTAATCCTCCGCATCTGACAATAATGTAGCAAAACACGCATGGAACTTATTCTGCAACTTGCGTCGTATTTGACGAAACCTCGGGAGCTTCGGGAAGCGAAGCTTCCACTGGAACGTTCACAAATTCAAACTCCGCATAAATAACATACAGAACTTTCATCCTCCGTTGCACCGCGGTGAATTTCAAAACATTCTTGCCAGGGTCTGGCATGATCCTACTCTGCGGCTTCTCGCTTCCTCCCCCGCAGTAAAAGTCATGGTCGTCAAGCAGCTGTTGTGTGCTAAATAGATGCATGCAGCGTCGACAGGGAATTTGTTTCGTCTTGTGCTGTCCCTGTAAACCATTTGGGAAAGATCTTTTATCCACACGTAATGGTGCCTCGCCACTGGGTCATCAGAGCCGTCCACTTCAGGGTCGAGTTCTTGAACCTTTTGGTTAAGGTCTTAGAAACCTGTACAGGGAATTCTATGTTGCCAAACTTTAGTTCATCCACGTACTATTGGCATTTTTTAGGCTGATCTGTATTATCGCTCATGGGATGCATAGCGGATAAGATCGTCCATTCGAAACACTGGTTGAAATATAATTCGACCCTCGAAATGGCTTGTACGGGGAAACCTTAACATGAACTTCAACACATCTGAAAAGAGTCCATCCTGAACCTGCTCGGTTATATTTATCAAATTTCGCGAGGATCCCTGCAAAACCCCTGTCGATTTCATCATTGATGGCTTCAGTGTCTTTGCGGTTCAAGATCACAAGGGAATCCCTGCAAAACCACGCTTGTGAGATTATATATGGTACAGAACATCATCTGGTTAAAATGACCAGGTATGGTAAATTCCGCAGCGAGAACAATATTCACCTTGGAACCGGATGCGAGTGACGTTGTTCCCTCGTGCTGCAATGTCGATATGATACCGGACGCATGTTCGAAAGAAACTTCATAGCGTCTCTGCCTGGCTTCTATGCATTTGGAATGATTGCTCGGTAATCCCTGAAATCACCAACGAGCTTGTGCAACTTGAACTCTGGGATTTGGCCCAGTTGACGACCATACGCGATAGCCTCAGCGGCCATAGTAGCTGCGACACGACGGCTGTTTTCCTCATCAACGACCTCACGTGCGATTTCAACTTTTATATCCAAGGCCAGCTACTCATACACCACTGTTTTGCAAAATCTATCTCCATGTGAAGAGACAAAAACTGTAAAGGGCGATAATCGCCAGATACATTAAATTATCTGACACGCCATATATTTCAAATTTAAGTTACATATAACTGTCCTCCGCAAATTCTATTGGATTCTTGGCACTTCTCGTTTTAATTTTTTTATGTCTATTAATTTGGTACATAACGTTTCTGTATCTTGTAGATCTCGTTCTCGTACTGGTATGTCCAGATAAAGACTAATTTCCCGGGGGAGGGGTGGGTGTGTCTTAGATGGAAGTGGGGAAGTGGCTAAGATTCATATATGAATGGGGGTGGGGTGGGTGCTGTGCACCTGTAGCCCACCCCTGGTTGAATTCGCCACAAAAGAAAGTTAACACTAAAGCTAAGCTCTTTTGTTGAATGCTGACAATGTCCCCTAGCTGAGTCAGAAGCTTTAACATTTTTCAGCAACAAAGAACAGGAAGAAAATAAAATGTTTTAGCCTATTTAACTTAAA
Organism: Margaritifera margaritifera; assembly: GCA_029931535.1. Lineage (NCBI taxonomy): Eukaryota > Metazoa > Mollusca > Bivalvia > Unionida > Margaritiferidae > Margaritifera > Margaritifera margaritifera. The sequence goes on from JAQPZY010001311.1 coordinate 721,359, forward strand.
AGATTTTTTTAAAAATTGTATTTGCTGACAATTGCGATTAAATATTGGAAAAATAGGAATGAAATAAATATGAAACTTACATATAGTCTAGATAGCAGTACATATGTGTATCGGCCTTTTCGACATGAGTGAATCAAAATACGAAATATTATTTCGAAAAAATTAAAAATATTATTTCGTTGTACTAGTTCGTTATTTCGATATATTATTTTGTTTAAACGAAATAATATTTCGTTATTTGGAAATAATATTTCTCTTAAACTAAATAGTATTTCGTTATAACGAAATACTATTTCAAAATAGCGAAATATTATTTAGTTTAAACGAAATAGAATTTCGAAATAAAGAAATAGTATTTTTTTAATAACGAAATACTATTCTGATTAAACGAAATAATATTTCGAAATAACGAAACACTATTTCGTTTAATCGAAATATATATCATTATGACGAAATAAAAATATTTGCATTCATTTTACTTAAAGGGCTCCGTAGGTAAAATACACATACAGAGAGTTAAAACAGGAAGAGAAAAAATGCTAAATGTCTCAGTACCGTCATGACATGATACTGAGCGTTTGTGTAGTGGAAATGATTTATTAGCCTGACTACAATCAGAATATTCCACGACTCCAGCAATTTATGAATTGAATCAATCTTTAAAGAGAAAATATAATTGTGTTATATTAATTTATATACAGACAAACGGTCATTGGGATTAATTCGATGCGCTTTAAATTTTGGCATTGTACATGCAAATATTACCAGCAAACATTATAAAAAATGTGTTATCTTATCAAGAGTCTGTAAACATTCGCGTTTTACTTGCATGTTTGTAAAACTGTTTTCATGTCTTCATCAAGTGACGATTAAATTTACTTCGAAATATTGGGCATTACAATCTTGCAAAATCAAATTAAAAACATGTTTGAATTAGGTGACAATCCCAATGTGTCTTTTTCGGAATGTTATTCTGGAGGATATAGCTATCGCTACGTCTGTATGTCTCTCTGTCCGCAATCCGACTGTCTGCCCATAAACAATTTCGTTTCTGGAGAATAACTCTCAAAACCATTCAAGATGTTTCAACCAAACTTGGTACACATGTCATTCGAGATGCGTAGGCGTGCCTTTTGATACTTAATATTTTCCGCATTTATTATAGTGTTGCCATGGAAACAATGTGTAGTATATACAATGAAAGTTCTGACCATAGGGCACTTCCATATGTAGTACACAAAATGAGATTGCTGGACCATAGATTACTGTAAGAAGAAGTCTTGGCATAAACTGGGGACAAGTGAATATGTCATTTTTCGATAATTATTGTAGAAATTAAGAGATAGACACATGCATGCTATTTGAGTCATTATTTATCGCATTTACTGCGTACATTTGATGAGAATTCTTACACGAGTATAAAACAAAAGTGTAAAATTTAAATGTAAAGCATGGGCTATTTTACTACATACATTTAAAATAAAAACAAATGTATCTAGGTTATACGATGAGAAGATTATACAAAGAAAGTTGATTGTAAAATATTACATAAAACTATAGCCATTCATCTAATACTAAATCTGTCTATTTTCACAATAAGATATATTCTATTAATGATTCACAGGTGGTGTGAATCGTGTAGAGAATGGAAGAGAAACATATCGAAACATGTTCGGCCTAGAGGGAGGAAGATTTATTGGGATAAAACGCGTTCACATGAATGGCCATATAACCACAGAGAGCTCGGCAAGATCTTCTCCCATCAACACTGGGAGGAAGGGAAACTGAACGATGTGCCGACCTACCTCGGAGTATTGGAAAGCTGTAAGGATTTCAGACTGTCTGGCTCTGTCTTAGATCAGATCCAGAAAATCAGAGACGCTAGAAACAACTACATAGGCCACAACGCATCTCTGGAATTATCTGACAGTGACACAACACGAATATTTGCCATGCTGACACAATTTGCATCTGCTAAAGAAATCAATGCATCGTCATTAGTACAAAATTTACATCAAATTGAGAAAGGGAGGATATTTCAAAGCAATCAAGAAGTTGCCAATCGCATGCAAAACATTGAAGAACAAATACAATTGGCAAAATCACAGGAAGATACAAAAGTTCATCTTCAACTCATTTTAAAAGACGTGATCATACTTGAAAATGACATCGGGGTAGGAACAATAAGTTGTGACAGAGGGAACACTGCCCCCATTCGTTCCAATAGGAAATTTCAATGGACCAGTATTTGGATCTGTATTTTCTTGACCCCTTTCCTTGCATTTCTGTTTCCATGGACGGGGAAGGATTCAATAACAGGTAAGTAATATGCGTCTATAATTATATCTGTCTCTCTATTATTATATCCGCTCCTGCTGCTGCCTTATCTGTTTCTCCTTGTTCTTACGGTTTCATTGGTGAAGGATGAATGTAAGTCACAAAATACGTATAATTATTGAACCTAGTTCCATTTTAAAGAATGACATATTATTCACAAAGTGTACCTTGTCGCAAAGTTTTTTATTTATCAAAGACGGATTTGTTTTATGCAGTATGTTCCTTTGTATATCATGGGCTCATAATCTTTGGGAACTGATTTAAGATGAAGTCTAAATCCTCGTGGTAACCGTCTAGCTGTTTTTATTGTCCATGTGTTATTTCTGTCATATTTGCGAGTTCTTATTAGTGACATGGTACTTTCAAAATCACAATATAGAACGTATGGTATATATGTACATGTAATTGTAGAAATTGTATGATACTAAAACTCTGACTTGTATATTCTTCTGACCAGGTTTTGTGTGTCGTATTTAGAACATCCTGTCAATGACCATTTGCATTTCATTTCTGTTCTTTTAAAGCCATTGTTCTGTGAGACAAGTTCTTTTTAAATATTATATCACATATTTTCCTTCTGATTTCAATCGCTAAATCAAGCTGGACTCGACAAAACATAAATACAAATTCTGATTATTTTCCACGTAATATTTGTACTCCTATAAAGCACTTCTAAAGGAGTCATGGAGCCTTTCTGAAATAATGTTATTTTTGTTTTGTATGAAAATTCTGTGTTATTTTCCCTCTCCATGGATGGCAACAAACCAGTTTGATTTCCTCAAGCTGAGCCACTGCTTGCACTTTTGTTTCGACGTTCAATCTGGTCGACAGACTATTCGTAAAGTTCTTTCCCAAGTTTATCAGTAAATGCTTGAAATTTTTTTAGCTGAATTATCTAATCTTATTGGTGATGATTTAAATTGGATTGTTGTCCAAAATTTTGTTACAATACCAGCAAGCATCTTGATAGTTTTATTCGAATAATTTCAAGATACCAGAATTTAAATATGTGTCTTTTAGTGTTATTGGTTTGATATTAGTTTCGGATGATTCTTTAAATTTTGGAGTGACTATTTTTTATGTTCCATGTACGACCTTAAGAAATTTTATTTTTTTTAGTGACACAATATTTTCAGCAATCTCCATTTCTTCATCCTTCAACACATCTTGTTTGTTATATAGAGATAACTCATCAAAATGAAAGATCCCCTCCAGGTTTTCTCCATTGAAGTCCTCAGATTTATACACCAGCAGGTCGCCTAAAATTACTTGTGTGATTTTAAAACCTCTTCAGCAAAATTATGAAGATAGTCTTTTGCAAAAGTCGGTTTATATTACGAGATCCTATCAGTCTTCACGTATTTTATGTTTAGGCATTCCATAGGTATCAGTTGCCAGATAACCAAATAAGTTGATTCAAAGTTTGCACCTATTTTCTACCTTTGTTGCTTTAATTAGAGTCAAACTAGTGGACCTGTGATAAATGTTATAATATCCATCCATGAGTTATAATACATCTACCCATTTACTAGTTTCATTTTGAGTTAAATTTTTGTACATTCTAGTTTTCAAGGTTCTTATATACCTTTCTAATACAGATGCTTTCTTACCAGAGTAAGTGGAAAAGTTTTCGATATTTTCTTTCTCCAATAACTCCTTAACCTTGCGATTGTTAAATGCTTTCTCTTCATATAACTGTATCCTCTCTGGTTTTCGCTCTTTAATGATTTCTCTAAACGCGTCATATGCTAATCCCTTTTTTAATCTTGTATTTCTTAGTGCTTGCATATTTTTGGAAAATATCACACACAAGATGCATTTTTATCCGTTTTGACCTTTCTCATATGATTGCATGCCATCAACGTCTGCCTGTCATTGTCACCTAAGTGACTAACAAGCTCTTTTGTACAAAATTATTGTTCTTGCTTGTGTAATGTGTTGGTAGATTGTTCGGTTAGCCAGTATTTTATTTTAGTGCATTTTTGTTTGGTCCTGGTTAATATGTTCTCACACTTTTTGATACTTTTCTAAGCAACTAGACTTTCGTGATCATAGTATAGATACCTCAAATTCTCTTCTTTGTCTCTCACTGTAAAGTCTCTGTTATTAGTCAGTTGTTTAAAATGAATGTCGTGTTTGCACGAACTTTATTTGATTAAATTTAAAAAATATCTCAGGAGTTAGTATGCATCAATTCTGACTTTTGCAGCGAGGCAACGAAGTCGGTATCTGAAATGTTTGTTTATTGTCAAGTTTGGATGATGTATATGTGTAATCTAACCTAGTGTCGAAAAATATCGTTCGATGTCATAAAAGCAATAATATGTCCATTTCTAACATGAAAAAAAAATATTTCTCCATGTTTCAAAAAGCAGAAGAACTTCATGTGATTTTTTAATGATCATAACATTGAAATTAGAGGTAATACTGCTTCAAATAAAATACATCATGCATCATATGAACAGGTATTCGTTGCACATCCAGGTATCAATGTGTGCATACAATCTTTTGCAGCTGTCTTCACAGTAGAAGTGGAAACAATAGATTTTTCAAAATTTCTTCGCAATGATTTGACTAAAACAGAGATAAAACGTAGAAATGGCGATGCAATAATTAAAACACTATGAGACGGATCAGCATGTGGAATACCTTTAACTAGCTCAAGGAAAAAATTGTCAAGTTTGTAATAGACATTAAACTTGTTATTCGTTCGACTGGAATGAAAAATCTATATAAATCATCAATTACATACCTATCTATCTTAAATGAATGAAGGGTTGGTCTGTTATTTATGTCTTTATATAAAATATCATATACTAAATTTTCCTTGTACGTATTTGTGCCGTTGGAACGCTAGTTCTTCAACTTTTTCATACCACACATCTGGCAATGTTCCATTCATGACCAAAAAGGTCTATTATGTAGTATGTTCCACCAAGTTATTGATTTGTATTCACAACAGCATATTTCCAAGCTCTGCGTTATATAGGCAGTCTTTACTCGCTAAACCTTGATTGCACTCTTTTGTCTATGTAAAAACGTGCAGTGTTCCATGACTCAAGTTTTCATCGTTTTACCTAGGTATACAAAACACGGATATATAAAATTTAATAACACTGTTCTTTGTGAAAACATAATAGATAGATCCGTTCGTATACAGTGGCTATTTTCCTTTTCATGACCTGAAATAAAATAAAATATATTTATTAAAGCTTTTTGAATAAGATTGACAAAATTTAGGACTGACGACACTCTGTTGATACAGTACTTGATACTGTTACGACTCTAGGGGTAATGTAACAAGATAAAAGACACAAACAAGCTTTCAAGATCAAAATGCAAATCTTTAATTTCCTAAAGTATTAAAAGCATTAAAATAGTTCAACAAACAATCATAGTGAAAGAATCAAAAATAATTTACAGTATAGAATATCCTAAAAAGTCCTAAATTGTTTTAAAGTTCAATTCCTGAAGTTAATCCAAATAATCCGGATGTAGTATTCCGAATGAAATAGCCTTTGATGTGCTAATGTGTTGATAAATTTAAAGTAAATCCAAATAATCCTTGTAAGTCTGGAATCTCACAAGTATTAGAAATGTTCCCGATAATTCCACGGAACTGTATTTTTTATTTCAGATGAAGACAATACTGACTTCTAAATGTATTGTATTAATAATGAATCTTCAAAGTAATTCCCACACTGAACTGACAATAAATCTCAATATGACCTCTCTTCTCTCAAGTAACTGCTAGAATCATAATCAGAGGATTATTCTCTATATATACATAATAAGTGCGCAGTATCGAATTGAAGAAACCCTTTCTCCGACTTGAATAACAAAGTATTTCACCATAACATTACTCTCGACGAACCAATCAGGAATTAGGTTATGCGTCATTTTGCCAAAGGTCTCACGTACTAAAATCTTAAACAGTAAACATCATGTTATTGTTGTATTGGAATGTGACCTTGCAATGTTAATTTCTAAAGGTACACGAAGTAGGTCAATTCCCTTCGCGCGCATTTTAGTCATGTGACCATTTATCGATCGAAAGGTCGTCGTATGTATACTCATATGGTAACCTTAGTTTAGACTAAGAACAGAGATCATAAACTAATAAATTACATCATTATAAAAAAGTAAAAAGAGATATGATTCCGTAACAACACATATAAAACGAACATTTTCGAATATGAGCCACATACCGTAATTAGTTACCAAATATAATTACTAAGTTCGACACATTCAGATTTATTGTTACATCAAAATAAATTTCCTCAATAAATGTCTTGTATCTAATGTTAGTCGTACTATAATGGTGGCTCTAAAACTATGTAACTATAAACATAATTTGTAGTCATGCAAATAACGCATATCCAAATATACCTTGATTATGTCAGCAACCCAGCTACTCCAATTTTATGAATCAATTAAATTGTTTAGTGGTTATATTACAAACGGATCACACGACAGGTTGGCAAGCACTAATTATGAGTTAAATAGTGAAGTAATGCAGTTACTCTTGAAAGCCTAATATCTGTTGTGTCTATTATTTAAGTGTCACAGATTCTTATACCTCAACTAAATCAAAAATATTTATTTTCTCGACGAATTTGTTCGCTTTGCTCTTGCAGTTTTGGTGGTTGGGAATGGTCTGTAAAATTATTTTTGATGAGACTAAGGCTCAGTAGCCAGTATTGTAAGTATCGTGGTTTAAGTTCGAGTGTATTAAGTTTTAATGGATAAGAGATCGCATGGGTATATAATCATAATATTCTTTAATGGAATCTCTGGAATTAAGATTCGCGTGATGGCGGGTATTGTTCTGAGGCCAAGTAATTTTTGCAAGCAATTTTTGATGAAGGGTAGTATTTTGTGCCAGGGATGTTTATTTTAAAAAAAAAACTTTTTGATAGCTGTAGAGTGCCTGGGTAGTTTCTGTAAAAAAATCAATTGGGGTAGGTAGGGTATTGTCCGTGAAAATTATATTTCATGGGGTGAGGGAGGTATGGTATATTACTAGGAAAATACATTTTCAATACTTCCCCCTACATGTATCAGTAGTCAGATGCTTAAAAAATACTTAGAGATGAAAGATCGTTCTAAAGAATAGACTCCTTCCTTTTTCGCACAATATGTCATCAATTTCCCCGAGGGAAGATTGGAGCTATTATGCTGTCAACAAAAGCACTGAACTGTATACAATTTCAAACAAAAAGGAACGAAACCTATCACAGGTAAAGTGATCTACCAGAAGCAGAGTAGAGTAAAGGAGTGGTGCACAGTCAGTAGAGTAGAGTAAAGGAGTGGTGCATAGTACTGGCTGTAACGTTTTTGAAAATTGTTTTCTTTCAGGTTGTTTAACAGAAGACTTTTCGTATCCTCTTCTACCAGACATTTACCTAACTCATTACGTCAAGGAGCATACCAAACTTTTCGGAAGGCAATGGCTGTTGCAGAACATCTCTGAAACAATTTTTGATAATCATTTTGATAGTACAGGGGTTTTACTGGTGGCAGAAATGGGCTTTGGAAAGTCTGCTCTCATTTCACATATTGTGTGTCCTGATACTAAGGAGCTGGCAGGTGAACTGAGAACACGGCTTCTTGCATATCATGTATGTAGATTTGATGCTCTAAATACCAAAAGAGCAGCTATTTTTATTCGAAGACTTGCAGGAATGATAGCGAATTCCATCCCTCAGTTTGGATCTGCTCTTCAAACCGAATACGGTGTTCTGAATTACTTGAACTCAACATGTAATTATGATCCAGTTGGATGTATGGATCAAAATATAGTGAACACATTATTCAAAGTAGAATCAAGTATTGATAAAGGACAGAGATGGATTATAGCTATTGATGCCTTAGATGAATGCGCAGACACGGATGCAAATAAAAATGAAATACTAAGCGTTCTTGAGAGGACAGCAAACAGATTTCCTAAATGGATTAAGTTTTTATGCACTTCTAGAAATATCTCGACTATACTTAGGAAATTGGTAAATTTTCGACTCATTCAAATCAGCGCTAATGATGGCAGAAACGAGAGAGACGTACGCGAATTTATTAGTATGCATGTTAAGGAGGACCAGTCAATTTACCAAAAATTGTCAACCACCTTTATGTTCGATAGTACAAACGATATAGTTGAAAAACTGTGTGAAATGAGTTCCGGAAATTTTTTGTACGTTCACCACGCATTTGAGTATTTAAAATCAATCAATGTTTCGAGTGTACAGCTTATACCTGATACGTTAGGCAAAATTTATGAACTTAATTTCGAGCGCATTTATGGTAAAACGGAGGAACGTTTTTATTGGGCCAGGAAAGTGCTGGAAATAGTGTGTGCATCCAATGAAGCATTGAAGAAAGAAAACATTTTTGACATATTACGTTTTGAAAGCACAAATTTGAGTAAAAATGCATTTAACAAAGAGATGCATACTCTGATGCATTTTGTCAGATCCGATGAAAGATTGTCCTTTACACACATTTCTCTATATCATTGGTTGACCGATATTAAAAGAGAGGGAATGGCATATTATATTGAGAAAGAAGTGGGTCATAACTTGATAGCAAGATACTTGTTTCATTTGGTTAATGAGTCAAATAATGACAGTGATACGCATATTATAAATCTTGCACTCCATGTTTCTGAATCAAAGCAACATGACTTGGCATCATACTTCAAATCTCTTCCATGCACGTTTTTCAATAGAACAGACAAATATGGTTCATTGCTTCACAAATTGTCCAAAAGTATAAATTCCTACCGTGCTACTGAACTATGTCTGTATTGTTTTACAAATGTTGATATCCTAAATGAGGACAACCTAACATCAGCTTTTATTGCAGCTGGGAGGGGATACGTAGAAACTCTACGTGCTCTGTTGGATGCAGGAGCGAAAATAACGTTCCGGATATCGTTACCAGCATTTGTTGCCACTATAGACGATGCTGCACTGATTACGAAGACACGCACATTCTGGGGATATGGATTACTTGATATTGCTGCTCAGCACGGTCATGTAGATACCACACGTCTCCTACTCAGTAGGAACAGGAGTATGGCTAACGTTTTAAACGAGATGAATGTAAAAGCTCATCATCTTGCATGTGAGTTCGGTCATATCAAAGTGCTCGACATTTTCTTGAAACTCAGTCCCAAATTTGCTGACCAGAGATGCCTGTATAAAGCGGCATCCAATGGTCATACACAAATCATACAAAGACTCCTTACTTTGGGTGTAAAAGATGTATGTCTTCACTGCAATGGAAGTTTGTATTGGTTGAAAGAAAATGAAAGTAGAATGCAGTCTCCATTTTTAAATTTGGATAGTCTTCAAAACTTTAATTTGGATACAGACATTGTGAAAAATATAAGTGCAAAATTATCTAAGAGGAAACCTTTTGATGACTGGTGGACAATATTTTGTGAAACAGCACTTCATGTATCGTCGAGATTGGGATTTACAGACACTGTACGTCTGCTGATGTCTGAGGCACAAGATGCCATGCCATGTCGAGACAGAGCTGGAAGAACTCCATTTCTTACAGCTGTCATACATAATAGAACAGATATAGTTGAACTTTTATATCCATTATTAAATGCATCTGATCAATGCCTGGAACGGAATTTGACACAGGATGAATTCATTCATTTGAATAAAATAGAGAAAAGTAAACTTTCAGAAGGCAAGTGTTCCAACGGTTCATCTGTATTGCATCTAATCTCAAGATATGGATTAACCCATATGGCACAAAATTCCCTTTTTCGTACTATGAACTGGGAGGAAGTGGATAACGAAGGATGCAGACCTATTCATCATGCTGCTTGTCATGCTGGTTTGGACATGTTAGTCTACCTATATACACTAAAGGTGGACTTTTTCTCTCGTACTAGAATTGGATCAACCGCATTTCATATTGCAGCCTTATGTCGCCCGTATAATTTACACGTCATGTACGTATTGAATTCTGAAAAAATGCCACAATTATTTGATCATTTAAATCGTAGTATTCTTCAGTATATGTACATGCACCCACTATCCATTGATTCCAGTCATGCATTGAACCGCATCTCAGAAACAGTATATTTGATGCAGAGCCTTTATTCAGAGGAAGATATCATTCATATTGATTCAACCGGTGCTAATATACTGCATTATGTAATGAAGTATGGTTACTTTGATGCAATACCATATATCTACAACAAATATCAAAATATATTTTTTCAATTTATTCTTAAAAGTGACAGTTTACAAAATAGACCTATAGACGAGGCATTTTACAACCTTCCTTATGATGATCGTATTGTTCGAGTACCTTACAATTGTTCGATGGACAGCGTAATTTCTCATACGTGTGATGGTTTAGATATGAAGGATTATTTTATGTATATGTCGCCCATTGAATTATCGATCTTCTCTTTTGTAAAAACTGTGAGTAGTAAAATTGAATACCACCCTTTTTTTAAACGATATGTGCACGAAGCGATCAAAAGGTCTAATGTATATGTAACTCTCATGTTTTTGATATATTTTCGAGCACATAGTTCCCTTGGGAAGGGTGGATTTAATCCCCTAACTACTTTCACATCCATTGGAAATAACCCTTTTATGGCAGATCTTTTCCTTGGGGACGGGACTGAGATTTTAAAATGCGGAATGCCAATTGAAAAATCTCCTCTTCATCAGATTTCTTTGAACATGAATAATTCATTCTGGTTCGTTGACCCCAAGACACTACACACCATGCTAAAGGATTTAAGCATAGAATATATCGAACGGTGTGTAGACAATAAAGGATTTAACGTGCTACAAAGGGCAATTGAAGGCGGAAATTACGAGCTTGCTAAATACTACTTTGATCGTGGATTATCATTGACGAAAAACATTGAATCTAGTTTACATTATGTCATGCTTGGAGCTATGGCTAAATTCCCGCTGCTTACATTTAATACACAGCCATACGAAATACGAGTTTTCAGTAGAACAAAACACCACTTGTACAGTAAATTACGGGTGCCGCTAGTTCGAACGGATTATGACAACACCACGCTTCTTGTACTTAATAATATGCATAAGGGTACATTTGTGAGATATGATATGATTTGCCGAAACTCTGAAGCCAGATTGTCATTGGTTCATTTTGCTGCTGCTAATGGACTTCAGAAAAGTTTAGAATACATTGCCAACAAATGGGGAAAGAAAGCTTTACTATGCCAAAATTCTGACTTAATATCACCAATTTACCTTGCATACGTGTTTAACCAATCACAAGTCATAAGATACTTAGAAGAACAAAATATCACCTTGATTTTTCCAAAACTTAAGCACGAATTATACTTGTCATTTATCCTTTTGTTTGATATGAATAACTTCCGCAAGAGAAAGCAGCAGTGTCTGCGTAGCATTCTTCAATGCGTGAAAACAATTAATTATTCTCCTCATAATTATTTTGTCTTGGTAAGAGGCTATAGGTGTTTGAAAAGGGTCCCCTGTTCAGACTTGTTACCGAGGGTTGTGTATAAGTTTAAGAATGCAGCAAAAAGAATATCACAAATTGTTAGAATATTCTTAAGACGTTTGCACTTAATGGACAATATAAAGAAAACTGTTGCAAGCAGTAATTGTATAATGACTGCGTTAGGACAGTGCGTTCTTGAAGTGCCCCAATTAAGAGTATTGAAAAGTAGAGTTCCAATGATGTTGAAACAGACCGTTTCATTAGCAGTTCAGATGGAAATTATTAATCAACAGTCGACAGTATACACATTGAATTGGCTATTCGATCGTTGGCAAAACCTCACAGTGCCAAGTTCTAACATGAATAAATATATTCGTTTATATTTTGAAACAGTTGCATCTATTATTGAGCCAGTTTTTGAGAAACGATTTTTCTATCTTCGAAGACTTACTCTTATTGGTAGGTATGATGAAATGAAAACCATACATAATATATTATTACATTCATTAAACAAAACTATTGAGCCATTATATTTTGAATTACCACAAATCACGATAGATGCTTTTAAACCTTTAAAGGACTTGTTCAGCTTTAAAAAACACAAGAATTCATGACCGTTGTCGTTACTACAGTTAAAACTTTGTTTTTTTCACAGCTTTGAGTCAATATGCATTTAGTAGATGTGTAAAATGCCACTTGTATCTGCGTTTACTTCTTTATTTGTTTCAGTATTTAGTCCTCTATTAAGAAATATTTAAATAGATTGGAACCCGCGACCCTTAGATTACGAGTCAGACGCTGTATCAATTGAACCACCGCGGCTCCCTTAACGATGACCTTGGGATGTAAAAACAGCAACTGTTTGTTTATTTTCATTTCTTTTACCTCAAACACTATTTCTGTGTTGTAAATGTAATGAAGGAAACTACGATTACATCCTTTTTATAACATGATATGATCGATGTGATATTTCTATGAAAACTTGTTACAGTCTTTATATTACACCGCTAAAATATAATAGTTCCTCCAAAATATCATTGACAATAAACGCATACTATCCCAAATGTTCGATTCTGTTTCAAATCCAAAATGTTTCAAATCCAAAATGTCGTGCATTTCCAATGCGGTTTTCTTTTCAATAATATATCAGCGTAACTAGCTAGATGCAGCCTTGAATCATGCTCATTTGCATTTGAAATCTACGCTGCCAATAGTATAAGTTCAGCTTTATACTTACGAGTGCTCGTATAATTCAAATAATTTAAATGACTTTTTGACAAATTAACACACTGTTAAAATTGTTCAATTCCACGAAAAACACCTTTCGACGTTAAACTATTTATATTACCTAATATCACTATATATTCCTAGCAAGTGCAATGTGCCTGGATCATATTATGTGTTACATAATTATGGAATACATTCAAATAATATTTACAGATGTAACTATCCATCCAATTTTATTACCTTGTGAAATTAACATATTCCGAAGGCGATATGCATCCTTTGACAGCAAGAAATTTAGATATAAATGTTCAGCTTAAAAATGTTATTAGTTTTACTAAGACTGCTTTTATACATTTGAAGCATTCATAGAACTGATAAAAATGACCTTTTTATTGTGAACTACCTTGTCATGGTGATACAGAAATAGTGATTTTAAGAAATGGAAGATAATCTAACTGGAATTGCTTATTATTTAACTTAAATGTGCTATTGTGTAAATAAATATTCTATATAATACGTGATATACATTTACTCAAATTTTTCACAGCGTATCTTACTTTTGAACATTTGATTTTTACTTATTTCTTAACTTTTTTTTACATTTCTTTATCCTTTATGAATAGCGCTCTTTTATGTATTATACTTTATTACCATATTCTTGCTGATTATATCCGCCGACTGTTTATTTAAGGTCTTATATCGTCAGAAACATTTCATCAGCATTTATCATGAGAAACATACTTTGAAAGTGTGTTGGCATGTACACAGGTTCTAGCTGTGCAGATCATGTTGGTTATCATGTTGTCTATTGATGTGAACTGGTATTGTTTGCACAGCGGTAACTTTGATAAGAGAACGGAAGAAAGACATGTTGTGGCTCACCGATTAATGCTTAAATTAGTACCTGAATGCATGTATTCTACAATCAATAAGAATAAACTACGATTATATGTAAGGTCTGTAGAATTATTTTGAATAGTGACTGTCGAGCTCGGTAGCCAATTTTCTAAGCATCGTGCTCTGAGTTGGAGTGCATTAGAATTGGGTGTATAAGGGTTCATATGGGCATATAACCATAATCTTGTTTACTCGAATATCTGCGCAATAATGGCGTTAATATTTGAGTGATGAACAGTAGAGTTCTGTGACAAAGTAATCTTTGCCAATAATGTTTGATGGTGAGTAGTGTTCTGTGGCGGAAACATGTGTGTATTTGGGTAGGAAAGTATCTTTTCAGTATTACAGATGAAAATAATTATTTTGTTTTCGTAAGGGGCTCTAGCTGTCTGAAAATAATATCCTGTTCAGACTTGTCACCGGAGATGGCGTATCTGTTTAAAAATACACAAAAGATAATGTCACAATTTGTTAGAGTATTCTTAATCACTTTGCACTGCATGGAAGATATAAAAAAAACATTTTCAAAGAATAATTGTATAATGACTACTTCAGGACACGCATATTAAGAAGACTGCTAAGTGCAATTCCAACATGGTTGAAAGGCATCTTTTCAGTGGAAGTTAGGACGGAAATTAATGCTTAAATTAGTACCCGAGAATTCTGCAGTCAATCAATCAATACACACACACACACACACACACACACACATATATATATATATATATATATATATATATATATATATATATATATATATATATATATATAACAGAACAGAACTTTTTTGATTTGACGTACGCTAAAAAGCACATAATTGATATACAATACATTGTTGCACTAATGAATGAATAAATGAATAAATAATGGCGATAGAAACATGTGTACACATAACATAACTCCTCGGGGAGAGAGAGAGAGAGAGAGAGAGAGAGAGAGAGAGAGAGAGAGAGAGAGAGAGAGAGAACTAAGTTGGGATGCATTATGCATATATTTACCTACGTATTTTACAGATGTCAAATCTTAATTTTAAGTTAATTGTAATAGTTTATACTTACTCGGTTTCTGCCAATAATAACGATCAATATAAGATTTTCTAACTGATTAATATGGAGGACAGATTAAGACAAAATGGTATTCATCTTCGACATCATTATTTATACAATGTTCCTATTTCCTTCCATGCCATTCGTTTCCTACATGTCTACCGGTCTCGATACTTAATGGGTATGATGAAACCATTTTTTACTTCAAGCCTTCATGTGGCTGTCATTAGCAATTATTCTGAGTTAGGAAGTGGTTTCGAAGATATCTTTTATATCTTTATACATATATGACGTTTTCAAAGCAACCGCTGAACTCCAGTCAGAATGAAATATGTCTTTTAGTCTTTGGTTAGAAAACCACAAAAAGAATGATATCTAGACTGAATTAAGGTAATACCAGACTTCTCCAAAGCCTGAAACCAGTAGTATCTTTCTAACGTTAGAAACCCAGTTTCTATAATTCTTTCTTTCGCAATCGGTAAGCATTAATTGGCAACTTTTTCGAAGAATACAATTTGTTGTGTTTAGTAATTTGAACTAGTACTTAATGATGCGCACATATCTATTTACATAAAGTGGATATCGTCTCAACTCTCCATATACAAACATGTTGTTGGTAGATAGTTTAACATGCGATATTTTCGATGTACCCGTTCTATATTTGCTGCTTTAAAAAATCCCCAAATGTCACAGCAATAAGACAAAATTGGAGATACAAACGAATAAAAAAAATCACACATTATATTCACTTGACATTGTACATTATTAGTATTATTCAGATGTACATTCATTGCTACGAGTTTCATCAGGGAGTTGTCCACTTTACGGGAGTAATCTTCGGCTGTTGAGGTATGTGAAATATTAAATTGTATTAATTCTTGCTATCCCTTTTATGTGATAGAATTGTTTTATAGATTTAATGTTTGGGAATGTACTATAAATTGTGTAGAAGAGTCAGATCTATGTCATATAACGTCATTCTGTCAGATGGACTATATTCAGTTTCAAGTTAGTCATTCTTATGACTGAACAGACAGATTGAATTCAATTATGCACTTCATGCATTGAACGATGAGTAATATTCGAGCTCTTATGATCTTATGATCCAGTGAGATTATTGTTGTTGGACAAAGATTCATGTACGAACGTAGTTATTAAAGTAATAATCTCCTACAGTAGTTGTGATGCTTCGTGGCCAGCGGGTCTGTATGGAATAAGGAGACTCTTGAGGGATCCTTCGGCAGACTGGAATGGGCGGGTCATGCGTGGTGGCTTTTTGACTATTTTACGAGAGCTGCGAAGCCGGAAATACATCGTGAGCGTCAACTGAACGCTACGAGATACATATGTTCCATTTTCGTAAATCATATTATTCAATATATGAGCGTAAATCAATAATCCAATATCGATAGATAAGTTAAAATCCATAATAATAGATCCGACTGGTGAACGAAACATACATATTTATATTTTTGTACAAATTCTGTACTTTGATTACCCTTGGTTAAAGGATCATACATTGTTTGTGTTTGTGTATAAACTTTGATCACCCTTGATCATATTTGCTTATAAATACTATACGTTGATTCTTGTTTCATTACTAGTTGAAGTTATATGTTCTGATTAGTTCATTTAGGAACTATATTATTTTCTTATATCAGTTGTTGAACTAGGTGCGCACCATTATGTTAAATCAATTGTTGGA
The DNA here is from genome assembly GCA_029931535.1 of Margaritifera margaritifera. Lineage (NCBI taxonomy): Eukaryota > Metazoa > Mollusca > Bivalvia > Unionida > Margaritiferidae > Margaritifera > Margaritifera margaritifera. Next base: position 738,045 of record JAQPZY010001311.1, read on the forward strand.
CTTTATGCGCACGAGTATGGTGTCAGATTCATTCATTGTTCCATTACATTATAAATAAACATCTCATTCACGAAATTGCTTTCGGTGTCTTCACTAAATCCAATCCCAACCCGGCTTCATCCTGTTACACTCGCTATATATATTGGGTCCTCTGTTTTGTATATATATGTATATATATATATATATATATATATATATATATATATATATATATATATATATATATATAAACAGATTTTGATTCTGCTTGGCGGGCAGGTCTTTGGAGAAAATTATTGAAAACAATATGATTGGCAAGTATTTGGAATTATTCTCAATTTATATCAACATATAAAATCCTGTGTGAAGTTCGCTGGACAAAAGTCTGGGTTTTATTCAAATTCTTTGTGGTGTTAGGCAAGGTGGAAATTGCTCGCCGATACTATTTTCACTGTTTCTGAACGACCTGGAGTGTTTTCTACAAGAGTACGGCTGTACAGGAATTGCACTAGAAACAGACGTTTCTGGCACCGAAATGTACTTGAAACTGTTGCTTTTACTATATGCAGATGACACTGTAATATTCGGAACTGATGTAGACTCTTTCCAAGAAAACCTTATGTTTTATTTGAGTCCACTAAAATGTCGAAACTAAATGTCAATTTAACAAAAAAAACTATTAATTTTTGGATAGCGTAATTGTACACAGTTCAAATTTGCACTGGGTGGAAATTTAAATACCTAGGTATTATTTTTCAAAAATTGGCGATATTTAAAATCTGTAAAACCCTACGTTGAACAAACAACATGAGCCATGCATCTTCTCTATAGAATAATAAACAACCTGCACATTCTAAACGATTACAGTTACAACTGTTCGATCACACAATTTTACCTATTGTTGTATGGATGTAAAGTTTGGGGGTTCGAAAATACACAGCTTATTGAAAATGTTCACAATGAATTCCTAAGATATATAACAAAACTTAGAAAGAGCACACCACTTTCTTTTCTGTATTCAGAACCTGGTAGGAAACCAATGGATATTTATATTAAATGTCGCATGACTGGAGTTTGGATCTCTATAATAAATGCAAAATACTCCAAAATTTACAAAAAGTTATAGAATATCATGTTGAGTGATATTCATTCCGGCTCTATTTATAAATGTTTTGAGCATATTATGAACATTTTGATTTCAGTTTGATGAATTGATCTGCTCTACCAAGCATTAACACGTAATCCTCAAACTCTGAAAACAAGCGTTGCAAAGTCATAAAATTATTCATTTATACAGGAATGGAGTGCAAGTTTAGAAGCTACATCGAAAGGTACGACTTACCAATTATTCAAAGGAGATTTAAACTTTGAGAAGTACTTGATATATTTCGAAAGAAATATTTATTTGAATTTGCTGAACTTTTGAACTAGCAACCACAAACTTCAGTAGAGTCAGGGCGTTGGGAACACATACAAAGACAAGACAGAAAATGCACTGTGTGCGATAGGGATAACATAGGTGATGCATTCGTCTGTCCTTTATTCTCAAGATAAAGATATGAATTCTTATCATCTTATTATTGTACTAATCGTAATGTAATAAAGTTTGGTAAACTCTTTTCCTCCAGAAATTGCTCAATATTAACAAGTCTTTCTAAATTTGTTGACGTGATTATGAAAACATGTATGTAACTGCCAGTAACATACAAATTATATGCACGTGTATATGTATGTATGTGCTTGTATGTACGCATACATATGTATGTGTATGTATCGGTAGGTATACATATATGTATACGTGTATGTATGTGTTATACGTTACAAAAATTGTTCTTCATAATATACTGTTTACGTTGTGTTTTACATCATACGATAGTAATCCACACCCCATTTTGTTCTATATCTGTTGGTACCTTAAAACGTTTAATAACTACCCACTACAGACACTGCTACCTAACATACATAAACATTACGTTGCACTCATATACTGCCTGCCTATGGCCTGAGATTTCAATACCAACTAAAGTTTCTGTTCTGTTCGCTTCTGTTCATAAGAATCGAGTATGATTACAAGGTTTGAAAAAGACAAGTCTAAGTCCCTGCATCACCACCTGACCTGGTGTACGGGGTATTACCTTAATTTGTTTTGCATCCTGATTTTTACATATGTTCCCTTAGTTAGACAGCACACACACATACGCATACATTCGCAATTATTGTACACCAAGACACACTCACATACAAACCCTAAGGTGTTTTTAATTGCCTATTCTTTTTTTATTTTTTTAGAAATATTGTTTATTTTACCCACCCCAAATGAAAGTAAATAAAAGTTTACCCCCCCCCAAAAAAAAAAAAAAAGTTATAAAAAGTCATGTACCAAAAGTTGACAATGGGGTCCACTTTTTCTTAAACTCACTACTTCTGTTATTCGCTTTGGTGACATATTGTTTCCAGCGTTTTATATGATAAAACACAAGTTTTATAATAGGTGAGATTTGGGATCTTTTATGCACAACGTGATCTGTATGTAACATATTTTGCAAGCACAATTAGGAAGTTTATAAGATCATCAGAGGTGTTAATTCCTGTAAATACATCTTTTCGTGTAATTCTGAAATTTGGATCATAAATTTTGATCTATTCCATAAATAATTTCCAAAATTGTTCAGTAACTTTAGGCATAGAATAACTGCTCAGGTGCATTTCTTATTATCAGTTAAATTAATCTTTTTCAGAAACTGTTTTTTGGCAATATATCTATGGAGAAATCTAAAATTAAAGCTAATCAGTTTTGTGTCTTTTGTACAAAGTTTAGCTAAAACAAGAGTTGGTCCATATATATATATATATATATATATATATATATATATATATATATATATATATATATATATATATATATATACCTGTCTGTGTGTGTCTGTGCGTGCGTGTGTGTTTGCGTTTAGTGTGTGTATGGAGTCTCGATAATCCAGCCACTATTTATCCAACGATCACTTTTATTCGACGCCACGAATAGAAACAATTTATTAAAAGTCTATTCCAAAATTGAATCATGTTATTCTATAATCATCACATTTTCCGACTTGTATCGGATAAACTAGATGCGATCATTGACTGCCGACCATTCTTTCTCTGCTGGAACCATGTTTTTGGCTGGTCTTGCCACAGCCGTTCCATTGTTTTTATTTCGGTCTTTATTGTCAAGGTTCAAATGTCTGCACGTTCAATCACGCTTCATTATTCCGCCATTGTGCTGTGCTGTGTTAGAAAATGCTGACCAGAGAGAGAGAGAGAGAGAGAGAGAGAGAGAGAGAGAGAGAGAGAGAGAGAAATTCGCTCGCTAAGACAGGATCTAAGCAAAAGAAATTGACATAATAGTTTCGGTAAGTGCATTATATTTTCTGTTTATTCATACGGTCGAAATGTTTATAGTATTCCCATTCGATAGCTGCATCCTTTCACAGCCACCAAGGGTCTTTATTCTCTTTGTAAACCCCAACCGCGTTTCAGGTCGGGTATGCCTTCTTTAATATGAAATATCACATATGATTATAATCTTGCATCACCAGTTTTATATCCGTTAATTACTAAATATTATGTAAATCATTTTAAATTTACATATTTGAGACAGACTAGGAGTTCAAATCTATGGGAGTTGTGATTAAAAAACTGCAGCCCTTTTTTCCACATATTCTTTCTAAATATGTTACGTGTATATACATACGTAATTATTGACCAACAGTAGTCTTCAATTTAATTTCTTTATTTTTCATTCATCTATATTCATTGTAGATTCATTATACAATTGACACTGTTGTATTCAAAATGCTGGATATATATAGATCATGCACAATGTTATCTCAACGCCAGTACAATATTGAAATGAAAAAAGAACGCTGAGTTGCCTTTATAATGAAACAAATATATCTAACAATTATAAAAATGATGATTGCACATAAAAGTAATTCTTTACTAAAGAAAAGAAATTAAATGTTTACATTTGACCTCAATTACATGGTGAGCATTATATTATGTTTCTTAGACATGAAAACAAAGTAAGACATCTGCTTAAATGACATCAGTACATTATGTGGAGCGCTAGAGAATTATATTTTTCATTATTAATATTATATAGACGGAGAAAGTGATTATGTTTCGAGGTTCACAGTTTTAGGTTTTATAATAAATATTTTTCAGTTGTCATATATATTGCATTGTGCAGACCATAATGTCATATATTATTATTATTATTATTATTATTATTATTATTATGATCATCATCATCATCATCAACAACAACAACAACAACAACAACAACAACAACAACAACAACAACAACAACAGCAATAAAAACAAGAACATTGCAAATTTGAAACTTTGGATGCTAATAATTATTATTGAAGCAGGAAGTGTAAAATAATATAATATATTTGTGTTAGACTCTTCTAAAATGAACCTACTGCAGGAACCAGGACTGAGGAGACTGCAACATAGTCAAAAACTTTATGCACTGGGACTGCAGAAGAAGGGGACCCAGACAGTATGGGCAAGGAATAGAGGAATAGAGACGGCCATAGAGTTGGCATAAACAAGACCTGGAATGCCAAATTTTCTTGGCTGGTTTATTCGACTGAGGAAGATGAAGATGGGTCACAAACAGATGTCTTACTTTGTTTCATCTCTAAGAAACATCAGTCACACTGAGCCAACGGAAGGAGAATCTTGTCGGAGAGAGGACACAGGCTGCTTCGCCAAGATAAAATTGCGCAACACCAGGCCAGTTAACATTATAAATATTCATTATCAATGCAAGTAAATGACAGAGATGAGTGAAAATATTAGCAAAAGGCACAAAAGTCAGTTAAAAAGTCAGTTAAAGTTGTATATTTCATAACCAGGAATAATATTTCACTGGATATTCTCAGTTCATTGATTGACTTGTGCATTGATGTTGCTGCCACAGACCTGAGCAACCTCAGACTAGCAAAATATTCCAATTATACCATCTGAAATATTGTTCAGGAGTTGCTGACACATCTAAGTGACGAGATTTAAGATGCCAATACAAATGTTCGGAACAGTTCAACCTGTTCTTGTATGGTTGATGAAGTGTCGGACAATATATCAATCTGCTATATGCACACGATACATATCTTCAGATTCAGAGGTAAAGACTGCATTTCTTGCAGGCGCAGATTTGTCAGCTGGTACAACAGAAATAATCACTGATGCATTGGAGAAACAACTGAATCACAAGCAGCTGACTGTATAGGAAAGAACAATGAAGTCAGGATGAAACTTAAAGACAAGAATGGGGAACTTATAGTGAATCACTGCAAGGACCACAGGTCAGCAATGACAAGCAGGGATTATATTACAGGAGTGCCGGCTATGAAGAAAACAAGAAAGCGTCCTAGAAAATCCTGTACAAGTATTACAAGTACAGTTGCAAGAAAACAACCAGTCTGAAGATCATACAAACATCTTTTAATTAGGCCCTTTTTGCAATTAAACAAGCTAAATATCATAGATGGTCATGAGCAGGCAGTCACTTTAGTTGTCAGGTGTTATAAGGTAGTAATCAGGACCTTTAGTTTTGCACTGTAGGAAGGGACCATGTTGATAACGAATTGCTGAAAAAATCAAACATCCTCTGATGCTTAAATGCTTTCTCGTACTTTCAGATGTGCTGCCACATGTGACAGCTTTGTCTTTGTTCTTTCCAAGGAGAGATATCCACTTGGGTCTCATGAAGAATTCAGTAAACAAGACTCTAAATATGCTGGAGAAGATAAAAACCGATGATGGACACAGAACCTTGCAAGAAAGTGTGCTGACAGAAAAAGTTGGCATACAACATGCAACACTTAGAGCTGACTTTGATAAGAAACCCTTTCGTCAGCCACTTTATCTCCAATGTTGAGAACAGATTTGAAGACACTGAAGTAATATAGCATTTGTTAATCCTGGATTTATTTGGAAACGAGGACCTGCCAACACTCTATCACTCTATGGGCTCACCTTATATCAACACTTCAGTCTGGACTCAGCAGCTACGTTTCTAATGGCAGGACTATCTGCAGTTACTGACATGAATTGATTTGGAAACCCGTTCTGCGACGAGTCAGCTTAAGCTGATGTTTGCTGATTAACACGAAGAGAAAGGCCTAAGGGAGTAGTGTCCATTGGTTGCAAGACTGGAAGCAATAGATTGTGCCCCATCACTAAGTATATGTGACATTGATGAAGACTGGACTCAGGAGCAATAGCAAAACAACAATTTTATCGAAATTGCTAAATGTGAAAATTAACTGCTCAGAGATTAAATTTTAGAATTTCATTGTCAGAGTAACCTATAAGCTTTTTGCTGTAAAACAGAAGGCTAATCAGTGTCCTTATGAAGGATAAATCAGAGACAATTTAGGCAGCTTATTAGACATATTGCTGTTCAGCACAAAAATTAGCAGTTAATATAGCTATTGTACAGTTTAAGTTAATTGATGAACAATAGCATGTTTGGAACAAATTTTAATAAACTATTTATTTCGCCTGGCCTTTTACAAACTTCCCATTGCTTGATTCTTTTTATTAGTCTTATATTGCCTAGATCGGGTAGTTTGATTTGTGCATGGACAGTTAGGACTGCTGTTTTTCAAAGCTTCGATATATTGTCAATACTGAGTGATGTTGTGATAGCTATCCACTTTCATTCTTTTAGTAGTATATTAGTTATTTGTTGGCAACATGATAAAATCCATTTTCAAAGGGTGCTCATCATAATGTTACATGTAAGTTTGAATCAAACTGCATATAAAATTTAATCAAGGGACATAGAAAATGACTGTTTTTCTGGTTTTGTGTTTGAAGGTAAAACTTTGTATTTTCTTTTATCTTTAGGTTCTCTTGTCAGTGTGCCCAATATCTGCCAAATTGTATTGTGATTATGTGATTGGTATCATAGTATGTAACTAATGTACCATTAGTATATAAAATGCCTCAAATTGTAAGTATTTTTTACATATTAATTTATATTTGGTAATAATGAAGAAGCATGCTACCTTGTAGTTACATTTTGGTTGAAATAGTGAATAGTTTGGTTGAGAATTAAATACTTATGTGTAAAAGTTACTTATTGTTATCTCTTTTTTATTGGTTATTTGATGACATCCTTTCGAACATCATGTGCCCTGAGTTTGATTTGGGATGCCTTCTCAAAATTAAAAATTGCCCGATCGCGCTTAAGGTGCCCTGGTCAGCACCCTGTCATTTGAAAGCTGGAACAATATATTCATTCATTCATTTATTCTCGTCTTCATTCTTCTTAAAAATATAGATCATGTTTAATGATCAAGAAATTATTTATCAATACAACATAATGAGGTACATAATGAGGTACAATTATCTGGTTAACTGTGAAAAAGAAATGAGAGAATTCAATTTTTAAAGTAAAGATGATTGTGATAGATATCGCTGATTAGATGAAAAATTTCCGATATTGTACTACATCCACGCACACTGTAGAATTACTTTTCTTTCCCGGTAATTGTATCCGATGTTGATATAGATAAATACTTTCGTGATCATAGAATATTAATGTATTAAGATTTTAAAAATAGGCAATATACTTGACAGAAAATTAGAGTAATAACGATATAGACAAGAATTTGATTGTCAAGTAGTAATATGGGGACATGGGGTTTTATGTAATGGTCTAGACACTGAGATTTGTGTATATCCTCGCCAACGAAGGTGGAAGGGAATATATAACTTTCGTAGTTCAATCGTGCTTTCGTTCGTTTGTACGTACGTTCGTTCATGTGTTCCTTCGTTCTTTCTTTATGCATGCATTACATCCTCAATATCTTGGACCCTACTTTACCAATCAATGCATATCAAGGTGAGTAACTCATCTAGGTCAAAGTAGGGTCACTGTGAGTTGACTTTCATACTTGAATGATTTTTATATTTTCAGCTGTTCATTCGTTACACTCTCAATATATAGGACCCTATCTCACCTGATTCATGAAAATGGATATGTTAATGCATTACAAAAAGAGTAACTCAGGGATTTATAACGTAGGTCATTGCGACCTTCTTCACCTTTGACTGATTTTTGTTTTTTTAACTGCCTTGAATCCCATTTCATCAACAAGGGGATATTGTTTAAGTTATTATTTATCAAGATTGTGCGTCATTTGGGTTTTCAGTTGTTCATTCGTTACACCCTCACAATTTTAGATCATATTTCATCTACACTCATGAAGTTATAGGACCACTAATTTTTTTCAAACAGAGAACCTGTCTACTGGTGGAGGAATAAAATAATAAAGTACTAAATATTTTGAGATCTACCCATTGGCTAGTAAATGGATTTAATTTTTCTCATTATACATTTCATAAACTTGAATCTATGTACTATAGTTGAAAACAAAATATTTACTTTTTATTTCGATATCCTGGATTTAATTTCTTATTGACCAAAAAGAATATGGATTCTTAGTGCCAGACTATGTTATTAGGTGCAAACTAGAGAATCCCCCTGTTTAGGAGCACGAGGATAAAATTAATGCTGCATTTCAAGGCTGAAAACAATATCGGTAACTCTAATAAATGGAAGCATGTGTGCTTTGTATGCCAACTTAATGAAGAAATTATTTTATTTTTTAATATATTAATATTAAGTTCTATGGGAAATGAATTAGTGATCCGATCTCTATATGGGTAGGGGTTGTGTGTGTATCCATGATAAATATGTGCATCTCTGCATTCATTTTAGTGTCATTAGTTGATTTATGAGAAATTACAATACAATGGATCATTTTTAGAGTAATTTAGAGCAGACACAAGAAAAAGCAAATAATTATAGAAAATTAGCCTAATGAAGCTTTACAGCTGCACATTAGCTACTACTATCTGGATCAGTTGTCTCTACAATAAGACACATAGACGCATTACCATTTAAGACCTGCTCATTAACCCTAATCACTATACTCTTCACGATGTAATCGGAAAGATTACCCAGTTATTACGGCTCCAAATACTTTTTTCTCTATGTATAAAAAATAAAACTCTTATATTTTCTTTTTAGATTATACGATGAGCCAAACATTAAAAAGCTTAATTAGCATACAGTATGAATTAACTAAGAATTATTATTCAGTTGCCGCTATCTCAATGTAACCACGTTATGAGGTCATACATAATTGCCACTTTCAAAAACTATCGTATAATTCTGTAGCAATGAACACTTTTTAATAAAAGCTGTATCAATCGTATCAATTGTATTTAATCCTACGATTCGTATATTATAACGTTTAACATATTCAATAGCTCATCCTAAAATTAAACTTTTGTAAATAGTTTGGGATGGAATAACAAGAGTCATACTATTGATAATACAGTTGACATATTTTAACGATTGGATCGTTAAAAAAAGTCATCAGGTCCATGAGTGTAACTATTCAAGTGTCCCAATCGATACTTAAGAACTATTCATATTCATATAATATTATGAATTTACTGTGTGGTAAGTTTATTTTATATAATTATGACCAACTATAGTCTCTTAAAGATGTGTCGGTTTGTAAAGATGGGTATGGGATTTGTTTTAATGGATACTTATTTATGACCTAAGAAGGAATGCTAGGGTCTCAGAATTTGGTATTTTATGGAATCTGTGCATGGGCATCAGTAGTAGGATTATGAGACTTTTAGATTTCTGTTACCGATCTGGGTCAAATCTCAGACAAAATACTATCCACAAGACCAATCAGAGCGGCAACTGTTTCCTTTTACGTGAGAATGTTATATTAAATAATCAGCAAGTAATATATAATTATGCGACAAACATCACCGTTTGACACGAACAGTATCGTGAAAGAATTCGTGTCCATGGCCAATGCAAGAATTAAATTGCTGGACAAATGGTGCGTTTGTGCAGTCACAGAAAAAATGAAATTGCTGTTTCAAAGAGGCTCATAAAATGCTGCATGACTTTTCAAACATGTATCCGGACCACATACAAAATTTAGCCGCGTTAAGAGTCGCGTTAGAAAGTGCAGGGCGAAAATTCGGCGATGAATACAACAAGAAGTGTGAAAAGTCAGTGTATGATATTGTGCAAGAAAACTTCAAGTCGTTGGCGGTAACTGAGTCGCCTCGAGTGAACATTTACAACCCTGAAGACAGTGACACACCCAGTTAAAGCAGTGAAATATTCAACGAAGACAACGAAAAAAGCAAAAACATCGATGACATCAAAGACAGCAGAGACGATAAAGATATTCACAATCACCGTGAAGAACAAATTAATTAGAGATATGCCTTCGGCATATAATATATGTAAACCACAACGGCATTCATTTGCAGCAGCAAAGAATATTTGGAAATGATTCACAGCCCAAAAAAATGGCGGAATTTCTGTGGAAGGTTGTTCCTATGCAAATACCAGAACCCATACAGTCAATACTCAGGACGACACAATAATCGTATGGAATTCCAGGTTCAAATACAAAGTAACCAACACGTACACAAACACATTTCAAATTCTTGGATGTTAACGTACAACGGATGGTCTGTTTCGAGCTGATGTGATGCACTATTATGATGGCAAGTGTACGGTGATTTTACCAAATACCTGTTTGAAGAAATTTTTATTTGAACAGGATAAACAATGTAATACCAAGCTGCGGAGGTTGCCGAGTGGTAAAATATCTTCTTTACGAGACACTACTCAGATTTTCATCATGACCATCGAGGCTGCAACGTTTTTTATGGTTACTGACTGGGATAACGTTGTACACCATCTAGTGACGTTTAATCTGATAAAAAGCCGCTGTAAGTTACACACACCATGAATCGAGAGGATACATAAACAGTATTTAATACTGAAGAAAACAATCCTCGTGTATACATATAACAAGTCTAATGGCACATGGACGTAATCGATCCAATTTGTCTTGCAAAAACGTGAACTTTGCAGCAGAACACATCATTACGAATACTGTAAATCCCTCTTGCTTGCGGTACGTATTGGTATCGGGGCTCGACCTTGCCTCAAATGCGGCATCGGGGTCAAGTCGCCTAATCAACTATGCCGGCCATGCGGATCTTTTCGCGAGTATTATCGCGCGCGCCGGCAAAAACTTGCCAATGCGAATGTTGTCGCCGTTCAGGACAAAGCCAACGACGCCTTTAAGGAACAAGCCAACGATGATGTCGATGTCGACGCCGTTGAAAAAGACACAGAAGTCATAGAAATAATATCAAGAATCAATGCGATTGCGGTTTACGATTCTGAGTGAAAAAGAATAATTTTACAAACCTTCATTGCCTGATAAACAATGAGATAAATGAATTAGTATTATAAGTATGCCCACTGTGAATCAGCTCAGGCGATTCGCGCGAGACCGTGAAATGAGGATACCGAGAGGTGCAAAAAAAGCAGATATGCTTGTAATATTAGGACTCGCACATGAGCCACGGCCGGTTGGGAGGCAACTTACCCCCGAGGAACCACATCTGGTTACGAGGAAAACTGTGAAACAACTCAGGCGATTGTCGCGAGACCGTGGTATAAGGATACCTAGATATGCAAGAAAAGCCAAATTGCTTGCGTTATTAGGACTTCCTCCGGATAAGACGCGTCCGACCGTGAGACAGCTTCGTGTAACGACAGCGCAATTGCATATCCAAATTCCTCCACGAGCCAAGCGGGCCGAAATTGCACGTATGGTCGATGGTAAACAAGACCGCCGCCGTATAACAGCAGCTATCGCCGCCCAGGCTGCCACTTATGTTCACCAACCAGCCCAAGTCCCCAAGTTTCAGTTACACAAAGGCGATGGTAATTTTGAAGATTACAATGCAATCATCCCACCCGCGTACAAACCTGGTAAACATATCAACGTTAAGTTAAGATGGACATTGTCCTGAATGTGCATTTGATTATGCCGCTTAACCCCACAGAAAAACTCAATCCACCAGACATTGGTGTGTTAAAATTCGCAAGCCCGTGGTTTCACAGTGGTGCCCTTACAGTCTTGAGCAGTGAAGTGTTATGACTCTATGGTCTAGAAAAATCTAACAGAAAGAAAGTGAAACCAACAACTGAAGTAAAAATCAACAATCAATTTATTTCTATATAATTAAGATGAAAAATCAAAAAGTCACTTACAGTAATGTGTATTAATATCCAAATAATCCAATAAGAATTAGTGTTCTAATCACAAGTCCTAAATATAGAATGTTCCGTATTCACGGCTGTATCCTTGAATGTTATGATGTGCCAATGGTCTTCAAAGTCCTGATGTACTAGTAGTCTTTAATGTGCTGATGTCAAAATGAAGTACTCCAAAATACCTCTGAATAAGTTCACATAAATTCCCAAATCATCAATTAAAAATCCAAAATCCAAACGTTTATGAGCACTGTTATAATCCAATGAATATTTTAAAGAATTCCTCTCTTAGAATTTGGAATTACTTTCCACAACTGTAATAGCTCTTTACAAGACTGATAGTAATGTCGAAACTGAAAAACTGTCCACTAAATATTTTATATATAAAGATTTGTCACATGACAGAATGTTATAGAATATGTGTCATCTTAATGGAATTTTACTTGTATGGATATGACTTCTTACACATAACTCTCTAAGGATTTTCCAGTTTATCTGTAAACAAAATCAACCTTAACCTCAAATTCAGTAAACATTTTGTTTATCAAAACTATCCTTTGAGCTCAAATCTGAAGTAAACAACCTAATTCAAGGACACTAATTAAACATGTATTTTTTCTGATAAACAACATTAAGATTCAAGCAAATATTAAAGTCAAGAAACATTTATAATTTCCTAAAATATCTATAATATTATATAAACATCATACATAACAGAAGACACTGAGGCGATCAATGGTGAAATCGACAAAGCCTTTGCATCGATCCTCAAGAAGTTGGAAAAATACACCAACGCAGGTTCAAGATGGACTCTTGCTAGATGTGTGAAAGTTGAACTTCATATTTCCCCGCACAAACCGTTCTGTGGGTCGAGTAATTTTCCAACGCCAGCGTATGTTGCGCCTCGGTCAGTGATAAACTTGAAAAACGACGACGATCAGTGTTTATAATAGACAATCTTATCCGCACTGCATCCCGCACGCGACACCACAGATCAGCCTACAAAATACAAACAACACCAGGGTGAACTCAAGTTTGGTAACACAGTATTTCCAATACAGGCTTCTGGGGCCATACTCAAAGAGTTTGAAGAGCTCAATCCCGGTATCACCGTTAATATGTTCGCTTGCAACAAAGACTTCTATCCAAAACGACTATCCACCGCGGTAAGCAAAGCTTCAACGCGCACGCGAACGAACGTTGATCTGTTGTTGTTGAGCAACATGGATGGTCCAGAGGCACGCAACGATTACGTGCAGATAAAATATTTCCCGGTTGATTTACCGACAAAGAAAGCACAAAAGGAAACAATTTCCGTGTCAAAGTTAACTGCAGGTATTTAGCACCAACAGCTGCTTGACGTACGATCATGCCATACCCGGCAAAAACATTTTGAAATTCAACGCAGTGCAAAGGAAGATAATAGTATCGTGTGTGATTTACGCGGACTTTGAATGCCTGAACGTACCCGTAGAAGTTTTACTTCCTGACACCACTGCAGTTCAGTCCAATACAATACAAGTTCTGAACAGGTCCCATGCGGCTTTTGATAAATTGTTGCCAGATGTGATGGAACGACTGAGCCGCCAATGTTATACGGCGCCCAGGGCGTTTTCGCCCTCAACATGGTTGTGATGGTTCTTAAATCGCTCGAGGCTACCACAAAATGGATCCGGCAACAACTTGCCTCGTCCGCAGACATGATTATGACCCGCGATGATATTAGCCAGTTATCCGCGGCACTTGATTGTTGGATCTGTGATGGAGCTTTTAGCTCCACCGATGAAAAAGTTCGCGATCACTGCCACATCACTGGCGCGCACAGAGGATCCGCGCACTGCGCATGCAATCTGCAGCTGCGAATGTATCCCGGCAAAACAAGAATTCTGGTTGTGCATCATAACCTGCGCGGGTACAAAGGTTACTTAATCATGCGTGGAGTCGCAACAGCATTGAATGCACCAATAAGTGTCATTCCCAACAACATAGAAACATATATGACGTTTTGGCTGGGCCAGCTGCAGTTCATTGATTCGCTGTAGTTTATCGACTGCAGCATGGACAAACTCTTGAGCAACCTTGGGGCAGGAAGCGGAGCTTCCCACGGCAAAGATCGTTCTACGATCACTCGTCGATACGGCGGCGCCACTGCTGAACTAGAAATATTCGGGTTACTCACCCGCATAGGAATCTACCCGTACGAGTACATGAGTGACTGGAAAAAAAGTTTTGGAAACTCAGTTGCCACCGATTGACTCATTCTATTCGTTGTTGTCTCACTGAGGCATTTTAACTAATGACTACGTGCACGCGAACAATTCTGAAATCTCAATGCCTACCACGATCTGTACCTGCGCACGGATGTGTTGTTGCTGGCGGATGTCTTTGATGCTTTTGGGGCGATACCGCCATGTGTGAGTACAAGCACACTACTTTTTATCACGGAAAATGGCCTGGGATGCGCTGCTGTTGAAAACACGCGTTGAGTTGGAACTGCTAACGGACATCTATCAACATTTGTTTGACGAACATGACTTCCGCGCCGGGATTTCCATCGCCAGCCACCTCTACGCTCGAGCGAACAATCCGTTTATGGATGGATACGACCTTGCATCCACAAACAGTTACATTAAGTACCGGAACACCGATAGCTTGTAGGAATATGCAATGATGCACACGTGGACATACGCAAACATGTGCACAAGTACGATAGCAACTGCGACATAGGGTACTTCTTTAAAATCGACTTGGTATACCCGGAAGAGCTTCATCACGCGCACAACGATTATCCACTGGCCCTGGAAGCGCAGTTGATGCCCTGCAAGTGGATGTTCCCGTACCAGTCTGCGATAGTAGATTATTCCATATGTAAGTTCACCGAATGTACCAGGCTTGTTCCGAATCTGCGCCGGAAACTTAACTATGTTGTTCACGTATGAAACCCGCAGTTGTATCTGGGGTTGGGTATGCGTGTGCTGCGAGTCCACCACGTGCTGCTGTTTCCTCAGCGTGCGTGGATGGTCCAGTACAATCAGATGAATACGGATCTGCAAACGGCCGCCGCGAACGAGTTTTAAAAAGATCTTTTCAAGCCAATAAGCAATGCTGTATTCGCGAACCAATGAAAAATTTACAAAAACGGAACAAAGTTGACCCTGTCTGGGAACGTGATCAGGACAAACTTTGCAGGCTAATTGCGGATCCCGCATTCGAGTCACCAAAGATATTTGACAGCGGACTCGTTGCCGTTAACAGTAAAACATTAAAGCTGAAGCTGACAAAGACTATATACGTTGGTGCATCGGTGCTTAACTTGTCAAACCTTTTAATGTACGAGTTCTACTATGATAAGATCGAACCGCGGTATGTTAACTGCATCAAGATGCTGTACAAGCATCTTGATTTTACTAACTAGCTGACTTTCCAAAGGCTGCTTCGCCCTTCCAATAACCGAGGGGGGATTGTAGTATGTTGCGGATATAGTCCGCTCGGAAGCTACGCGTTTCGTGCTAATGTTTGCTATATCAAGGTTTTGACTCCAAGTGCAATCTTAGCCTTCATGCTTCCTTTGACAATCCATCTGGCGAGTCTTTCTCCGATGGCCAGTCCCGCGCCCGAGTCATAGATGAGATCCACGTCTGCACGTTGACGAGCACGGATATCGTTTGATGTTTTATGCGCGAGATCATGTCAGTAACATGCAACATAGATGCAATTTACAGGTTCTTCTCCGGGCTTTGGTCGGTTATCATGCAGTTGCATGGCTAGCAATATTTCTGGCCCGCAGTCATTGTATCCAGGAATATGTTTTTCACCAGGATATTTACACCACGGTACCCAGGGGAGTTTCGTCAGAGCGGCGGCGATTGTATGTCACAAAACGTAAACATTTTTGCTCTACACCGGACGCGATTGTGGCTCGGCCATTACGTGTTTGAACCCGAGATGGATTAGCGGTACGTGTTTTTGTGCGGCATCTAATACAATATGAAAATATGATGATTCGTATAAAACAATTGGTATTCAGCTTGACCTCAAGAAAGAAAAAAGATTTCACCATCATTGACTTCTCTGCGTGGGCGAACTCTCAACCGCCAAATCACGGTGATGGAACCAGTTATGTGTTTCCAAACTCGGTTCGCGTGCTGATAATTGGGCCGGTCGGATCCGGGAAACTCAAATGTTGCTGAATCTGATATTGCGATGGTTAGCTTTGGATCGGTTGTATGTGATTCCGCCATCCGCAGACAATCATCCGTGTTGTGATGTACTCAATGAGTTTGCGGACTCGCTTGCATGTCAGATATCTGATGATCCGTCGCAGGCCTCCAGTTCTTTTCCACGAAGAAAAAGCCAGTGACAACTTTGACCCGAGCGAGAATAATCTTGTCATGTACGACGATGTGATGCTAGACAGGCAAAACAACACAGCGAGAAAATTTTCCTGGGGCCGATACAAGAACGAGGACATGATTTATGAGATACAACGATACACACACGTGCCCACAGTGATCCGGGACAACTGTAAAATGTTGATAATATTTCGTGGGGTTGACGCGCACGGCCTCGCAAACATTTATTGGACCTGGTGTGACATTGACCATTCGTGGGATGAGTTTCGAAATATGTTTGCGCGGGTCACCCGGGACCCATATAGTTTCCTCACCATCGACTTGAGTGGTGTGACAAAATAAGTATCGCGGGTTTGGATGTGTCTGATAAAGCAACTTAATAGCCACGCGATTTATACAATGCCAAAATCTTCCAGCGATGTCATAGCAGAGGGTGCTGACCGACGTCGCAAAGCTGCCCGCAAATAACTGGAAAATCGCGATCACATAGCTCTTCGCAAACGCGTCAAAGATATGTTTCAGTCGCAACAAACTGCACGGGAAGACCTCACAGCGGGTTTTGAACAAACGTTTGCGCTGCTGATCAAACCCACGCGTGAAACCACGGAGGTGAAGAACGTCGCAAAAATCAATGGCGAGATGGTGGAAAGAGAAAAGAAACCCGATCTGATTGTCAGGGCAGCACAAGCCATTAAACGCTTGCCAGAGCAGACAGTGAAAGCCCAACAAGACATTGATGCGACCAAAAGTGACAGCAGGGAAACGCAAGAAAATGTCGAAGAGGCAATGGCGGATCCTTCACAACTCACCAGGCGCAATTCACAGAAACTACTAACTGAAATATTTAACGAACTAGTCTCCCGAAAGATCGAGGAGGCAGAAAACATCGTATCATATGCTACTTGTTTGCCCTACGACTGGCAAAATTATGTAACGGAAAAATACAAGAAACGTTCCAGAATAAAAAATGTAAACAATCTGGAGTATTTGATCCACAGTGGGAGGAATTTAGCTATAACATTCTAAAATATAATCAATTGCAGACACAGCACGTTGGTCACTTTGTTCGTACAACACCGATGATGAATTCTGAGGCGCTTTATATTTAGACTCTTCGCGTGCTTTTGCGAAATTAATGACGCGATGCAGTGTGCTATTGCAAATACAACCTTGAGTGTTACCTCAATGATCACGTCTCATCAACGAAACCAGAATTCCGCGTGGTTTTCTAACGCTGATCACCGCGGGACAATCCCGCAAACTCGAAATTGCACTGGCGTTCTTGCGCGTATTACAGTTGGCCTTATATCCTATCTCGGCTGTTAGGAGGCCTTAACGCAAATAACTCGCTTGTGTTCTCATCGGACTCAGGCGTGACTTAGAATGTTATTGAACTTCTCACAGGCGCCTACAGCATGGAATGAATCGATGATGAGATCGACTAGGACTATTGGTGACTCAGCAATCAAGGGCGGTTACCTTCCACTGGTAAAACCAAAAATTCCAGTTTCACTTCCATCCACGGCATCAATACCCGCGCTGGTCTATAGAGTCGTTCAATGAAGCGGCTCAATTACGTTTGGCCGAGTTGGTACAAGCCAGCACCGATTCGATGATTGCAAATGCAGCAATGGCGAGTAGATTACGGTTGTGGACTGGCCGCAAAAGGTATTGGACAAAACCGATAATGTATATAGTTTCAACATGGCAAAATTCAAAGACGTATCCGATCCCGTCGGACGTGGACATGCCTGTATCGATAGATCAAAGCGTCTGAGATTTTCAGTATTATTTGTACCCAGGTGAGGTCCCTGATCTACATTCACGAATCGAATTACAAGTCCTCAACACGTCTCGGTATTTTCCACCTTTGCGAGGCTTTCTTGACAATCGATGGAAAACTTATACAAGACAACAATAACGCTTACGCCCCCAATGAGACGGTTGAATTTGTCAACAACTGCACAATGGCGTTATTCAGCAGCTCACGAAATCTCATGGACAGAAAAGAAATGAAAGCAATTCTTGACAACGTCGATGTCGCTACGACGATATTAGGACTCGCCCGCTACAGCAATGATTACGAGAGATCTGCTGGCCCGTCTATGATGTTTCACAAGGACGCAAATGAACATGCTGATCATACCCAGTATGTCTCGCATCAACCTGCGCAGGAGGCTTGAGTGAACTCAACCTGCTGGTATGCCAGCCAGACCCGACGCTGACAGTGCCGCTATTTAAAAGTCTAAACCCGAATTTCATCCTTGGCTTCGTGTGGCATCGAGGGCGACTTCATTGGCCCTTATTGTGGTTTTCGTTTGTAATTTCTCTCAGTCATATATTTAGGTTTTGTATTTTTTTTAGCCAAACACACAGTCATGTTAAACAGAAAGGACACCCACGACAACGATACAATTTTTGGAGGTGCAGCTGCTTGCGAAGTTGTAATGTCGAAATTGATATTGTGGATGCCTGTGATAACCCCTTCGCTAACCACAGAATCGCATTTGTTGTCCTTTATGGGGTCTGGAGGCACGTCAACGCTGTCGTTTCTCGAGCTCACCACAGACACGGCAGAAGAACGCGTTCAGCAGTATCATGGCAAAAAACTGCTCTATAAGGTATCAACACACAGAGATACGTGTTTGTGAAGTTTCAAGATATGGC
Source organism: Margaritifera margaritifera (assembly GCA_029931535.1). Classification (NCBI taxonomy): domain Eukaryota; kingdom Metazoa; phylum Mollusca; class Bivalvia; order Unionida; family Margaritiferidae; genus Margaritifera; species Margaritifera margaritifera. The sequence continues at coordinate 757,227 of JAQPZY010001311.1, forward strand.
TCTGGTAAACGTCAGACCAAACATTAGTGTGATGATATTTGACAAGTTAGGAATGCTTGAAGTTTCTCTGCGGTTAACAGGTCATAAGGAACCCTAGGAAGAAATTTTGCTTGACTTTAAAAACAATCATGTCGCATGTGCATATTACAAACTATGGTTGAACGTGGGCCGAGTTCAAAACATCGACACGGGTTTGCAGACTTCCCAGAAAGACTTCACTCATTTATACCCGATTTATTAATTTTCTCTTGAGCATCTAGACCTGTACCAGCTATCTGTGGTTGATATGTACGTTAAAGCGCGTGAAACTCAGATCCTCGCTGGCGGTTACAGATGCATTGTTGTGATTGTTTCAGACAAAACTCTGATGTTGGAAGCCTGATATGGCGTAATTGTTTTCATGAACTTGCAATATAACCTGTTGCATTTTCAAATAATAATGTCATACCACGATGTTAAGGTTCGTGTTAGTGACAACAAGCTTGCAAAAATTAAAAGTGAAATAAAAATTGAGTGTGGGGTCACACTAAAACTTTCTCCCATTTATTCGAATGACAAAATCAATCAAGCGCTTCTGAGGCGTCTTCATGCGGGATGAACTTACGTTGATGATTCCCCGCGCGCTGGAAACCGGCATTGTCAACTTTAATTCGTCGACGGGACCTGGAACTTATTGGGTCGCATAACACTGAAACATCCTTTGTAATAAGAAGCAGAATGCATCTTGCTTTAAAGTAAATCAGAATAATGCTTTTTCTTCGAGAGACCTGAATGGGGCTACACTGTGGCTAGTAAGATTTGTTATTTCAACAGAGCTGACAAATCGGATTTGATTGGTGAATAAGGATATATTATATGTATCTACAATGACCCTATCAGCCATATATAGTTACGTCTATTAAACGGGTTTGGTTCGGTTCGATGCACAGACTTTATGCGTCCTCAATTTAAACGTCAATAAATTCCCCATGCTGAGGGAACATTGATAATACATCTAGCTTCATGTTGTGGAGGCTTGTGTAGTCACTAGTTTCCTTATTGTAGATGTTGATCAATGACAGTGAGCAGAAATATTGTGTCAAGCATATACAGTAAAAGCCCACAAAAAAATCACTAACAGAACTTCAGGAAAGTGTTCTTATTAGCAGAGTGGTTTTAATATTAGGCATCGGCTTTAGGCACCTGGTATGTATGTATGTGAGCTGGACGTTTATAATTTACTGATAAAAGGGCTAGTAGTAATGGGTTATAAAGCATGTAACTGTTGTTTTGTTACCAAAAACTAGAATACTTGTGTAAAAATCAGCACAACTTTAGCAGGTTTGACAAGTAATAGAAATATATATATATATATATATATATATATATATATATATATATATATATATATATATATATATATATATATATGTATATGGGTAAAGTAACAGTGCTGTATATGATTAAGGGGGAAGACCTATTGGTAGCCGGAGAGATAGATTTCAAAGCACCGTAAGTCGTGTAGATAGACTAGATTCGGTCTATAAGATAGTTAAACGCCATCATGACGATACAAATCAGTTTTTTTAAATACTATCAGAGCTGCCGTATGTGACATGCGATCATGACTGTGTGTAGTGTTGCCCGGGGTACTAGTTTTCTGAATTTCCCCCATTGGCTACGAGAAATATAATCAGCTACCGTGTTCAACTTACCACACATCTGCTCTGCATTTATAATAATGTTAATGCTAAGAGTCAAGACAGCAAGGCGCCCCGATATCTTTCCTACCATGCCAAAGCTAGGCGTTCGTTTTTACTTATTACGCTTACTGCATCTTCATTATCGACGCGAAAGAGCACATTTTTATTGCTAACAAATGAATCCCTAAGTATTAGTAGCTGTTGCGGTAACAACAAGGAAATAGCTCAAGGACAAAAACAACGATGGATATACAGGACTCGACGATTCGGCTATCGACTGATCGTATGACAGTCGTCCTTTAAAATAAATTCTGAAACCTTTCTCTTGACGTTCAGCACAATCTGTAAAGAATTCAAGGCACTCATTTATAATTTATAAGCCCACATCATATCTGGTATCACTGTCACACCATTGCAACTATCAAGGAATTCAAGCCAATTTGGGATCTTTCATCATGTATAAGGTCACCCTTTTCTTGTGATGTGGTGTGTGTATACATCTAGTTGCATTAATCTGCCGTATGTAGAGGGCACACAAGAAGCTTAAAGCACGACATGCGAAAATAAATAAATAAATAATAATAATAATAATAATAATAATAATAATAATAATAATAAAATAATAAAAACGTCGTATTAAAGATTGGAGCTTTCTTCGGGTAACTTTCTTTCTTATTGCACTATCTCATATATTAAATCTTTCAGTTCCTAACGTAAATGTGATACGTCAGACGCATAACCATGTCTGCTAAATTCTATTCAATTATTAAGAATATTATAACTTTACAGCGACCCTCAGTTTTATCATCTGCAATGGGGACGCCGTTTTCACGAGTGCATTCTTGTTCAACCAGCCACTGGAATAAAATAGGAAAAGCTTCTCAAACAAAGCACAACTTAATGATTTTCGGACGGATGTACGCTTGCCATAATAGTATTTGTCATCAATTGAATATCCTAGCAAGTCAAACTCATTTGGAATTGCTTGTAGCAAACGGAATGCAGACTAATATCTGATTTTCCAATCAGGTCGCCTTTTCCAAACGTTTGTATCATACAGACAACATCATCAGTATTCGAATACTGAACAGAGTACATGTTTGGGACTATGACGTCATTCAATGAAGTGTGCTCTCGGTGAAAGGTAACGAATCACTCGGTAGTACTGACTTATTTAGGGACTACATCGACCAAGGAGAATCTAAGTGTGTGTATTGGGCAAAAATGCAATTACTTCTTTTAGAATTTCCTCTCTAGGAATTTCGTAAGCCTTTATGACGCTAATTATATTGCCTCATTTAATACTCTTGACCCCTAGTAGTGAACGTACATTTGTTTTAAAAATCTGTTATCAATTTAAGTTATATGTCCTGTTGAGGTATTCTAGCAAACAGTATCTCATTACCGCTACATCTATGGGTGACGTTCACACCACGTATAGGCGCCCATTTGCATCCAGATCATGTCTTGGTTTGGAGGTGAGTCGGTGGGGGATGGTGGTGGTCTCGTGCCATACACATGGAATGCTGGGTGCTGTCCACGATAAGTGCTACATCAATGTTGCAATCTACATTTTTGAAGAGCGTGAAGGAGCGTGTCGTGACATAAAGAGGTATTGTTCTTGCACCGTGCTTGATGAGTGTTGGATTGTTGCGAAGTGGGATGGGTAAATGGGTGGGAAGATGGTTGGCAATGACTTAATGAACTAGAGCGTACAGAACGGGGGTTGTGGTGTGTTGTCCCTCCTTATTAGAGCTACTGAGTACTGTTACGACTCTATGGTCTAAGAAAAATGTAACATAAAGAAAGTGAAACCAACAAATCAAGTAAAAAATCAACAAGCAATTTATTACTAGATAATTAAAATGAAAAATCAAAAAGTCACTTACAGTAATGTGTTTTGAAATCCTAATAATCCAATAAGAATGATTGTTCTAATCACAAGTCCTAAATATAGAATGTTCCGAATTCACGGCTGTGTCCTTGAATGTTATGATGTGCTAATGGTCTCCAAAGTCCTGATGTACTAGAAATCTTGATGTGCTGATGTCAAAATGAAGTATTCCAAAATCTCTGAATAAGTTCACTTAAATTCCAAAATCATCAATTAAAAATCCAAAATCCAAAAGTTTATGAGCACTGTTATAATCCAATGAATATTTAAAATAATTCCTCTCTTAGAATTTGGAATGAATTTTCACAACTGTAATAGCTCTTTACAAGACTGATAGTAATGTCAAAACTGAATAAATGTCCACCAAACATGGCATATATAAAGATTGGTCACATGACAGAATGTTATAGAATATGAGTCATCTTAATGGAATTTTTACTTGTAAACAAAAATCAAACTTGACCTTCAAATTGAGAAAACATATTGATCAAAACAACCTAATTCAAGGACACTAGTTTAACATATTTTTCCTGATAAACATTAAGATTTAAGCAAATATTAAAGTGAAGAAACATTTATAATTTCCTAAAATATTTATAATATTATATAAACATCATACATAACAGTACCCAAAACTCGTTATAAATCAGACATGAGTAACTTCTTCCAGGGCGCGGACCGGATAAGCGATTTTTAAAGCCACATCCTGTGATGATATATGTAGGAACCTGACTTTCTGTGAACAGTTTTCATGTCAGTTATTTGTAGATTATGACAATTGTATAGGGTTAAATGACTTTTGTTATCTGTTTGGTAAAGTGAAACTTTGTCACAAGTTAAGTGATCTCTCATAATTTTCACATACCTGCACGTGAGAATAAATGTTTCATTTCATTTTTGGGTGTGCTGTTCTAAATAACATAATTTGAGGCTGCTTAAATAAAAGGCACTAATTAAATTATACATACCAATACAAAATTCCATTAGGACTACTCTCTATTGTAATAAAATGATGTGAAACGTATCACATAAAACTAAAACAAAATAATATATGCAAGTTCATCTTAACATCATGTAAACGAAAGTATTTTGCACTGCATCCAATAGAAATTTGGAATAAATGTTTTCGCAAAGAATCCTGAGAAACCTATTGATGATCGGACTGTCTTCAATAAACCCTAAAAGTATAAAAATTACCATCTATCGAGTTCATACATAGAACGTTCCCGTTTTTTAAAGTGGTAAATTTGTTTTCATCTCTAGCGTAAATGCAACCTGTATACAAACATCTCTCTAAACTTTTCCTTTGTTACTTAAAAAAGACGGCTCCTTTTTCAATATAAATATCCTGAAATATTTTCTCTCTACTAAAGAATACCCATGGCAATCTACACATATTTGAAAAGTAAAGTTTTATTAGTCCTGTACAGATCTTTGTTATATGTTTTACGACTTTTCCACATCGACTGACTATTGTGTACCAGTATTAGGTCAATCGATATTGAATATCACCTCAGTAATATGATTGTGTTCAACTCCTGTTTATTCAAGCACTTCTTGGAGAAGACAAAATGGCCGAACAGGACGAATTGTTAAGTGCGAAGGAGAATCAAATTTTTTTACTGGTTCAGCTGTCCTTTGGAGCTGTTGCAAAACAACTTCATCGATATGTGGATAAAGAACTTAAGAAGCTTCACCAGAAAATCAGTACCTGGGAGCGGGACTGACAGGTGAGAGTTGTATGACCAACCAGTGTTTCTTAAAATCTTTCAACCAAATTTTCTGCACGACAAACAAGAACAATTAAAAGCTATGTTTAGCTGTGTTCTTCGTCTTTCTTTACGATTTACTATCTTGTATTATCAAATGTGAAGGTAATGCTATTTTCAAAACAAACAATCAATTGTCATTTTAGTTTCCATCATTTAATTTGGACAATAAAATCCAAGTTGCTACAAAACAGGAAGGGTACTCAAACATAATATGCATCGCATCGAAACACATTTAACCTTGGACTCTGCAAAGTAAGCTGTCAGATCATTTAGTAATCAGAATTTACAGAATGAATCAACTTAAGACATTACTATGAAGGAAAACGGCGAATATTAGATACAGTGATTGCAATTTTACACTATATCTAAACGCTCAAAATACTTGGGAAGCCGGTCAGCTGCAAAACCTCTTGATAATATGCACACACACACACACACACACACACACACACACACACACACACACACACACACACACACACACACAGCCGGTGCTATTTAACTAACATGTGACCCTGACTCCCCCGCACACACTCACACCCTATTTTCATAATCTGCAAAAAAAAAACAGTCGTCTGTGAGTTTGAATAATACTATGAACAAAGAAGGAAAAAGGAAAATAAATTAGGATATTTCCATTATCTGGTCTATATCTCATAGTAAAGGTATAAGGTTTCATTCGTAGAACCCATCTTTCAATATGCGCGGACGGTTTAGACTTAGGCGAGTAAATAACGTCTAGGAGTTTATGATCTGTAATCTGTTCGAAATTGATCCAATAAATAAACATGTGGAATCTCTCACAAGCCCTGACAAGACCAAGCGCCTCATTTTTTTTTTTTTTTTTGCAAATACCTGCCATCAACACTGCTTAAGCTTCTACTCTATATACGACCATATGTCCTCCACTAACTTCTTGAACAAGGATCGCGCCTAATCCAACTGGACTAGTATCTGCTATTACTTTTCTTCTGGCATCCGGATTAAAGTATTCAAGCGTTTCTGCATTTGCAAGTACTGGCTTCACTCTGTCGAATGATTCCTGTTGCTCAGAACCCCATACAAATGGGTCATACTTTCGCGCTAACTTTCGTAATGTTTCAGCAATAGTGGCGATATCAGAAATAAAGGGTCCACTTTAATTCACGAGTCCGAGAAAATCATGATCTCTGATGGAGTAGTTGGTGCTCGCGCATTTACAATTGCTTTTACTTTCACGTCTGTTGGTCCAATACCTTTTGCCGAAAGGACGTGTCCCATGAATATCAACTGCGATGTGTTGAACTGACACATTGTCGGGTTCAGGTCAATCCCCTAGGTTGTATACGCTCTAGAGCTTGGCTGAATCTCTGGTCGTATTCCTCTGTACTGTAACCATGCACAATTTATGTCATCTTGCAAGTTCTGTACTCCATCACAACCCTGTAAAACCTATTGCATAACTCATTGATACATTTCAGGCGCACAGCTAACCCCAAACATCAATCCCTTGTAACAATAGAGTCCCATGTGTGTAACAAATGTAGTTATACCACGTGACTCTGGACTCAGTTCTATTTGGTAATATGCCTACTTCCCGTCCACTTTGCTAAAAACTATACTGTAGTTTAGGTCGTTGAACATCTCTTCAATTGTAGGAATGGTATGTCTTTCCCTCCCCAGCATTGGCTTGTCTCACATCAACTCATTGTTGTATTTCATCCTTGTTTTTGGAACAATTACAACTGGAGACCCTCAACCTTCTTTATTATGTCCATACTCTCAAGTACATTCAACTTATTTCCGACTTTGTCTCTAATACTGAATGGAATATGCCTCAAGGACGGGGCAATGGATTTCACTGGAACAATTAACTGAAAATCTGTTGACTTGCCCACCCCCTTAAAACAGTCTGTGTACTTGTTCATCAAATAATCTGCTGTATTATCTGTACTTGTTTTTCCATGGTCCTGTATATGAGTTTCTGCTATTGAATGTTACCAACAAATCTAAGGGTCTGCAACTCCCATAAGCAAATAACGTGTTATCAATTTTTCTGGAAGTACAGTTCACCCCCTAATCCTTTAAATATTCCCATAATATCTGGCCGATCACACTGCAACTCGCACCAGAGTCAATAACCATTTTAATGGAAATGCCGCCTACCTCACATTAGTTTTGTCTCGTTCTAAACTATCCCCTACACTGAACGCGTACTTAAGCTCTTAGTCATCTTGATCATTGTCATGCACGTAATTTACATGTTTCGACTTTGTGCCGCCCTTTATTTTTATGTTCCATGTGATCTCATTTTACAGCATTTTGCGAAGTGTCCAACAGTTTTACACCTTTTGCAGTTCTTATTTCGCGCTGGACATTTTGTCCCGTGTTTCCACATCGAAAACAAAGTCTCACTTTCTTTTGTTTTCGAGTTAACGTGTGGTCCTTGTGCACCCTAGTTTGTCTTCCGTTTTTCGCGAACCCGATTCACTTGCAAATTAGATGCTTGACACTTCCATTTATATTTTAAACTTATTTCTCGACTGTTTCTAGAGAACGAGTAATATCCCACAGCCGATTTAACTTCAGATCTTTTCCTTCTTCTGGTAACTTTTTGTCCGAAGTCTGTGTGACCTACTTTTCTCAATGACCTAATCTCGGATTTGGTCTTCAGCATCTGTAAATTTGCATGTCTCCCGTTTACATCTCAAACATGCTTCAAATTGTTCAATAGACTCTGTTTGTGACTGCTCCATGCTTCGAAATACGTGTCGTTCGTTAGGAACGTTGACAATGGGTGTGAAATAATCTGTCAAGGCAGACAGTGGCTGTTCTTACTCGTTGTCACCATCTCCAAAAGAACGTGTAAAAAATATATCCTGTAAATCAACTCAAGCACAGTGAAGTAAAAAAGCCTTTTTTTCTGATTTGCTTTCTCAACACCCATCCATTCTGCAAAAAATTACAACCTCCTAGTCCATTATTTCCAAAGCGTTCCGATGTTGGTATGAACACCCTTGCAGTCAAACTTAGTAATCCCATGCTAATCAGTTAACATTGCAGCTTCTGTTATTGTAAACTTATAGTTCAATGTTCATTGCACTTTATCCTCGTCGCCAATTGTAAGGATGGCCCAAACGTAAGAACAGATGGCTACGGACTAAACCAGAGACAAATCAAATCGATCCGAACGCCATGCTGTTTACTCCACACAGAGACATACTTTCTGGCACAAGGACCAGTCGTTATATACATACTACATGATACAGATTGGGAGCAATCATTATTTACCGAAACACTACAAGTACGACCCAATATGGCCCCCAACAGCCACCGCCAATTTTGCAATGTTAACTACCAAATCAATAACCTTGGCAACCTTCGCTGATGCTTCAAGGTCTCACTACATATCACTTTACTCCGCCCTACGTTTCAGAAATCACCAAGAAACTGGACACAATATTCATCAAATTGGTCAGATTAAATGCCATAGAGGCAAGCTTGGGGGAAGTTAAGAATGAAGTGATAATTCTTTTCAGAAAATGTTCCAAAATGGAAAATACATTGCAATTTTTAAGTGACAAAAAGTCAAGTATTAAAACTCAAGTTAGTAAGCACATACCATAAATGAAAAAATGTGAGTAAAATCAAGCAAGAGAATGTCAGTATGAGAGAAGAAATACTTGATTTACAATGCAGAGGTATGGGCTACAACTTAATAGTCACCCGTATAGCAGAAACAGAAACTGAGAACCAGGGATAAAACACTGCAACAATATTACGCGCATTTATTTAAAACAGTTAAACATCCGTGCTTCCAAATTCGTCTTGAAAGAAACCACAAAATGAAAAACAATAACGATAAACAGAATCATCACTAAACTCCTGACTCCCGACCCCTATCGCGTCCCATCATAACAAAATTCATTTATTTTAAGGTAACAGAAATTATGAGAAAGGCAACACAGGAACAATTGCGAAATAAGAAATATAGGATCAGTAAACAATTTCCAAAATAAGTACTGGATCGAAGAAAGATGCTTCTACCATCGTATAGGAAAACTGGAAAGGGAAATCTTCATACACGCTTAGTGGTAGATAAATAGTACATCAACCTCAAACTTGCTTGTTACAATGCAAGAGGCCCGATTTTATGCTAGACCCCAATTACGCTGGGACTGGACCACGACTACCCCATTACATACTGTCAGACAGACCGATGACTCCAGAAGCGAACACCTGCAATACTGGACGTTTGACCCAGAAGTGATTCGTACCATTAACTGATTCGGGGACACGTTATTCTGTAGTACATCACAGTGATTGTAATACGAGCGATCAATGTCGCATACTGAACTAAGGAAATGAACACTACCTGCAGAACCACATACAACTACACGAAACCGAAACCGACGAACCAAATCTGATTCCATTTCACGAGGGAACTGTGCAGAAAGCCGTGCATGTGAATGACAACGAGAGATCAAGCATGAAAACAATGCATAAGTTGTTAGCGGCACGCACTACATGAAGCTATATCTATTGTTTAGGGTTGCCAGTGTTGATACTGTAAACAAATTGCTCAGTTTGATGACCCATGTTAAAATATAACAAAAGTGATATCCGCTTTTCCTTTTTGAATGTTTGTGGTTTAAAAAGCAAGTTAAATTATCTTGAATTAAATAAGTTCGTAAGCAAAGTTGATAGTATGTGTTTTGTTGAAACTAAACTGTCATAATTGAATGAAATTTATTTTTAAAATCGTAAAATTAAGGGACTGAAAACTAGATGCAGTGCCAAACGTACCTCGGATGGTATAGCACTGCCTCTGAGGAAATCAGTTGGCAATTATATCAAATTGTTATCGAACAGCTCTGAATATATATTTTGATTTAAAGTTTCTAAAGAATTGCTCCCGGCGAAAGATATTTTCATATTTGGAATGGTTTATATACCTCCCGAGGGTTCAGAATATTCTTCAATAGATGCTTTTTGATGACATTAGGATGAGCTACTGATCAGACTTCACGAAACTAAACATGTGTTGTTGTTAGGCGATTGGAACAGATGGACTTCAGATATTGACGAGTATGTTACATTATCAACCATATTGAAAACACAGATAACCTTGATAAAATCTGATTACTTTAACGATGTACAGCAATGATACCCCAATAAAAGACAAACCTGTGATAAAAAGAGGCCAAATAGCTATGGAAATCGCATGTCAAAACTTTATAGAAATAGCAGTATGTATATAGCCCACACAAGAATCGGATACGACAAAGGAACAGGAAATGTATTAGTAAAGGTGTAAGAGTAATAGAATATTTAGTTAACAGATTAGAAGATTTTAATTGTATCAAACAATTTTGTGTTCATGACTTTTGTCCAATGCTCTCTGACAATTCATAATGTAATGACTTTCATGGTATATACTGAGGTGAATACGTGCTTACCTGAGGCAAAATCCATCAAAAACCATCGTGGAGATCTGATCAGAAAAATATATTGAAGTGCTAAATAACAAAATATATTATTTCAGAGAAGCTACGAATGTCGATAAACAGAAAGTAAATGTGAAATTGCAAAAATTGTTTTTTGACAATGCTAATAAATCATTTAAAAACAGGAACAATACACTAATATATCATAATAAAGTGCGAAGTCAACCATTTTTTGTGGCAAAAGTAAGTTAGCTAGAAATAAATATCATGCTACTAAAAATAATCACTAAAACATCCCAAAGTTAGAATAGCAGGGTTTCTGCTAGTAAAAAGTGCAAGAAAACGTTAACAAAAATTTGTGAACTTGCATAACAAAAACCATCAATATTAGTTAAGAAACTTGCAAACAACAAATCCAAAACAATAAAGTTCAATAATGATCAATTTGTGTAAAGCAAATGATGGCATACCCCTATTGAAATTAACGCCTTCATGATTAGAAATATTAACTTATCCCATGAGAATAATGACAACGCAGATGAAAATGAGAACCATAAAATATAGAATGTTAGACAATATTAAAATAAATCTCTTCAGATGAAATACTCAAAGTACGGAGAAATTTGAGATCTAATAAGTCGCCTGCTGATGATTCCATCTTGCATGAATATTTTAACTGTACAGGAGAAAGTTTTCATCCTGTCTTCGTGAACGTTTTTGACCTGAATTTAAATAGATGTGATGTTCCAAAAACCTGGACTACAGGGTCGATTAAACCGGTATATTAAAACAAGGGAGATAAATCAGATCATACCAATTACAGGCCTATTACTTTACTGAATCGTCTTAGCAAGGTCGTTACTGCTCTTATTAGCCACAGAATTTCGCTTTTTCTGGATGAAAATTTACTATTTGAAGCACAGTCAGGTTTTTGTAAAGGACACTCCACAACTGATAATATTTTGTTGTCTTAACTTTCTTTTAAGTAGAATGTTTAGACAGGAGGCATAAAACATCGTTTTGTACTTTTGTAAATTGTTATCAGGCTTTCAATAGAGGATGAGGAGTTGGTTTATGGAGAAATTGATCAAAACTGCTATAAACAGGAATATACTTAAAGTAATAATGAGCATGCATATGGCTGTGAAGTCTTTTATAATCCTCACTGGAAACAAATCAGGATTATTCACATGCAATAAATGAGTTAGACAAGGGGAAATCTTACTAATATATTATTTGTCCTGTATCTAAATGACATCGAGAATCTTTGGAGCTCTAATTGTAATGGCAGTTGATTTACTGGATGGAGATATAGTAAGATATTTAGAACTATTTGCTTTACTCTATGCAGAGGACATTGTTGTATTTTCAGATAATCCAATAGATATGCGAAATAATCTTGACGTGTTCTTTAATTAGCGCCAAAGTATCATTAACACAAGCAAAACGAAAGTTATGATCTTTGATAAATGTAGAAATAGACAAAATGTGAAGTTCAAATTAGGAGATTCGGAACCTGAAATCGCGAGAAATTATATCTAGGATCATCCTTGCAAAGAAAAAGTAGATGCTTATTGGGATTCTAAACCTAATGCGTCACCTTCTTAAGAAAAGAATATTAAATCTTAATTTGTCTGTTGACTGTCAGCTTAAACATTACGATGTGACAATAGTTCAATTTCTTACATATGCAACTGATATATGTGGTTTTGAAAAATTAGATATGGCGTAACGGGTTCATTCAGACTTTCTAAGATCTGTGCTAAAAGTCAAAAACTCCATCCCCACGTATATGCTTTGTGATGAGCTTCGTAGGACCCCTCTACATTTATAAATAACAAAGAGCATAGTTGGCTATTGGATAAATATCATGAATGGTAAACAAACCAAATTATCTTATATTATGTATCTAAGGCTATTACAGGATTATAATAATGATCTAGACAGAAATACATGGATTATGGGCACTCACAATATCTTGTCGGAAACTGGGTTTCAATTTATTTGGGTTAATTATAATATTCCCAATAAATCCTGGTTAGATACAATATTTAAAGAAAAACTTCTTGATCAGATTATACAGACACAGGAATCATCCTCTAGTCACTAGACCAAAGATGATTCATATACAAGTTTTTTAAATGAACGTAAAATTAGAATCTTATTTATTAAAAGACTTATCAAACATATGAGGCAAATGTAATAACATTTCTAACATGCATTCACCTATAGAGAAGGGAAGATGGAAAAATGTGTCCTGACATGAACGATTATGCAAACGTTGCGTTCAAAATTGCGTGGGTGATGAAATGCATTATCTTCCTGAATGCAGCTGTTGCCGAGAACAAAGAAAGCAGCCACTATCCAGCTACTTCTATATCATACCAAATGTACCATATGTTAAAGAACGATAAAGTTCTGAGCTAATTGGCGTTTTAAGAAAACTCTCTAAAATTATTGATTCTATGTTTACTTGATGTGTATATTGTTCTTTCCATTTTTAGGAAAAGAAAGGTATCATAGGTTCATGTTTATAAACTAATGAGTTTACGATAGATTAATTTGTGCTCCATTTACCGTAAATTGTTTTTCCTTCTTTCCAATTATATTAACATTCATGTATTGCGGTGCGAAGAGATGTATGTAATTTTGTATTTGCTCGTATTCCATTAGAGTATTTACTGTGATAGTGCTGTCAGAGTTAAATTGCCTCTACCGTGAAAAACATTATATCGTCCATGGCTGATGTACACAGATGCAAAGTGAGATATTAATATTTTACCTCATATGTTGCGTATTATTATATTTGACAATTTAAAATGGCTAATGTCGAATGGTGTTGCTAACTTGTATTGCTTTTTTTTGTTTAACCTGAAGATTGTCTCCAAATTCGAAATTTGATTTCTTCGCTTTTCTAGTTCGATCTGGATAGCTGTTCATCTCTTTCTTTTCTCATTATTGGTTTTTTTAACTTTGTTGTCTCGTAACTTAATTTATATGCTTGGGAGCTTAGTTCTCACCTTTTGTCCCAATGGCATCTCTGAGGGAGATTTTTCTTAATTGTTAGATGAGTTGTGGCTCTGTAATTGAACAAAAGGTTGTACATTTCTTGCTTCCAACTTTCATGTTCTGCGTAAGCCGCTTTTATTGCTTTTTCAGTTGTCTTCATAAACGTTTCTTCTCCGCAGTTCGCTTGAGATAATGAAAGTATTATGTTCCTATGCAAAAATCCCATGTAACTCTGCAAACTTTGTAAATTCATCTTCGTTGAAATTAGGTCCATTATCCGTTTTTACAACTTCTGGTATTTAAGACATTGAAAATATCTTGTCTAATTTCGGGATGATAGCTTCTGCAGATGTGGAGTTAATAATTTTAACTACTGGATAGTCGTCGACAAGTACCAGTAAGTAGACTTCAGATGGGAGTGGACCACGTAAGTCCATACTAATTTGACACCAAGGGTAGGCTGGTAGTACTGTCATTTTTTTGCGAGTTCCACCATTAGCTTTGGCGTTGATGCAAGGCACGGTATACAACTATTACAGAAAATCTCTACTTGCTTGTCAATGCCAATAAAGCATACTTTCTCACGAAGAAGCTGTTTTGTTTGAAATATGTCTAGATGGTCAACATGAGCCAGTTGTATTACTCTGTGCCGTAGACCTTCCAGTATTACTTGTTCCCTGTCACACAGTAAGACAGTACCTTTTGTAACTGGAACAATTGTGAGTTCGTGTCTTAGTCTTGAAAATGGTTTTGTTTTGTTTTGTATGAATGTTTCTAGCTTTGAGTCTCTGTTGCTTTGATAACATGTTATAACTGAATTTCTCCGATTGTCATAACGTACGGCGTTGAAGAATGTGAATTTAACATAAGTTTCTGCAACTTCAGAATGTTTACAACATTTAATTCCAGCCTTGGCATGTCGTGAAAAGTAGTCTGCTACGTGTATTTTGCCTGGTGTGTAAACCACTTTAAAGATCTATGCCTGTGATCTCTTGAATCGTGCAGGGTGTCGTGATTTTGAATTGTTGAAAATGACTTCCAGGGGCTGATTGTCACTGACTAGAGTAATTCTATGACTAAACGTATGACTAAACAATTACAGATTAAAGTGCTCACAACTCCAAACTATTCCTAGTGATTCACATTCTATCCGTGAACACAGTTTTTTACGTCTGAAAGTGCTCTTGTGGCGTAGGCAATAACCTCTCCATTCTGAGATAATAAGGCACCTAGACGGAGAGGACTTACATATACAATTAATTGTGTTTCCTTATTAGGAAAGAAGCTATTACAGCGTCACTTACTAAGTGTTGTTTGATTTTTCGAAAGCTTTCTTGTGTTTGTCAGTCGCTTCTCATGATTAGTTTTGCTTAGTAATGACACGAAGGTGCACATTGATCGTTAAATAATTTGGAATAAATCGTCCCACGTAGTTTGTTATGCCTGGAAAACTAGGCACTTCGGACATGTTTTATGGAATACTGGCACCTTTAATTGCTTTCACTATAAGATCGTGTCTCTTGCCTAGTACCGCTTTATTGGGCAAACGCATATCAACGAAGATCCTGATTTCGTCAGGGCTTTTGGGATTGGGTGCTATATAAATTGGAGATGCACAGAGAGTTGGTCCATAACATTCTCGATAATGATTCACTTATCAAGTCTTTCCAGCTATATTGAAACTTTGTTTTTTGAAAATGACACGTTTTACATCAATGGGGCTGAGTTACAGGGACTACAGTATCATCAGTTTGAAAGCGTGTCTGTATGTCTTTTAATTTTCAGATTCCTTTGAAACTATATGTAAACTTCTTGTAAAGTTCTTCATACTTACTTTTTACTATAGCACAGATTCTTAGATTTTTTTGTAGCTCAACGCTTGTTTGGTAGTTCAGTAAATTTACAAAATTTCGATGGTTACGTAGAATGGAGGAGTCGTGATATTCTATTGAGTCACAATCCTGGCTTGAAACTTTCCAACTATCTATAATTTGGTCACTGATCCATTGATACATACTCCTGTACCTGTCCTCTGCAGGTTAGGCTTATTTTTCAACTCTGCAAACGTATGTTTGTCCATGACATTAATGCTCAATCCTGTGTCAGTCAGAACCTTTATGTGTGTTCCATATGCTTTGAAGCTGTTTTTGATTAAGAGTATCTTCAGTTTGCACTCCAAATGTGTATTCTTCGTCTGAACTGTCCGGTGTACTGCCTTGAACTTGTTGGCTTTCTACTTGATTTCAATTGTTTTCTGTTTTGAGTCTTGATGAACACACTTTTGCAAAATGGTTTTTGTTTTCTTTTCTTTTGTTTTTTTCTTTCAGAAATCACAATGTTTCCATTTCACTGGTCACTGCGTTTCTTTGTGTGGATACTCGCCCCCACAATTTCTGTATGTTTGGTATCTGTATTGTTGTTTTTTGATGCTGTTTGTTTCCTCCATGAAACGTGACTTGTTCTGCGAAAATACTGTCTCCTTCCCTTTATTATGTCATTGGCATTTCTTTTTCAGATTGTTCTATTTTGTTGCTTGCCCGCCAGAGCGCTCCAGAGCACAGCCAGATGTAATGAGCTGTGTCAGGTCCATCTCTTCACGACGTGCACAACATTAAAAACGTGTCAACAAACATTGAATTATGTGTGATTTTATTTTTGTTTTAAATCGGCATCAGCAAATTCACACGTTACTGAAAACTGCCGTAGCGTAGTGTGAAAATCATTACTTGATTGTCCACTTTGTTGTTTCTCTTAACGAAATTTGTAGATTTCAAATTCGTGGTTCTTCTTGGGTACAAAGTACTTTATTAGTTTTTCTGTAACAGTTGGGCAATCGTCACAATCAATCATAGAGGGTTCCTTAAATATAATTTACTTTCTGTCCGGCATAATGTAAAAGCATTTTTACGACGTTGATGTCTTTGATGTCCATTTGGATCAGAATGTTATAAAGCCATTTTACCCACTTCCTCCACCGGACATCGGGTGCGTTTTCGTGGACGGAAAATGGCTGGAAATTAGGTAAGCTAATAGCTATTATCATAGACGAAGACTTTGCTACACATGTAGCGGGTCTGTGACAATCCTCTTTGTAAAATGACACAAATGTCCGAATTATTTCCTCAGTATCCCTAACTATATCAGAGATGTCCTCGTCGCCATTGTAATATTTGTCTTTTGTAGTGAGAGGTAAAGACCGGTTTTAAAGACATATGTTTATTGCGTGACATACATGCTAAAACTAACTCACTTGTCAAACCTATATATATCGCCCTATATATTAGCTTTATATCTGATCTCTAGGTAGCTAATTAAGCAGAAGGAAAGTTTATATTGCCATATAGCCCTACTTCTAGAACAAATACTTATATCCGCATTGGTCAACAATCACTAGCTCACCCCACTATAAATCTTTTTTTTTTCTATTTTTCAAATAACCCTAGCTCACAAACATGTGTCCTCCAACCATTTTTTCTCGAAAAAACTTTGACTCACTATGTATAGGCATATTTTTTTTCTGAAATAGACCTTGAAATAAAATTTATCTCAAACATGGAATAGATTAAGGATTACTTGGTTATATTAAAAATGCGAGCCCTGAAATATCAGAAATCACGTAATAATCCATTAATTATTACAACTAAAGTACTTTAAATACTTAATCACAATCGTCCAAGCAGGAAATAGAGATAGAGATGAAAGTTAGTGAGCAAAGCAAAAAAGGTATTTAAAAATAAAGAAATTAAAAATTGTTAAGATATACCGAATACTTTACGCCCAGACGAATCAGAGAAGTCACTTATTTATTTAGCATTTCAAATAATTAACTAAATGTACTTAAATATCAAAACAATTGATTTGAATGAACCATTTTAACCAGTGTTTTAGAGATAAATGTTTCAGTCATTACCAAAGCAAACTTGAAAACAAATTGAAGCTTACTAGGTTATATTGAATTTTCAAGCCCCAGCCCGCATGACAAAAGTCACCCAATTATTCAGTAATTCAAATAATCATGTAGCATATGTCACTTAAACAATCTGAACTTATAAGCAAAGTATATAAATGGTATAAAAACATTAAATAATTAACTATTATCTGCTGATAAATGTATTATTAATAGTCCATAATAATCAATTAAGTATTATATCGTAATTTTTATACTCTTAGTCAAAACAAAAAACGTTTGATACAAATAAAGAATTTAGCATTGCTTATAAATTGAGACTTATTTGCTTCTCTTTCTGACTTAATTAATGTATTTCATATAAACTTCCAAAATTACAGCATCTTGCTAAATTTTCTGTAAATTCTATTACTATTTTAGTTGAATCATTACTAAGAGATTTAGGAAAAAAGTTCTGTCGTCGTTTAGAATTAAATTAAAAACAGCTATAGAAGACTTAAGATATTTGTTTGTATCAAATTCAAAGTTATTACCATTTTCATCATTTATGGTTTTAAACTTTTTTATTTCATTATTAGGTGAGGCAACTTCCATGTGATTTTCATAAAAAAAAACTTAATTGCAATTCTACAGATTTTGTACAACAAGGAATTGTTTATTTCTTTATTTCATTTTTCATTTTTTGAAATATTTATACTTTTTTTTCAAGAACTCGAGACTTGCTCTTTGATAACGCTTCTTCCATCATCGCTGGGTATTACTATACTTGGCTGTACTGTTACACCATTTAAAAATGTGTATAAGAAAAGGTTAATCTCTGATTTTACCATAGTTGCCTTCTTACAGAAGACTATACCAACACGTTCATAAAATATTTTAGATTTCAGTACAATACTCATTTTGTTTGATTGTAATATTTTTAATTAATGGACAGTGAACAAGGTGAACAAAAAAGCGAGATCGAGAGTTGTTTAACATTCTGTATTATGATTCAAAACTCCAGTTGCATGCACTAATATCAAACATGTATGGAGTCAAATAAACAAAGATAAAAATTGATAATATACACTGAATTAAATAAATGGCTAACACATCAGGAGACATAAACAGAGAGAAAATAAATTTCCATTTAGAAACATTATGTTACTCATACAGATGATACATTGCATGCAGGTATTGATGATATTACAGCATATAAAAAGGAAAATTAATGGCTTTAAATTTAGTTTAATAGTTATAGTTGTGTGTTCAAAATATGCGTGGGCTGTAAAATGAAAAACAAAGACAGGAGAAGAAGTAGGAGACGTTTTAAGGGTATTGTTACAGAAAGAAAACTAAATACATCCCAATTTGATACCGGAAGAGAATTCAAGAACAAAGATGCAAAGTACCTTTTTAAACAGGAAGATGTTGAATACCTTTCTATAGTGTCTGATAAAATAGTATCAGTAGTAGAGACATTTATTAGAACACCAAAAATAGAATGTGGAAATATTTTGCAGAAACAAGAAACTTGAAAATGGATAGATTATTTTACAAGACTTAATTAATGATTACAGCGATAATTATCATTTATCTATAGATGTGACACCAGTTGAAGCAGTGAAAGAGGAAAACATAAAACAAGAATTGATTAATTTGCTTGGATATTTACCAACTGATGGTTTTGCAACACCTAATTCAAAATTGGACAAAGTGGTACTATTCTGAGATATAAATCAATTACTACGTGTAAAGCATACCTTCCACATTTTCCAGAAGAGGTTTTTAAGATTAAGAAAGTGATTTTTGGATTTAGATTGTAAAGAAATTAAGGTAACATTTTATAAGGACGAGTTATGTTTTCACACCAAATAGGTGGGTATATTTCGGATTGACACAAATTTTAATGAGTAAAGTACTAATAGTAAAATATAGTATTTGATTAAATAGAAAGGATGTGATCATTCTTTGAAACATTTGGGAACGATCAGAAAATATTAATTTTAGAAAACAAAGCCTGAAAAAGGTTGTAGTGGATGCTCTTAGAATAAAATGTGAACAACTATTTATTTGAAGGAGAGCATAATCAGGATATGTGTGCATTTGATATTATGTGTGCATTTGATATTATTAAGGACAATGACGAATAGTAAGCTTAATATATTATACCTGTACCCGTTCAACTCGACTTAACTAGTTTAGTCAAAATGATTGATCAATATAATGATAATACTCTAGATTTGTACGATACAACTAGACGTATTAACATATTAAACATAAATCAAATGACTGATGTTATTGGAGATATTACAAGCAAAATTTGGTCAAGAAGTAAGCAGAGATACAAACTGGGTTTTCAATTGAATAAACACTTAAAATCTACACGTAGAGATAAATAGCTCAAAAAGAACTACAAAAGAGCCTGCATTAATGTTCAGAATAGGGATAGATGCCTTGTATGAGTTATATCAATATCGCCCATTGCATTACTAACCATGTGATCAATACTGTTTAACTTCTTTGTACCATAAGTTACAACCCAATCATGTTTTAAAACTTTACTGTATATTAGCCTTGTCTTTAAAGTTTTGACAACAATCCTTCGTAATGTTATACCAAGCTAGTAAAATAATACAAATTGGGTTGTGATCGTCAACATCCATGTATTTCTTTAAAAAATACAATGTTCGCTTCATCTGAATCTTATAACACTTTCAGACCTTTCTGGCACATGGATTCGCTTACAAACTTGAGACTTGTTCAATTCTTTCTCTGCCTTTTTCTCTAGAACTTACTGTATGTTCATAGAAGTTTAAAACAAGAATAACATTTGATTTGAATAGATATGCATATTCCGACAATAACATGTAGTCCATCTATCATATAATATTTGCTTGATTGTTCATATTTCGAAAAATAGGTTTTAGTTTTCTTTTCTTGTTTCTTTTTTAATAACTTTTCTGCTTTTACTTTTTTAATTCTTGTGATCGTTTTCCAAGTTCAACTATACATGAAACTTTCTTCTTTTGTAAAGTTACCTTAATGACTTGTTCGCCAGAACATGTTCGATTGTCTCTTTATTTAGAAATCTCTTCTCCCATCATTGTCTTTCCTTTAATTTATAATAAATTAGTGAGTAAATATAACTATTATTCAAAGGCGTGATACAAGAAGTAAAAACTGTTTGTAAATTATTTAATATCATCTTAAACTAAATTTCATATGAACTGGAACTCGCAACTTAACAACTTGTTCGATTCTTTCACTAGCTTTGATCTTTTTCTAACTAGTTTGTTCTAGAACTTGATCCATAACAAGAACTTGAGACTTGTGAACCAGAACTTATTTGAGAAATTGTTCGTACACTTACTACCCTCTGGATTCTCTAGGACGTGTTCGATTTCACTTTGTTGTTTTTATAATATACATGCGTAAAATATATTAAATTTGCACTCAGTACAGAAAGAGGTAACCCTAGCTTAAATGATAAAAGCACAGTAAGATATCTTTTTACATTTGATGTTATGTAATCTTTTTTTACATCTGTCTGTAAATCGTTTAAATTATCAATTAGAAAACATTTAATAATCAGAGATGTCACCCAAGTACTATCGCATCTTAACTGATATTTTTTTCAATCTTGCATTTACAACAATTTCATGTATTGTTTTGAGTTGTTTTCCATCCATTTTGTCTAAATCATTTTCTGTTAAAGCTTTCCAGTTGTTCTATGTATACTCCGCTTGCTATATTAAATTTATTTCTGTTTGTCTTCTTCCTGTTGTACTCGAACCAGGTATTCTCTTTAGAACTTGTTCGAACGTGTTCTCTCAATGTTGTTTAAAACCCAATTCGTTTTCAAGTTGTTATTGATCCATTTACATAGTGGGAAAAGAGTAGAAGTCAGTGGAATGCAATTTGTTGATCCTATTTACAATGGAGATTGTGATATCCTTTATGATAATGATAAAACTATAGAGGAAGTAATTGATGAGTCTTAAATCGATAATTTATCTGATAACTGTTTCAAACTCCTGTACAACAATTAATAAATGTAGATGTAGTTGATTTATAGAAAAAATATTAAACACGGCTTAGGTATGGATACATATCAGTATAAATGAATTAAGCCTCATTACAAAATTTCATTAAATAGCTTACCAGGAAATAGTTGGAAAAGAAATACCCAGGTCTAAAAAGGGGAAACAATGCACTGTCTTATCTCCTAACTTTATAGCTACATACAGCAGAGATGAAATCGATTTTCCAAAGCCCTTAGGCTAGACAAGAGAAGAAAATGTGTGGAAAACACCTTATGAAAGTAAGAGAACAGTGCAAAGCGATCAACTTCCAGTGCAATAACATCGTAATCCAATTGTACCAACAGCTCTGAAAAGACAAACAACAACAGTTCCAGATGACACTGAAATGGAAATATTGGATGATGTAAGAGAATTACATGATAATTGTAATAAGGGAAATATTGATTATGAAAGAGAAATCAATACATTTTAAAAAAAGATTTAGAAAGAGATATTATTTGCTCCACAAGAAGAAAGATAAACAAGAGATTATATAAATACTGTTGATTTAGTAAATTAAAATAAAGTGTCATTGAGATTAGATGTAAAAATTATGATAGAGATATAGAGGAATCAAAACAAAATATGCCAGTGTTGTAAACGATTTAAAAAATGGAAAGGATGTAGCTACAACACAACAAATATTGCAGTCTTATTAAAGTAAAAGAGCACATGTAATTTGACTTTTAACATATATTGAGACTTTAGAGAAAATATTAATAACATTGACTCAAACGTTACAAAAGTTACCATTAAGTGAAAGGTTATAACAATTGTTTAAAGAAAAAGGTGTAACGGTTGCTACGATTTTTGCAGCGATAGGTATGATTGCAACAAGTCTTGCTTTTTCCATAGCAGATTATGGAAAACATTTGATATGAGACGCGAGGAAACCTAGTGATTGTGATGGAGGAGACGGCGGTGGTGATTTGATAAAATAAAAACAGGCTTTGAAAAATGTTGCAAACTGTTTGTCTGAGTTAACCAAATAAATCAGCAGCAACATTGTCTGCTATTATTGGCGGAAAAAAAGCTGGCTTTCAAATGCCGCTGGAAAGATTATTTCTTTAATAGCTGATACTATTATTTTGGTTATTAAGGCAATAATTGGTTTGTTGTTTGTAATTTTGATTAAGATGTAGAAACAACAACAAAAAAGGACAGAAAGGACTCCTAGGAAAAGTTCTTCTAGAAAAGTAAATATGACACCAGGTGAAGGAATAAGTAAGAACATGTTCTAATTCGAAAATATTTTAAAAAGTAAATTCTACCAGCTCCTATTGCTATAGTCATAATGTTTTATAACTTGCTTATTTATTTCATGATCTGTATTTGCTTAATCTCTTATTTTTTGGCTTGAATTTATTATAAAGTTTTCACAATTTTCAACATATTCCATTACATCTTTTTTCTCTTGATAATTATAACTAACTAAACCTTGTTAATTTATCATTTGGCTTATTTATTTTTACAGACTGATTATCAATTACTGGTATTATAATCTTACAATGTTAGTATTTATACCTAAGCTCAATGTACCAGATGAATTTTTTGTCAATTATTACTGTATCCTGTTATACTTCCTATTTTCATCTGCATATCACTTGGTAGAAGAAAGTCTGTTGTGTTTTTTTAGTGAATTGGAAAACGTGACTATTTGAATTACTGAATTTATGTGTGTCTTTTGGGATGCGGATTGGGACTAAAAAATTCAATATAACCAAGTAAGTTTTAATTTCCTTGTAAGTTTGTTTTGGTAATAACTCTAACTTTATCTCAAGAACTATGGTAAGTACTTGTTCGCTCAACTCAGTTGTTGTGATATTAAAGTGAATTAAATTAATTATTTGAATTACTAAATTAATAAGTGGCTATGTGATTCTTCAGAGCGTGAAGCATAGAGCATAAGTTAATAATTTGTCATTTCTTTATTTTGTTAATAATTTGTTCGCTTTGATCTCTAACTTATATCTATCTCAAGCTTGGAAGTTTGTAATTAAATATTTAAGTGACTTTCATGGTTTTGTTTGGAATGATGGATTAGTATGTGGCTTTTGTGATATTTGAGTACTATATTTTTTTAAAATATAACCTAGTAATCACTAATCTCTTCGATTTTCAGACTATATTTTTAGGACAAAATATACCAGTATTTTAAACATGGTGAGCCAGAGTTTTTTCTAAAAATAAAAATGGTTTGAGGTCGCATTTTGGTGGGCTAGGGTTATTTGAAAAATAGACAGATGGATAGTAGGTGTCGGTTAGCTTTTTTTAAAAGTATATATTAAATGTGGATAGTAGTATGCATAGCCCTAGACGATAGCTTTTTAAAAAGAAATAAAATTAGGGGTGAGGATGGGGGTGGTTTAAATGTTGGTGAGCTTGGTTTTTTAAAACATAAAAATTGTGGATGGTCACATGTTTGTGAGCTAGAATTTTTTGACAAGTTAAAAATGTGACTGATCACATGTTGGTGAACTATTTTTTTTAATGTTGATAATAGCAATCTTACCTTTCGACGACTGCTTTTTGTAAAAAAATATATTAAAAAAATGAAAATGGTGGGGGTAGGGCAATGTGATGGTAAGCTAGCACGCTGACTATATATATATATATATATATATATATATATATATATATATATATATATATATATATATGTGTGTGTGTGTGTGTGTGTGTGTGTGTGTGTGTGTGTGTGTGTGTGTGTGTGTTTGTGTGACCTGGATTTATTAATATCAGATTTTTAAAATGTTTGATTCTTATTCAAAATTGAAGCCGTACTTCATACTATATTTTGATGTAGATTGTATATGTGTGAGGGGGGGGGGAGGGCGGGCTTAAATATATATAATTAGCTGTAAAATCGGAAATTCTGTAAATACTTCTCAGCTTCAATTGGGATTAAGTTACCAATGTAACGTACTGAATTTTCGCCATTATCATCATCAGTAGCAGTAGCAGAAGAAGCAGAAGTTTTCTCCTCAGCTATGTGGAGATTATGTAATACCGGTCGGCCCTGCTTGTATACATGCGCGTTTTTAATCAGAGCTTAAACGTTACATATTTCCCATTGATTGCGCAAAGTGTTCTTCCAACTTATACAATTGTGTTTCAGATCGCTCATATATTATGGTTATATAGTCTGTCATGGTTACGTAGTCTGTCATGGTTATGTAGTCTGTCGTGGTTGAGAAGCCGTTAATACTGTACAGCCGTACTTTGTTCATATAAAGATATAGACGTGAAAATTATGATATAATTTTGTCGTGATTTGTCATCATACACAAAGGTCATAGAATTTCAATCAGTAATAGAGAAGAAAGTCTGGTGGTTTTGTGGAGACATAGTTAAAATATAAAACGTATTTAGATGCTATGGTCATTCATTACAATTATGTTAACCTATCCTCACCGACCTACAATGTTGTCGAAACATCAGTTGATGAACTATTTAAGTGTAGAAATGAGTGGATCAAGATAGTCTGAAACAGTGGTTCCTCATTATTTATGTGGAAAATATAGACAAGTAAATCATATTGGAGAGAAATATAACAAGCGCCAGATTATTGAATGCTAATGTCTATTTGAGCTGTATAAATACTGTGTAAAATCCTAAATTTCTATTCATCTTCAAAGGTTGGAAGAATTTCGAATGAAACTATCTGTAATAACAACGATAGAGGAAACGATTGGTTGTCAAATTCAAACTGATCATCTTTTAATTAACCTTTTTGGGTGTAATTTTGATTTCAATATTAATTCCGCTCCTTCGGGGTATAGTAAGCATTGAACTTGATGTTGCATATATTTATATTACAATATGTTCAAAGAATCTGTTTTGTAAAAAAAATAAAAAACGAAACGTAACTTGAAAAAAAGAGTAAAGTCGTAAGAAGAAGGAATATTTGTTGCTAATCAACAAAAATATATTATTAGAATGTAATTATGTGCAGATCCTTACAGATGCCTTAATTTGATTTACAGTTGGTGTGCCACGTGCAAGGAATGGAGAAAACATCTTCTCAACAACTTAAGACGTGGCGAAGGGACAGTTCACTGGGATAAAATGCGTTCATGGGAATGGCCAGATGACTACATTGAGATTGGAAGAGTTTATTCTCCATGTAAGATGTGTCAAAACTGGGAGACAAAAGGTTTTAATGACCTGCCTATGTATCTGGGAATCATCCAAAGATGCAAAATATTTCCTACGTCAGATTCTTTTAAAGGAATGATTAATAAAATTAGGCGTGCCAGAAATTATGTAGTGTACAAGCAGTCTCAGCGATTATCCGACACCGAAAGAGACAAAATTGTCAACATGTTGGAAGACTTTATATCTGCAGAAGAAATCGCCAAGGAAGTGAACATCCAGTCCTTATTAAAATAATTACAAGATATCAAGGACAATAGAGAATTTGAAACGAAGAAAGATACAGAATCCTGGATCAGAAATTTTGAATCGAGGATTCAGAATATTGAAAAACAAACAGAATCGCTCAAGCAAAATCTTGAAAATCAGAGAGAAACACGGAATCAAGATACCGAAAATGTGACGGAAGAACATGTAGATGATTTTCAAAATCCAGAAATGGGTTCCGAAATTTAAAAAAAGCAAACTCTGTCCGTTCAAAAAGACAATGGCACTGGTCCAGTATATCTGAGTACACACTACTGGGCATTGTCCTGACGTTACTCTTTAAAAAAACTGGAATAAAATCTAGCATGGGTGAGTATAAAAATGTTAGCAGTTTGAAAATTTCCGGGATCACTCAAATACATAAATGTCTCTATATCTCTCGATGTGTATGGATTACTGACAAATTTTCTATCAAATCTTCTATACACATAATCTATCTTAGTAGGTAGAGGCTTTAATGCTTAAAGGTCAAAAGGTCAAAAGTATATATTTTAGACTTTCAAAATAAGCTAATTGCTGAGAAGACATTGTATTTTTTCCTTTTAAATTACGTCTAGTTATCGTTTCATTTTTTACCAAAGTTTAGAGCGTTTGAAAACACAACCAACACAGATTTTCTAGTTAAGCCGGATGCGTGTTATGTATTCGTCGCACAAATTTAGAAAACATTTAAGTTTTGTCTTTTGGCACAGACGTCACTGCTGTATATTAATGGAATCCAAGTGTCGCATACCTGATTGCTGGTGTCTCAAAAGAAAGGCATTACATATTCTTGGTATTGACGTTCACATTTGTCAGGAGAACTCACCTGGCCAGATTTTAATATTCGGCACCTGCAAGTGAATTTTTCTCAAAAACAAGCTGTGCAGCATATCATTTTCAAGAGACCCTCTAGGATAGATCATGTGTAGGATAAAAGCGTGTTTTGCTGCTCTTACCAATAAAGTATAGTAATTGTTCAAAACATGAACAGTATGGTCTATGGTAGTTGAACTATCTGTCTTTCCCTACAGCAACAAATACACCCAGTGGAAAGGGCCCTAGAGAAAATATATCTAACCGCTTTCGCACCCGTTTTAGCGGCTAATTAGGGTGAATATTTTTTTTTAAATTTTAAGAAAAAGTTTTACACAATTGTACTTATAGGACCAGTTGTTAGTCACGCTGGATTTACAAAAATAGATATCATAAGATAGCTTAATGAAATGTCGTGTAACGCATTTTGTCACCAGCGCAATTAATAACACTTGTCTCCAAAAATATATCTTTCATACATTCGAGCACAGAAATGTATCATTAATATCTATCGACTTTTAAAGATGGAACTAGATGATTGCAATTAGTAATGGTTAGGGAAGAAAAGCATACAGCTATTGGCCTAAATTCTGTCCTAAATTTGTCATTTTTCCTTAATTTGTCAAACCGGGGACATGTTCCAGGACAAAACCGGACCACAGAAAGTGGTTACATTATTATTATCTGTTAACTTTTATATATTGTTTCAATAATTTTATTCATTTTATGATAATTATTTTTCTGATTTCTCCATAATTTTCACCCATTTTCTAAATAGTTTTCCTGATTTTAGTACGGGTGAATCAATCTCCGCATTGTACAAAAGGATGCA
Organism: Margaritifera margaritifera; assembly: GCA_029931535.1. NCBI lineage: Eukaryota > Metazoa > Mollusca > Bivalvia > Unionida > Margaritiferidae > Margaritifera > Margaritifera margaritifera. The sequence continues at coordinate 785,030 of JAQPZY010001311.1, forward strand.
GTTAGTCTTTGAAACATCTTTCTTATGTAATTGGCAACATTTTAAACTTGAGATTGTATTAGCGCCGAAAGGGATCGCTTGCTTTCTCAAAGGTGGTCAAAAATGAGGTCTCTGAAATATTATAAGTAGGTTCCAAGATTTAATTCCATTTTCTTTGGCAATTATTGTACAGGCACACGTCTGAAACATTTGCTAGACGCACTCCTCGAAAGCAAGAGAGGCAAACGCTTCCAATTTTATATAAGCACTATCAATAACGTTGAGAAATTGTTTGAAAAACGCAACAGTTTTGAATAGTTTATATCGAATACAAACTTATGTAACGATCCGATATTACTTTCCTTTGCTAGAGTACTTTTGAAATGTGCGTCATATTTCATTGAACTTAGTATCTATACTACATATCCACATAGGAACACAAATACTATTTATTGTATATATCAACACGTTTCAGGCTGAAAATTGTAATCCGTTTTGTTGAAAATGTTATCAATGTTTCATTCCTGAGGGCTCCAAAATATAAATAAATTCCTTGATATTTTTGTAACTGTGAAACAATTATGCTACTGAAGGAGGTGTTGAGGAAAGATACTGTTGGTTATGGATAAATATTATGAAATTAAAATTTAATTTTTGATCTTGGGCATCTATTACTTTACGAGCTACGGAACCAGACCATGTCTTGTGGAATATTAAACACCATATTTAAAACACATGTAATTTGCAAATCGGCTGCAGATATATATCGGAAGAAAAATTAACGTCAGTTCTTCAGAAGAAGCCTAAGTATGGGTAACTTGTACACAATTTTAGGCTTGAACCTAAAACAATTTTCAAGTTATCGCTCCACATATACTACTGGATGTAAAAGACTATGTCGCACTGAATCGTATTTTGATTGTATGCGCCTATAAAGGAATGTATCCTAAAAGCAAGCAGCGCAGTATATCATTTTCATCGTTTTAAAAGTTTACGCCTTGGTTAGACACCACGGAGGTATAATAATGTTGCATTCGACAGGCTATGAAAAGCTTCAAAATCGTAACCTTTGCGCATCGAAGAATCATAAATATGAAATGATTCAGTTGTATACAATCATGACTGGAAAGTATAATACACAGGTATTATTATTAAAATTAAAGAAAAGACAAAAATACAAACGCAAGATTATATATATATATATATATATATATATATATATATATATCTATCTATCTATATATATATATATATATATATATATATATATATATATATATATATATATATATTCATTATTTTTGCAGGTTGTTTATCCGAAGATTTTTCTCACTCTCTACGACCAGAATTATACATGTCGCATTATATAAATGAACACCAGGAGCTTGTTGGAAGACATTGGCTGTTACAGACCATCTCTGAAACAATTTTAAAAGAAGACTTCTACCATAAAGGTGTATTGCTAGTTGCAGATATGGGGTTCGGAAAGTCTGCTTTGGTTTCTCACATTGTGTGTGCTGATTCTGATCAGCCTGGAGCTGAACTGAGAGCTAAGCTTCTTGCATATCATATCTGCAGATTTGATGCCTTCAATACAAAACGGGCAGATCTGTTTATTCGAAGGCTTGCCGGAATGATTGCAAATTCAATACCCCAATTTGGCTCGGCACTAGAAACTGAGTATCGAGTTCTCAGCTACTTCAATTCAATAACATGTAATAATGATCCAATAGGATGTATGGATCAGACCATATTTTATCCATTATCAAAAATAGAGTCAAGTATTGATAAAAAACAAAGAATGATTATAATGATTGATGGTTTAGATGAGTGTGAAGACACAGAAGGTACTAGAAATGAAATAATTAGTGCTTTAGAGCAGAGGGCGGACAAATTTCCAACTTGGATTAAGTTTATTTGTACAACCAGAAACATCCCAAGTATTGTCAGCAAAATGGGAGATTTCCATGTCATTCAGGTTGGCGCAAACGATTCTAGAAATGGAAAAGATATTTATGATTTCATAGACAGGTATTTGGAGGAAGATGAGACAACTGTGAAAAAATTATTAAAAGCATGGATATTCGATGAAAATATGGATGTAATTAATAAACTAGTTGATATGAGCTCTGGAAACTTTTTGTATGTTCACCATGCTCTTAGATACTTGAAATTGAAAAATAATTTGAGCATGCAAAGTATACCTAATTCGTTGGACAAGATATATCAACTTAATTTTGAGCGTATCTATGGTAAAAGAGAGGATCGTTTTCAAGGGGCTAAAAAGATCTTGGAAGTACTAAGTTCATCAAAATCACCAATGAAAAGGGAAAACATTTTCAAAATAATAAACTTTGAGTACAACAATCTTAGCAGAGAAATGTATGACGTAGAAATGGATTCCCTGATGCATTTTGTGACAACTACAGCTGATGAATGCGTATTTTTCACGCACATTTCCAGATATCATTGGTTAACAGATATAAAGAGAATGGGTAAGTTATATTATATCGACAAAAAGAAAGGGTATTATTTCACAGCAAGGTACTTGTTCATTATTGTAAAGGAAGGGAACAATAATAGTAATACGCATATTATAGACTTTGCAATCCATGTGTCTGAATCAAAAAGAGAAGATTTAGTCAAAGACTTCAAATCTCTCCCTCCTAAACTATTTAATAGCCCGTCCACTTCTACTTCAGTGCTTCACAAATTGGCTGGTCAAGTAAATTCCTACTTTGCCACTAAACTGTGTCTTCACTTTGTTAAGGAAGTTGATAGCCGAAACGACGGTGACGTAACCCCAGCTTTTATCGCGGCGGGAAAGGGGAACGTAGATACTCTTCAAGCCTTACTAGATGCTAGTGCTGATATATCATTTCGCAGACAATTACCCGAGATTTTGGGCTCTTTAGAAGAGGCCGTATTGATTACGAAAACCCGAACATTTTGGGGATACGGTTAACTAGATATTGCAGCGCAGCATGGCCATGTAAATACAACACGTCTTCTACTCACTAGAAACAAAACTTTGGCACATCTTATTAACGATATGAATGTAAGACCGCATCATCTCGCTTGTGAGTTTGGGCATATACAAGTGCTCGATGAGTTTTTGAAATTTGATCATCAATATGCCGATCAGCGTTGCCTTTACAACGCGGCATTCAACGGACATAAAAATATTGTACGGAAACTTCTTAATTTTGGCGTCAAAGATAGCTGCGTTCCCTGCAACGGCAGCATTTATTGGGTGAGTGTGAATGAGAACAGACTGCAGGCCGAAAATTTAATAGTTGATATTGCGAAAGATGTATTGGGCATAAGAAATTTACAACCCAAAAGAAAGCCCTTTGATGACTGGTGGACAATATCATGCGAAACAGCACTTCATGCAGCATCAAGACTGGGCTTCACTGATATCGTGCAACTGCTTACATCTCAGGGACAAAATGCAATGTCATGTCGTGATAGAGCAGGGAGGACTCCCTTTCTTACAGCAATAATAAATAACAGGACAGAAACTAGAAGCAAGCTATATCGTTTGGCAAACTTATCTGACAAATGTCTGGAAAGATACCTAACAGATGATGAAATCACGCAATTAAGTAAATTGGAGATTCAGAAACTCTAGGAAGGCAAATGTCTGAATGGTTTATCTGTGGTGCATCTCATATCAAGATATGGATTGTTTAATCTAGCACGTAGTTCTCTTTCTCGTGATTTGGATTGGGAAGAAACAGATAACGAAGGGAACAGGCCAATTCATCATGCTGCATGTCACTCTGGTAAAGAAATGATTAACACCCTATCTCAATTTTTACATGTGGATTTGTCTTCTCGCACCCCTAATGGATCAACTGCATATCATCTCGCGGCTTTGTGTCGTCCATTCAATTTAATCAGGCTGCATGCCAAAAATGTTGGACGTCTGCCTCAGCTGTATGACTTTATGAACCGGAACATTTTACAATATATGTACATTTCCCCGTTGCCTAGTGTTTCAATCGACGGTATTCAACGGGATAAAGATATAAAAAAATTGATGGCGAACCTCTTTTCAGTGGAAGATATGATCCATATGGATTACAACAGTGCTAACATTCTTCATTCAATAATTGGTAATGGATACTTTTAGTCAATGATTACCGTGTACTTAAAATATCAAGAAGAATTTCTGCACCTAATCAAGAGAAATAACATCCTTAACAGGACTCCCATATATGAAGCATTTTATAATCTACCTAATGACAATTTCGTGGTCAAAAAACCGCCTAACTGTTCGATAGATCAAGTGATATTGGAAACATTTAGCAATATTAGTGAAGTCTATTATTTGCCTTATTTGTCACCAATTGAGCAATCAATTTTATATTTTGTACGAATAATGAGTCAGCATACTGAACACCATAAATTCTTTGGAAAGTATGTTCACGATGCGATTAAAAAATCTAATGTTTATGTGACACGCATGTTCTTATTGTATATGAAAGCGCACAACGTTCTGGATTACAGAGGTTACTCCCCTTTGCATACTTTCATGTCAATTGGAAACAATCCATTCATGGGGGAAATATTCCTTTCTAATAGTTCGGAGATTATTAAGTGCGGATTGCGGCTTGAAAAGTCGCCTCTTCATCAAATTTCATTGAACATAAACAATTCATTCTGGTTCATTGATTCAGTGAAAATGCAGGAGTTATTAAAGGGTCTAAAACCAGCGTATTTAGATCAATGTTTTGATGCTGAAGGATATACTATATTCCACAGGGCAGTTGAAGGTGGAAATTTTGAGCTTGCCGAGTACTTCATTGATGAAGGACTCTTACTGACCGAAAATAAAAAATTAATTTCAGATTACATCATGCTCGGGGCTATGGCTAAATTTTCGTTCTATAAACCTATCTTACAGCATTACGAGCTCCAAATATTTGATGGATCGAAACATTGGTATACTGTAATGCAAAATATGCAAATGAAAACTAATTATGACTTGACGTTGCTTGTGATTCTTAGACATTTGAATGAGGGTGGTTATTTGACATACAATCATATTTGTAATACATCAAGTGCCACACTGTCATTAGTTCATCTGGTTGCTGCTAATGGACTCAAGAAAAGTTTGGAATACATCAACAACAACTGGGGTAAACAAGCATTGTCGTGCAGAAATGTTGATTTAATATCTCCTTTATACTTATCACACGTTTTTCACCAGCATGAAACTATACGATATTTCAAAACGCAAAAAGTTTCAATACATTTTCCCAAACTACAAACTGAAATGTTTTTGGCAGTAATTTTGTTTCACGACATAAGTAATATAAAGCATGAAAACTTTAATTGTCTTAAGAGAATCCTGCGGTACTATAGGCAAATAAACGATTTTCCCTTTAATTGTGTCGCACTTTTCAGAGCGTTTAGATATCTAAAAGGTTTGCAATGTTCCAAATTGTTACCATTAAGTATGTTAAATCTGACCTCGCTTCAAACAATCTCTTCAAGAGTATTCGTGCAATTATCGAATTTATTTAGGACGTTGCACGAGCTAAGAAGAAATGTCAATTATTTCATATATGCAGGAATATTACAAAACACAAGTAAACTAGTTTATGGGACATGTAAGGAATATGTTGTTCCATTCATTAAGCAAGTATTTTTTGCTATCTTTGCAAATGAAGTATGTTATTTACAATCAAAATTCATATCCGACTGGTTTCTCGATCGTGTTTTGTACATTATGCCAAGGTTTAACATGTTTGACCGTTTTTCTCTTTCTGTTCACATTTTCTCATCAATAATTGATCAAAAGTTAAAGAACAATTTTACCTATCTGAAGATTTTAACTCGAATAGGTGGTTATCGTGAAATGGAAACTAATGAAGACTTATTACCATTAAATATTACCACAATAACAAAAGAAAAGAAAAGAAAAATAGTCTTTCCAATACCAAAAGTTATACCTGAGGAGTTTCCACCCCTGAAAGCTTTTTCAAATTCATCTGATGGACAGTAAAGTCAATAAAAGCAATATTTATAAAGCATTCTGTTTATTATTTCTCAAACGTGGATTTTCTATATTTTTTAGCATTTGGTGTTCAGTTCCAGATTTTCATTTAGGAAGAGTAAGCTAAGCATAGAAAACACACGACAATGCTTGTTGGTATAAAGGAAGACTTAGTAAATACACATCAACTCGGTACGCAATACCATCTATAGAGATATTTCCGCGTTGCTATATATTTGCGAATCATCAATTTCAACACAATCCAAATATTTCATTTTCTTAACTATAGCAATTCTTGCTGAAATATTTTAGAATAAAAACTATACATTATGTAAGATTTCTTACATTTTCTAAAGTTTTTTGTGTCTGTGTGTGTTGGGGTGGGGGTCAATCAATCTGCAGATGGCGAGATTCGGAAACAAAATTCTAAATATTTTCAAATATGATATATTAAATTTGCAAATTGTTAATGTTATACAAAGCTCTTATTAAGAGTGCCTCTGAAAAAAATCACTTTTATTAAAACTCTATTTCCGTTTTAACAAAATTACGACAAAACTTGCTATGATGTAGGTCGCTTCTAACTACCTTGCATGATAATCTTACCTCCAACAGTCACCCAATTGTTTCTAAGGGTTCGTTCTTGAACGTCCTTAATAGACAATTTTTGAAAATTGAGTTTTCATCAAATTAGAGTAGTTCTGAGTCTGTAGTTTTCAAAAGTATATACATTATCTAAGCTTTTGAGTTTATGCAGACATATTCATGTTACTTTGATACATATATATGCAAGAAAAGTTGGCGCAACAAGAAAGAGTAAATTCGTATCATGATACAACTTATTTTGAGCGAAATATAAAATTAGATTCTTCTTCAGTTCCGGTTTACTTTTTTCATGTGTGGTACAAAATACACCTTGAAATCGTTGGAAAGGTTTATCTTTTTGTACGGTTGTTATTGGGCTTGGCGTGATTTATTCATTTATTTATTTATTTATTAGCCAGGATTGATTGACTGAGTGATTGATAGTATCCTTATAATTGCAGTCTATATTTTGTCTCCTGTAAAATCCATTTTAGTATGTTTTTTTACCATACTTAAAAGAATAAAATCTTCCCCATTAATCATATTTTTAAAATTATGAAATTCAAATGTGTTATATTTATTTTCTCCACCTGAAGCCCCAAAATGGTGTCAAAGTGGCTATCTCTCCTTGAGCCATTAACTATGTAACTATGCAAGCAGCGATTGTCAACATAGGTGATATTAATAGAGGCAATGAACGATTACCATAATATTGTCTCCACAAGTAAAGATTTTTAGAGATAAAATCGTACATGATGCTTATTGCTGTGTGAAGCGGCACAAACGTTGTTAAATTATGTCCAGATCTAAACTAAATGCACATTAAAATGAGAGACTTCATAGATACAAGATAGAAAAAAAGAACATTTGAGGCCAGTATCCAGTATCTAAGTAACTTTTGTCACGAGAATACCACAGTCTGATTGTGTACGTGCTATAGAGTCATTCCTCATGTCTAACATTGAATTTGTTCACTATTCCCCGTCCCCTCTCCCTCTCCACCCCACCCCCCCCCCAAAAAAAATAAATAAAATAAGCAGCGTTGTCTTTATTTCTTTTATCACGGCAAAAACTAAAAAGCACCTGTCCACTGACCTCTAATGCAAGATTTGATGACGTTATTTCTTTACGTCATTACTGTAAATCAGAGATTACGTCATAATGGACCTTTTTTGTGGGTACGATCATATATATTATATACCTGAGAAGTTACGAAAGATCGTGCTGTGACGTAGCTATTTTGTGACTTTTTTTTTCGAATTATATATATAGTTAAACCTATCATAGACGACAATCGAAAACAGCGTGCACTCTGCAAACATGAACATTTAGTTTCATTCCCAGATATTTTCCAATATAATTCCTGTAGAAATAACAACACCTGAAAATTAAAAAATATGGGTAGCACTTTGTTCCCAAATATCAAAATTAATCGTAATCTAGACCATAAACTACAGACAGCATAGACAATGTTGTGCGTCCTTGTCTAGTTCCAAGCATTAAATCCGAAATCAAAGTTCATATCAGGCGCAATAGACAACAAATAAAAGGTGTACGAGTCAGTTACCCTTAATAAATTTAACCTTTTCCGTCGGGAGAGTAAAGACGATCGATCATATATACCTGCCTCCATGAAAACTTCGTCATTCTTAACAGTACTAATGAAGTGGCATTTATTTTGTGCTCACTTGTAGAAATAGAGGAAACTCTGTCTATTGCAAAAACAAATTATTCTCATTGAGCTAACATCTAAAAATCATGCTCACTAAGGTTGACATTAGCGGTTTTAGAGGGTTGTAAGTTATATTCTTTTGACAAAGAAAGGACATAAACTCTGGTGATGCATGTTATCAGCATCTGGATTACTCGTTTCTGTGAGAAAAGGTAAACAAAACCGAGGACGAGAGCTAATAGAGTAAAAAGAGGCGGGGAACCAGATAACACAGATTTATCGTCTTCCGCAGTCTTGAGCAGAACTTTCTTTGAAGCTGTTAAAGACTAAGTTAGTTACAACTGAATGAGAAACTTTACTGACGCTAAGAATTAAGGGTATAGATCTTCTCAATCTTCATGTACATGTGACTGTGCGCGCGCTCGCGCGCGCGCGCGTGTGTGTGTGTGTTTGCCTAGGTAGATAGGTAGGTAGGTAAATTATATACATTAGATGCATCGATTGATTGACTAGTTGATGGATGAATTATACAGTCTTGGATGAAAGGTTATATATACCAGTCATTCATCCATATATGCATCCAGAAATCAACACATATTGTCCATAAATCTGTATATAAAGAGCAAGGGGAGGGAAGCATGCTATGCTTACTTTAGTAAAATGTGTTGAAGTAAAAATTACGTTATCTGATTTGTATACAGAGCAATATATAATGTGTTGTAACAATGTGTGATTTGCTGACTATACTCTTGTCATTTGTTTAAACCTGAATGAAGGGTTTATTATGTAAAGACAGAAGCTGTGCATTTTTCATATCCTTAAGTGCAGTTTTTACGCTTTGTCATTGTTGAGTAACGTAAGCTGTTATTTGTACCATATCGTGGATAGTGTATATACACTATTTACTGTCTTTTGTTTACTACCATAGATTTGTATGTGATGGATGGATACTGTTTTTTACACCGAAAGTTATTCTTTGTCTATACATAATTGTAAATAAAGGTAGTTTTAACAACTTTTTGATAATATTGCATACTACGAAATGGTCTGGTACCAAAAGTTTACGACTATTAATATGTTTATAGCCAAAAACAAGACGCAGCGCTTGAAAGAAGTAGCGCATAAACTTTTTAAAATACAGTACAATTACATTTTTTTCCAGTGTGAATTGACGATTAAGAAACATACAGAAAACAATTGTAGGCTTCAGTAACTGCTTCAGAAACCATGTGGCACTCATAAATGTTACCCGTAGTCTTGCCATATTATTGATTCACAGGAAAGCAAAGTCCGTGAAACTGTGTAAAATACAGAAGAACACACTCATTCATAACAGCTGATTCAATAATTTATACTGAAGGTTATATAGCAGATGCTCTAAACTTTGTACGATATGTCGTCATCAAAACCTACCATACTTTTATATCTATGTAAAAAAAAAATGACCATAAAAGTAGCTCAGTTTAAAGAACTGATCAAAACAGTTTAGTTATCAACATCTTCCACTCTAATCTGCTTACTTTTCTTTCTGTTCTTTCTGATCGTGTAAAACTTCTTTAAGTTTTATCTATGGATTCTGTTACGACTAGGGGTTATATAACAAACGAAAAGACTCAAACAAGCTTTCAAGATTTAAAATGCAACTCTTTAATTTCCTAAAATATTAAAATATTTCAACAAACAATCAAAGTACAAGAATTAAAAATAACTAACAGTATAGAATATCCTTAAAAGTCCTAAATTGTTTTAAAGTTCACTGTTCCGGAAGTTAATCCAAATATTCCGAATGTAGTATTCCGAATGAAATAGCCTTCACTGTGCTAATATGTTGATAAGTTTAAGTATATCCAAATAATCCTTGTGAATCTGGAATCTCACAAGTTTTAGAAATGTTTCCGATAATTCCACGGAGCTGTATAATAATTCAGATTAAAAACAGTACTGAATCCTAAATGTACTGTATTAAATAATAAATAAATCTCCACATAAGTATATCCCACACACAAATTGAACCAATTTCGTAATGACCTCTCTCTTCAAATGTAACTGTAAAGAATATCTAAACACAGGATTATTTCCTATATATATATATATATATATATATATATATATATATATAGCATTAATGCGCAGAATCGAAATAAAAACCCATACTACGTCTTCAATAAACAGGGTATTTCAAAATAATGCGACCCTCTCCGAACCAATCAGGAATTAGGTTATGCGTGATTCTGCTAAAGTACTCGAGTACCAGTGTTCTAGACAGTAAACACTGTATTGATTCATTCTTCGAATGTGACCTTAAACTATAATTCCTAGTCAATAATGTTTACTCCTAAAAGTACAAGAACTAGGTCGAAAGTTCATTACTCTCTTTCGCGCGGAAAATACGTCACATGAGTAAAGCTGCAAGCAAATAGGTGAAAATATCGATCGAGGCTACCGTATGTATACTCATAAGACGACAGCTGTTTAGACTAAGAACAGAGATCATAAACTAATAAACTATACCATTATCAAAAGGAAAAATATATATAATTCGGTAACAATACAATAGGTGCACCACTATTAAATATACCAGGTAAAGGACTGCCATTTCGAAGCTTATGACGTGAATACTGACTTCTCTTTCCAAATAATTAGAATCTCTTTCCCATGAAAACTAATAAATGTTTAAACAAAAATAATAGAATCGTAAGGAATATAAAATAAATGTGGGTTTTTTTTCGGAAGAAAAAAAAAGTTAGAAAATGCCACCGTAATTGAAATACTAGCCAATTTAACCTCAAGACACCATTCATATAGCTTAAAACTATGCCTTAAGCCCCAAAAGGGAAACTTGGACTTACATGATTAGGATCGTGTGCACATGCCTTGCCGAAAACTCCCTTTCTGAGATGTTAGTTGTTAATCTCAAAAGAAAATAAATAAATAAAACGACACCCTTGAAATGTCTCGAACCAACCACGAAAGAAAAATCATAGCTTATCCTAGCAAAACTGAGTACCATAATTATGTGAAATGAACATAGCGGTCACCATCGATTGCGTGCGTTTTTGCATTCTTTCTCGTTTTCTTGCTATTTTGTATGTTTCCTACATCTACAAGTGAAAATCATTCGTACAACAACTCAGGAGTGGTAGATATTGGCCAATAAATTGTTGTATACCATCAGATTTGTGTTGTGAATTATCCTATGACTTGTTTTGCATTCATTTTATTTAGATCGTAATGTTCTTTGCACTATCAATTTCTCTCTACATAGATTTTTTCTCCACACTGATCACGTTCTCTTCCTTTGTTAATATTAAGTCTGATTGCATAACTTTGTGTATTTTTTGTCGGCAACGCTAACATGGCTTACGTTAATCAGTACAGACGAGTTTTTGTCAAATGAATACGGCACGTAGTTCGATTGAGATGAAACAGTTAATTGTTCAATGTGTTTAATGCAACTTTTGTCAAGCAGTAACCTTGTATATATTTCAATATATGACTAAACTGAGCTAAAGATGTTTCTAAAGGTGCATCATACATGTATGGTGACCATAAAACCCCTAAATTTAAGTGGGCAGATCAATATTTGAGTAAGGGTACGTTGCGTAGCTTTAGGACGGTGTTGACAATTAAATTCTTATACAGTTTTCGAACTTGCACACCTAACTGTTTGTAAACTACAAACAAATGAGTTCATAAGTTATGAGACTTGTATTTGATGATGCGTTCCACGCGTAAGCTCAAAGACTAAACGGACTGACACACGCCCTGATGCAAAGAGTAAAATATACTTATTTCGCGTAAGCGTTCCTCTCACCGTCAAATCGTTGTCAAATAGTATACTGTAACTGCATTTGTTTACCATAATCCAAGTAGAAAATGAAAATGATGTTAAAGAGTACAGAAAATAAATATATCTTGTGCTTTCAGGTGCACCTGATCACTTCCAGAACCAACTACAAAGTTTTTTATTTTGTAAAACTTCCTTATACATTTTTTTCATATCCCATGTTGCTTGTATTTAATATTGCAAATAGGGAATAGAATCTAAATTCAAAATTTTAATCTGACGAATTTAACACCCATACCTCCCTCCCCCAAGTCTACAAAATGGACTCCACTATTTGACAGCAACATTTCGTCAAAATTGTATGACCGAAAGAAGCGATATATTATTGCAAAGGCTTTATACCATACGGAAGAACCTAGGGATTATTATATCCATTGTTTATGAACATGCAATCAAATATATACGGTTCATTATGATTGCATCGCTGAATTTGGCGATATGTCTTTCAGTAGCGTTCGTATAGTTGAGACTCTGAAAAATCTAACAATGAGAAACGGTTACACAAAAATATTTTTTTTTTTTTACAAACATGATGGAATTTTTATATTTATCTAAAAAAAATACTTTTGATTCTTTATAATTTTAAACACTATACGTATTTACTTGAGATTGATCGGTTTTGAGTTGATTGAAACCAGAAAACTTGAATATATCTACCAATCCGGAATAGGTGACCATTAACCCTTACACATGTAGAGACTGTGATCAAACCCTTGACCACAAAGATTCAAAGCAAGTGTATTACTATTACATTAAAGATTGCGCGATTGCATTATTAAATACTAATTTTCCCATTACTTTTATGGAACTAAACGCATTTGTGTGAAGACAGTGTGCAGAGGGAAGTCAAACAGTTACGTCATAGTTGAGGGTGAGTGACGCTGAAAGGGAGAGGGAAAGAGAGGAACCGATTAAGCCGGATAAATAGCCCTTACTGAAAATAAACTGAGAATATTTTTTTTTTACTTCGATCACTCTACTTTTTCTGTGAACGTATGATAATTAGGAAAATTCTTTCTGATTAAAACAACAAAAGAATGATTAAAAATGTATAAACGTATTCCATATCAGTATTTTATAAGTTTGGCGTCCCGTTGTTCAGAAGTAATGATATTCGGGTGTAAAAATATAACACAAAACAGTACTCTACAACAAAACCTGTAAATATATATATATACCGGAATCCTCTTAAGACCGAATATTATTTTTAGTCCCGAATTTTCCCTTTTTTAATATCATCATTTTTTCCAGTAAACCAAAACCCCTCAACTCCGAACACCGAACAAATTTCGATCCTAACTTTAAATTTTACCCCTAACAAATCGCCATAAAAGCGAAACTCAATTAAAACTTGGAAATATAATTTAGCTGCTAAATTCTTTACACACGCTGGAACAGATTAATTACGGTTAGCAAGGTCTGATCTGTGAGACAAAGACCCGAAAAATGTCCCAAGGGCACGCGAGGTTAAAACAATACTTGACACGCGCGCCGACACAGATTAGGGCTGACAATAGGCTGATCTGAACTCTTTGCACCATACAAAAGAGCCAGCGTTTAAGGTGAATTGTTAATAACTAAATGCTTGTAGGTAAGCCATTTAAGAAAGACTATATTTATCTGCTTATTATCTAATTGTGATTGATGCTATACATTTGTATACATGGTAAATAGAACACTGTTTGCTTGTTTTTTTAATTAAATATCAGGGCTTTATTAACCAGTCATGTGGGCTCGCTTTTGATGCTGTGCAAACGGAGACAGAGAAAACAGTATTCTAAAGTCATATTCAGTTAATGACATACCTTGAAGCTTTAGATATTATACAGAAATTACAAAAACTTCGCAATTGCTAAGGATGAGCGTTATTTGGCTACGGCACAAAAAAAATGGAGTCATTAATACAAGCCACATTAGTTAAAGAAAGATGTAAGAACAAAACAGACAACGCTCCACGCCTTCTTCAAGCCAGGCTTTTGAAATGTGAATATTATGAATTATACGGAGTATTTAAAAGTTATGGAGTATCATTCATAATTCTAATGGACTTATAGTAAAGTTATAAAAGTATCTCATTACTTAAATGTTTCTTGAGACAAGGACTGTATTTCTATGTGGAACAACTGTATTTTATGGTATGACAGGATATGATTTTCAGAAGGAACGCATGCTGTTCAAGTAATTCTTCATTAAATACACGTATTTAAAAAAAATAAAAAATAACAACTTTCATAATTTTTGGCACTTTTACACACATAGACACTTATACTCTCATAATTACATTCTCATTCTCGTTCTCTCTCTCTCTCTCTCTCTCTCTCTCTCTCTCTCTCTCTCCTGACATAAACGCTTAGAAAAAGACTTTTTTTCACATCTGCAAAAACCTCAGTAAACCGAAAACCTCTTAAACCGAAACAGTTTTTCAGTCACATGGGTTTTCGGTTTTCGGTGTATATATATATATATATGGGGGGTGTACAATGTTGCATCTAGGATCCCAAGGGCAGGGTACACTGTGTCCCCTGCCTCTAAATTTGCGGGACTTAACATTGTAAAGGGACAAAGGAAAATAGTAGCATATGATGCTGTAGTAGTGCTAAAAAATGAGACAATCTTATTCGCTTTTACAGTTTTGCCACCTGAACTTCGTCGTCTGCACTGTAATATAATATTTTCCTTGGACACTTACATTATTGCAATAAACGTTTTATCATGTGCTCAAGTATCTTATGTAAATATAAACATGTTTGAATATCTGGCTAACCTGAAATGAGCTGCACCATGGAATTTTCCGTCTCGGATCTTGCTCTCATTTAAGTTTAGTGTTCACTCATCATCGACCAGCATTTATTATATTAAATACCCATATTTTCTGAATTACTTTTATTTTCAAATTAATAAATCATTCATTAAATGATAAATTGTGTAATTGCATAAATGTGGTATCTTTTGTCATTAATTCAACCTCAAAAATAAATTAAATCTTCCTTACCGTAGGTGTGACTCTAACCTCGAAAATACGGTACACTAACGGCGTAAAGGACTTTATATTGCAACTCGCCCGACTATCACCAACCTTGAATGTTTTCATTGCCTAATACATTAAATGAATTGGATATTCAATGCTATCTTACAGTTTTTATCACCTTTAATGACTTTGGCCGTTCCTAGTGTCAGCATAGACGTGGATGGACATCCACTAAACAAAAGCTGTAGGCATTTTTTTTTCTTCATTTTTTATTTTTATGACGAAAAAGCGACGCAACGTGGGGTCACGATCCCGCGCTCTATCTGCAGCAAAACTATATATATATATATATATATATATATATATATATATATATATATATATATGTGTGTGTGTGTGTGTGTGTGTGTGTGTGTGTGTGTGTGGAAAGAATAACATCAAGAGTACTAGTTCTGAACTACACGAACAATACTGTTCAAATATTGCGTTTTAACAAATCATGGCACTGGCCGGATTCCACAATACTATGTGTACTGATGACGTACTCTATACCGTCTGTTAAATTACGTATAGTAAACCCAAATAGCTATTCTTATTTCCTTATACATCAAGCATGTGCAACTTACTCCCGGATAGCGATTTTGTAATGTACCCGTATAATGTAAATGTAACCGGATAAAACCAGGTGACACCGCAGCCGTAATTTGCACACGCCTGCTACACATATTTATTTCTCTACAGTGAAAATGACTATGTCAGTTCCTTTTAATAACTTTCAAAAAGTAAAATCTTTCTCTAGCTCCAGCCTTCAGATAGTACTGGATAATGACGCATAACATCATGCAGTGTTGCAAAAAGATGCACTACGGCACTAACTGCTCCTTTGACAGTTTGCTTTTGATTTGGTTGCGTTTTGAGAAGGAACTTTTCTCCAAAATATTAATAGCGTTTTGTGTATAATTATATACTGTTGGTGAGGTGAATATATATTGGTTATTAACTGAGTATTGAAAAATATTGGACCTGAGGTCATGTGGAGGAGAATGCTCGAGCTTGGAAGGGCATTCTACGCCACATGAAGGATGCCCAAATATTTGTTTTAATACTCAGTCGATAACCTTTTTATTATATACATAAAACTAAGCATATTAATCGCTCTGTTATGTTATTTGAACAACACAATTGAAACAAAATATGAACAACGCAATTGAAACAAAATATTATTTTCACGTTTTATTGAACATTTTACACGTTGTTCATTGTATGAATGAAATCTGAGCACTGAGCAGTAATACACGCTACTTTACTGCTTTGGATGCTCGCGTGTACATGGGGTCAGCATTGAAGAAAACTAAGTTTATTAAAGAAGATGAAATGTCATGTAGCCAAACAAACACAGTACAATATTGGTATTAGGAAATATGACGCAATACATCTATGAAAATTGAAGATACAATTATGAAAAGATGAGCCAGAACCATTCCGTCAAAGTTTTGGTTGTTGTGATTGCCATTATTCGCTGTGGCTGTTATTGTGAAATGTGAAGTGTGCGTCAGGATTATTGCGAAGTCCATCGGTCTTAGATAATTCCTGAAAATAAGGATATAGATTCATTTTGGAGTCCCTTGTATTTCATTAAATTCTTAGTACAAGATAAAGCAATGTAATTCAGAGTGGATAAAAGTGCACTGTTTACGCGAAAGAGAGATTGTTCATTGATACATTGTGTGAAAGGTCAGTTGGACTCTCTCTCTCTCTCTCTCTCGTACTAACACCTGGAGCTAGCGATCACTAACAGTTCATTTTCAATATTTTTATAAATCTTTTTTTTTTCTCCTTGCAATTTAAATCTTTAGACGTATTTAGATTAGCTTTATTTAAATAGGACGAACGATAATTTTTAGATCTGTTGTATAAAAAAGCAATACTAAACATCATTCTCAGACAGTCAATTCTACGGCACTGGCGTCAGGTAGAAAGGGTTACTGTCATTTTCGGCCTCTGGTGGGCGTCAGATTTATGACGTGGTCAGCGTTCGACATGTCATTGGCATACATGACTCTGACACATTAAGTCAAACATCGGAACGTAATAAATTAGTTGAAGTCAAGCCCTAAAACATATTATCTAAATACTCTCCATGTAATATTGCCACTCTAAATTGCGTCTGACATAATCAGAAACTTAATACAACGTCTAATTAAGCTACCAATCACATATTTCATGCAAGATTTGTCCTTTGTCTCTAATTATAAATGCAAATCCGCATCATACCCATTTCTATTTTAGTTTTATGGAACTATCTACATTTCTTTACCTATCTATATATCGTCCATTTCTCTCTCTCTCTAAATATATATATATATATATATATATATATATATATATGTGTGTGTGTGTGTGTGTGTGTGTGTGTGTGTGTGTGTGTGTGTGTTCTGACATATTAAATTCATTTGAAATAAATAATTTTTGAAAATGACAATATCTTCCCACTAAAAAGGTACTGGCATTAATACAAATAATATTATACAAGTACATACTATTTATCAGGTTATGTAAAAAAATATATTCTTTTTTCAATAGTATTAAAAATAATTCTTTATTCAAAGATACTAAATCAGATGTTTTACACACGGATTTTATTTTCTTTAGTTGACAGTATTTGTCTATACCGGTTCTTATGAGGGCTTGCACGCTTATTAAAACTATTTGATAAAAGTATTTTATGAAAATATTCCTACACCATGAATGAATTATTTGTAATAAGAACAGA
This sequence comes from Margaritifera margaritifera, assembly GCA_029931535.1. Lineage (NCBI taxonomy): Eukaryota > Metazoa > Mollusca > Bivalvia > Unionida > Margaritiferidae > Margaritifera > Margaritifera margaritifera. The sequence goes on from JAQPZY010001311.1 coordinate 802,861, forward strand.
ATATATGGAAATACCGAACTTATATAAAGTAGACCTGGTTTAGTATGTTCACTTAATAGGGATGTTTGATTGCACATGTATAATAATTTTATAAGTTACGGCCTGCATTGCACCAGCAACGAACAGTCAAGCAATAGGTCAAACTCTCTAAAATACAACATTAACAATCAAACGAAACTCTTTAGAAAAGGAAATAAATTAAGCAGTTTTGATCAAACTCTCTAACAACAAGTATTAAACCGCCTCAACCTCCACAGCATCATGTTGTTTGCGTCTTCATGAGAAGAGAGTATGATTTTGTTGAAATTTAAGACAAAGGTAATTCTGCACAAACATGAATGGAGAATATCTAACCTCGGAAATTTTCTCCTATGAATAAATTCCAGATAAATAAAGAACGATACCTCGGCAGTCTCTACTATGATCTAAAAAGTCCTTTAGAGTATGCAAATATCATTTAATTGCTAGGGCTGGTAACTTGAAATCTAAAGAGATTATTGGATGCCTTCACAACTGTACTAACAGAACGAAAATCTGAAAACAATTTTAGTTTGATGAAGGAAAGGAACTATACAACAAGAATGTAAAGAACTTGTGGGATAAAGAGAAAGAAAACATAGACCATTTTTCTATCTTCTCAAACAATATGCATCCTTGCTAAAAAGAATTAAGAGCACTTAAAAGACCATGATGTTGGAGTACTGTGCATACTTATTCTACCCAAATTGATTGATGGATGCAACAAAATCTGCCACATATCCATAGACTTGACTCCAGTAAAAGCTAGTGATTCCAAAAACAGGTCCAATTGTTGGATGTATGAATCAGATTATTTAGTTACCTAGCAACTGACACCTATTTAACCCCTAAGTACAGGCTAGGTCGGACAGTGATACACAACATCGTTGAGAGAAGGATATTTGCCCAATTGTATTCACGAAATATATAAAATTTAACAAGTGATATTAGTTGATCCAGTGGTTTACAAATTAGAAGATTTAAAATGAGATGATGTAAAGGAAATATTTTTCGGGGATAAAATGTCACTGTATGACAAAGAAGATGATTTTTACACGGTTTGAAAAGAGTTTGAAGACTATAAGATAATGGGAAATAGTATGTCTTGGTTTAGTGAAAAGAGTATGATAATTCTTTCAACAGTTGCAAACTTGCTGAAATATTGTCTTTAAAATATATGGAGACCTGCACATTAAGCTAAGTCCTTTTCAACACCACAATCCAGAATCTAATTGATTATTATTTGTGTAAAAACGTAAAGGCAAAAAATGAACAATATTATTATTAATGAATCAGATACTTTTGACGTCATTAGTGTAATGAACGAAAATCACACCACCAAACAGAAAAAAGAGAAGTAAAATATCAGAGATGTAAATCGTCTGCTAATTCGATGAAATTTAATTATTACAATGAAGGGGATCCGAAAAATATTTAATCTGGGAAGGGGATTTATGAATGTGATAAAGCCTTAACGAGAGATTCAATGTAATGTCACAAGAAAGAAAATTTCACCTAAAGTTTATGAGAAGAAAAAAACAAGTAAATTTCTAATTAAATTAATAATAAAAAAGAAAACTCCTACAATTAATAATCCAATAACGATGATTCCATTCGCAAGACGCGTACGAAGATTACCACCGCCGTTACTACCAATACCACCTCCTCTTCATATGCTGCATATCGGGGTTTTCTTTCATCTATCGTATTTGGTCTACCAAGGTATACCATTACCATGTTATCTCGAAATGGGATCGAAATCATATGGGACATTTGTGGGGTGGGGAGAGGTGATGCCTTCTTCCACCGCGTTTTGTGTGCCTACGATGTACCATTACTATTACATTTTGAAATGGGATACAAACGATCATATAGGACGCTTGTGATGGAGTAGAGATTCCTTTAGAGTGTCATGTTCTTTTGCCCAGGATGTATCATGACTTTTAAATTCTGAAGCGTAATAAAAATCATAGCGACAGCTGAAAATAGATTAACTGAAATAACATACATTATTTTACGAGGACAACGAAGTAAATAAACAGATAAGCACATGAACATAAAAGCGACAATAATTGATTAATTATTATTTTTATTTAGCAAATTAGACAATTTTGAAACTAGTTTACTGTTTCCTCTAATGTCTTTAGTTTAAATTCCTTCGCTATAGGAGTTAGCAAATGTGTTAGGAAACTCCCCTTCTGTAAAGTCCAACACGTGTGTCTCAGTCTGGTTTATTTGCTCAGGGATATGTAAATTGGCAAATAAACGTGTTGTATATCTTAAATCTGCAGATGTCAATTAATCAGACTAAAGTAATACAAATGTCTAATTTATAACTGCTTGCGTTCTTAATTTTGGTTTTGACGTCCGTAAAAATTAATTGTCGCTATTAAATTTTGCTTAATGTTTGCCTTGTTAAAAATCTATACATAATCATTTGTAATGTCCAAGTCTGCTAAATTAATCCTTTGTCTTTTTAACTTTTCTAATATACCCCTCGGTTTAAGTAGTAATTTCTTATTTAAATTGTTTTTAAAAAGCAGTTGTGCAAAATAGTTCTGATTCAACTATTAAGTCTGCCTCAGTTGGAATATATACAATGGGACCATTTGTTTTATTTTAAGGGTTTTCGTTTTAGCTACTTTTTATTTTACCAGTTGTTTGCATTTATTGTAGTTTGGGGGTTTAATTTTTTTTTTTTTTTTTAACATTTGTTTGTTGTTATATTCTCTCAATCGTTTATCAAATATTCTTGCATGTACTAGCAACATTCATATTTCCAATCTAACGTTCACTATTTTTTTAATGAAGTGTAATGGATAGAACTAACATATATCATTAAACAACAAGAACGAAGAAACATAAATAAAAACAATCAATAGGAACGTACTAATGGATGAACAAAGCCTTGTCTCTTATTCATAGTGCTTTTAATAGACTTTAAAGAGCATCTCGTGCATATTTTTGTTGTGTACCGGGAGAACGAATTTGAAGGATATGCAGATGCTTTAGAAAGTGTCGATTTTAATTGAAGTAGTTCGAATTAAAATGAAAGATTTAAATATAAGAATATGTGAATAGTTCTGGAAAAAGCAGTGAAGACAATATAGAAAATATCAATGAAATTTGTAGGGGAAAGTCTTCCTTTAGAAGAAAAACAAAACATGTATGCAAACAACAAGAAGTAACGATTGCTGCTGTTTTTACGACTATAGGCGAATATCTCCATTATTGCCTTATCCATCGTGAATACCGTAAAAGGTATCGTTGTGGTTCCAAAGGTAATGGTGGCGCATCATGTAAAGATCTAAGTGAAACAATGATCGTTGATATCAGGAAAAGGCTAAATAAACTATAGCCAATTGTTTAATTTACCTCAGTTATCTAAATAAAAACTGCATCAGCTTAATCAGAGATCATTGATTCTATAGTAGAATGGTTATTCAAAGCAGCTGGTTCCATTTTTTATGTTATAGTATATCATGTTGTGTTGTTAATTAAACCCATTGCGGTGTTTTATTAACTATTTTAATCACAGATATTGATACTGATAAAAAGATTTTATCTTAAAAATCAATCAATTCTATACCGCAAACCTTGCATAAAAATGATTTATCTTGTTGATTTCGTACGAATAAATACTTTTCGAAATTATCATCCTTGTTTTGCAGAGTTACATCATTATTACTCCCTTTATCGCCATTAGCCTGTTTTCGCTTTATTACAGAGGACATGTCATCCTTTTGAATAAAGTTTCTATGTATCTCGGCGTTAATGGTAGAATTAAGTTCCAACTTACATGAGTCCTCGGATTTCTTTAAATGGTTCTTGTAACCAGCAAAGTTGACCAGTTTTAGGATCACGCTACTTGGTAAGAAAAGCACCTTACTTCCAACAGCAAAACCCAATTAGCATTTACTATACATTTTGAAAATATATGACACACAAAAATCTCTGCAGTATACTAGAACTTTGCAGATACGCGCTGCTACGAGTAGTTTTTATCAGTGCTAAAGACATTAACAGCTACAGTGAAAACCTTGTTCAAAGTTCTCGGGTTCAAATTTGCTAAATATATTAAAGTTTGCGACAAAGGGAGTTTAGAAGAACATTGACTCCAGCAACGTCCTAAATCCAACAATCCAACATTGTATGTTTAGCTCTTTTTGCTGACACACACACACACACACACATACATATATATATATATATATATATATATATATATATATATATATATATATATATATATATATAATCTAATCATGACATCCTCATCACTACTGCAATCTTTTTCCCAGATGATAATCTTTTCATGATCTTTTTTATGTGTTTTATACCTTTTAACATCTATTGAAGTTTTGGTCAAATTTAAAGCGGAATTATAGGCTAAGTGGATTTACACCCAAACAACAGTTTTCTTATTTAAAAATAAATGTGAAATCGGTACACCGATTTAACCAACAATAGATTTGTTGTGAGCTAAATGCCAATAAGAAATGCCGCAACTGTAGGTCTTCATCCATACGGATCAGTTCGGTTGATTCTACTAACAAACCGTATCACACAGGGCTACACATCACCGTAATTTTTCACTTTTAGACTTGAAGGCATAATAACTAAAAGTATCAACAAGTTTGCAATAATAATGTGTTGCTGTGTACTGCGCAATATTGCTATCCATCGCTTCGGTACAAGCTCTGTTCAGTTATCAAAGGTTGTGAAGAGTGCTAAATTTAGTGACTGGAGGAAAGCCATTTCGTCAAGGATATAAGCTGCTGTTCTTCAAGGAATATGGATTGGTGGCAGGTAAGTGAGCTTATAACAGTTAGATTGAAGCATATTGGCTATTTCAGATTTGTCAGTTCTCTTCATGGGTCCATCATCATGAAAAAGGTACAGAGGTGCAGTTGTAGGCACGTCTTAAAACACTACATCACGTGTCACACGGCGATTGTTTGCTACATGTGTCAGACGTTGGAAAAGAACTCGTGAATCGAAATATAGTTTTCCTGCTTTACTCATACCTAAGGGATTTCGCATATTTGCAATTTTTTGCATGTTCCCACTTAAATGGTAAATGGACATCAGCGAGTAACTGACTCTATGCTGGCTTTAAAAGACCAATGTAGCACCAAGCAGTCGTTCTACTAGAAAGGAAAAATATTGTTGCTGGTTTAATACAAACGATCAAGGACGATAACTCAGTTGATAGCTGTTCTATACGCCCCTCTTGAGTTTAGTGGCTCAAAATAACCTGGCATCGTAAGTCTTTGTATATGAAAGCTGATATAGGGTTTCGGAATAAAAGATATAAAGAATGGCCTAATAGAAAGAAATGGCAGTAGTGGCCAGTAGCTATTTAATTCAGCAAGGTCAGTGCAATCAGATGTTGATTACAAAATAAGTCTCCTATTTTTCTATTGCCTATTATACATGGGATAGTTCTTGTCATGCAAACTAACTTGACCCACACTGTTAATGTGTGTGCCATCCGGTCTGAAAAACTGATGATCGTATTTTCTTTTTTCACTGTGTCTTCACACTCAACGACAATATCAATCAATATAATTCTTTTTTGTTTCTTTTTTCACCTATATCTGGCTCTATTTTCGATATTATGATGAATTATACTCTGATCGATGCACCCCATGGAATCACGATTGCATTCTTTTCAACTGAAGTAAATTAGAACACCATACTCCGTTAAAAGGCAAAACCAATGGAGGTTCAAAATTCGCAATAAATCCAGCGAGTCTTGGAATAAACCGATCTACCCTCTTCGAGATGAAAAAACAGAATCTGCTAACAAGATATGCAAGAAGCTGAGATTTTAGTCCCCCGCCCCAAGTTATGGTTAGCACTCACACTGTGCGAACCCAAAGCAGACTTTCCGAAACTGTCACTAGTAATACACCTATGTGGTAGAGAAATTCGTGTAGAATTGTAACAGAGATACTCTGTAACAGCCGTTGTCTTTCAGAAAGCTCAAGGTGTTGATTTATAAAGTGAGAAAGATAACGTTCTGTTCTTAGATTGATGTAAATTCGTCAGACAAACAACCTGCACTTATATTGGGATTATAGTAATACACAGATAAAATGGCACCCTGACAAAAGCGCGCCGATAAAAGCGCGCAAAGATAAAAGCGCGCAGGACAAAAGCGCGCAAAGACAAAAGCGCGCCGAGAAAATTGCGCAAAGACAAAAGCGCGCCGACAAAATCGCGCAAAGACGAAAGCGTACAACAATTAACATTTTGTGTCTCTAGTAAAGAAAAAACTAATAAATACAGTATTAAAGATCATTGAGTCTCGTTTATTAATTAATATCTCAATATGCAGAAATATAGCATTAAAGAACAAATAAAATCATCTATTCATTAATATCTCAATATGCAGAAATACGGCGTTAAAGAACAAATAACATCATCAATTCACTAATATCTCAATATGCGTTTAATAATTTTTCAAAACGTTTAATTACTACTAGTGTCTTCTACACTGCAACGTTATGCGCGATTCCGCGCAGATAGTCCATTATTGACACATTGCCGTATGTCGGAATTAAAGCTCGCTGGCGCCGATTGAGTTGAACATATTTCGACTTTTGCAGTCTCTTTTCACGCATCACGTAAAATGTGCTTTCTGCTTCTGCGATTCTGCTCTTTCCATGAATGCAGATGTTTCGGCCTAAACATATTTGTGCTGTTTATACAGTTTCGTGTACGCAAGTAGCTTTGAAGAAAGACTCTTTAAATAAATTTTGGAATTAGAAATTATCACACTTTTCACGTCTACTTCTACTCTGCGCGCTTTTCTTTTTGCGAGGTTCTGTCGGGGGATTTCAGGTTTTGTCGGCGCTCTTTTGTCGGCGCGCTTTTGTCGGGGGGTTTAAGCTGCGCGCTTTTGACGGCGCTCTTTTGTCGGCACGCTTTTGTCCTGCGCGCTTTTGTCGGGACCCCAGATAAAATATGCCATTTTCGGTAGCCAAGAGTCGTAGGATAAAATTCGTTCCACATCGACCCTTGACATATAGACCCAGCCAAAACAATGTCTACCACTCTACTAACTGATAGGATGCAGCTGCATGAAACTGATAGAATGAGATTGCGCGTTACATTTACCTAAGAAGGTTCTAGGATCATAGCAGCTTCCATGCATTCGTCACACAATTTTGGCAAAAAATCATCGAATGGTAATATTTTCGAAAACTGTTAAAGTTCTTAACCAGTTAATTAGTAAAAAGGTCATTGATGTTGTTCCGTGGTAAATGATGGACACTCATGCTATATATTATTCTGTTACACGAAATTGAATAAACTTTCGAAAATTGACTTCGACATATTTCATATAACAAAGGCATTACAGCAAGAGCAAAAATATACTGCTCGTACATCTACATTACTGACCGTGGCGGAGAACAACCGTACAGCAGGAAATGTAATGGTGGACGGTTCGACCTGTAGTTACTCTGGATTTGGAGCAGCTTGTAACTAATATACTATATTATGTAGACTGTCCTCTATGCAAAAACGGCAAGTCGAATTCTTTTCTATTGATCCATGGTATCAGATCCTTTCACGCTTTCACTGTTTATGAGAAATCACTTTCTGAATCATCTATCGATCAGTCCAGCGGGAATCGAATTCTTATGCAAACTGCTATATCGTCATCAGTAGTATAGGAAATAAGGATACCACTTCATCGTATCATATCCTCATACATTCTACCTCATACCTCATACATCATACCTCACACTTCATCATACGTCATACCTCATGCATCAGACCTCATATTTCATAAATCATACCTTATACATCATACACCATACATCATGCATATACCTCATACGTTATGCAATTGAAGATGAAACACATAATTTTCAGATTTATGAAAATACCTTTTCCAAACATCTGGAGGTCATCCGGAGGTCTTCGGCTCTCTGGGAAAATGATTTTCAGAAAGTTTCAGAAGTATATATTTCATACTTCGACACTTTGGATACTTAATAAATCGAATCGTAATTCACACACTCTTCGAATCTCATATCTCATATTTCATGCTTCATACTTCATACCACTTTCATATTCTTCTGGTGAAGGGGTAGCCCCACTTTCTACACTACTGATTCATCAATAGGTAGAAAGTTTTTAAATTAAGCGGAGGCCTACATAACCATAGAAAATACAGATCATGAAACATATTTATTTAATCATATAGACAAGATGGATGGCAACCTGTATATATCCTTACAGAGAATATATTTTTTGGTTTGCTATTACAATATCTCCTCTGATTTGAAGAAGAACATCTTCTACTATGATAATGATAAGAATGAGACAAAGAAAATCTCTATCCCAGCCAGGATTGTACAGTCTAGAAATATCTATTTGGCAAGTTAAAGAGCAGCTGTTCACTAATGGTAACAATGAAAAAAGCATATATATATATATATATATATATATATATTGAATGTCTGAAACATAACTCTAAAGTGTTAAAATTACACCTTCTACTGATTACAGTATCTACATAACCAGGTACAATTCTAAAGTACTAGGCTTCAATGAGACGAATAATATGCAGACTGAATCAGATACAGTTTGTGGATTCTTGCGATCTAAGAATCTGTACATTTTCCTCAATCAATTCCATCACAGGTCTAAATATCACAATGGTTTCATGTCTACTCTGTTAGATCCTCTGCCTATTAAAAATGTATTTCATCGTGACTTCATATGATGTACATAGCCCATACAAACCCTTGCAAAGAGGTATGATAAATAGACTGAATATCACCATTAAAAATGAAGAACAGAAAGTGATAGATTTTCATGGCATGCCAATTCCATCGATCTTTCAAGTCGCAAATGAGGGATATAAGCTGGGAGTTCCAACCATCGTGGAAGAGAGGAAAGAGCGTTAAGCTGATACTTCGAACATTTTGAGTGATCTAACTTTAACAACAACCGTTAAATTACCTGATGCAGCTAAAACAATGTTGTACAGAGACGTGCGGATGGTCAAATTCGTAAGGCCTTGGAAGGAAATAATTTGAGAGATAGCAGATCATGGAGAGAACAAGGTGATGGTAAATTAACTATTGCAGATCAGAGAGTTACCAAACTATCAGAACTTAAAACACAGATAGAGGCAAACAAAGACGAAGATTGCAGATGTCCAGGATATATTTAACAGAAGATTGGCTGCTATATCCGCCTGTGTGCAAGTTTTACAAGCCATAAGAACTTGTGAAGAATCGAACTTACATTCCATTAAGGAAAGGATTAATTATGAAATAGCGAGTCTCCGGAGCATTACAATACGTTACAATCTCAACTTTAGCAATTGCAGAGAGAATTGAATGGTGAAAAGAAGCAGAATGATAAAGAGCTGAAAAAGTTCGTTGATGATTCTGAAGACGGCGTGAAAAAGTTGGATGATAGGTTGGCTTCTATTGTTACTCAGATTGAAGAAGTCAACCAAAGATAATGGCCTTAGTGAATAAGCTCGTTGTGAGGGAAGCCCTTTTCAAATGAACGAGGACAACCCATGACCTATCTATACTAGATTTAAAAGACAAGATTAAAGTCTTAAATTATCTGACTTTAGTAACTCTTAAAGATCCCAAGAAGTGAGATAAATGGAAATAAATGATAATGTAAGTGTGGTACAAAACACTATAGAGGAGTTAAAAAAGAAGGGGCAACGGAAAAGGAAGGATTTAAAGAATCTTCAAACTGAAATGGAGACATTAATACCGGAAGTTAAGGCTGAAATGAGCCTAAAAAGCATTGCATCTACCAATGAGATTGATGACCTTAGACAAGTGATTGAAAGATATGAAAAGGACTTCCGCCTTGTGAGACTTGATGAGAAATATAACGACAGCTGTTTTTGAAGGTGGGTAGTGAAATTATGATGATCAGACAATTTATAGATGGTACATATAAAACGAGGGATGTAAACTTTGTCACCAAATTCTTAAAATATTGTAATTCCAAAGTTTCACTACTTTCATCAATTGAAAGCTATGGGTTTAACCATTTGACATTGCATATTGTCTAAGGAAGTAGTTCCTACAATAAATAGAAAGCTAATGGATGTAATTCAAGTGAAGAAATCAGGTATGCATACAATTTCAATTGACATCATCTTTGAACCATCACCACTGTCAAGTACTGATCTGACATGGATCGCCAGAGTTGATATTCTTTACTTCTATACTGCATTGTATGTAGGTATCTACCTTGCTACTTACTTCTTAGCTGTTGAAACAATTAATATATTTTACCCACTTCGCATAAATAAAAGAGGAGAACAACATACAGCTGTTTGGAGTGAAATCCAAAGAATAACGACAACGCGGCGCAGGAGGTAGTCTATTGAAATGTGGGCGTATCAAAAGATACTACCATTAAATGGCTGTTGCAGTAATAGGCGATGCAATCGCTAATGCTATGGCATTTGTCATAGGTAATAGGTTGTATGAGCTATTTGATCCCAACAATTCAAGGGAAAAAATGAAAAGGCACAATAGGGCCTTAGAGGAATTGCAGAAATAGACTGCTAAGTTCAATCAGAATAGAGCCAATACTTTAGACTACCATAATCAAAGACTGAGAGAGCATGGTATGGTAACCCAGTATCTAACCAACGTGGATGATGTCCTTTTACTATGTGCATGTACACATCTAGATAAGCATACCATTTTGTATAACCCCAAGCCTCCAGAACTTAACGATTTCAACCAACCCTCCAACGAAATGGTTACGTATGAGTATATATTCATGGCTACTGTGATGGGCGTTAATATATGAACTGGATAGAGATATCTGTAACTTCTACAAATACTTTTCCCCAAAGAATCTGAAGACCTCCGAATGACTTTCTCCTCCGGATGTTTGGGAAAGTATTTTCAGAACTTTTAAAAGTATATTTTTCATACTTAAATGACCACGAATGGTAAGTTCATAACACCCCTTAAACAGATACCACTAGATGTGAAGGGATTAAATCCCACTCATCATTGCTTTACACATACTCAGAGTAATAATAAGCCTGAACATCACATACAAGTAGTCGTTCCTAGTTTGGGACCTAATATGCTAATTATTCCAGGGAGTTTCTACATTGTATTTGATCTGAAAGTTACATGAGATGCTAACAACTTTGCCGTCATCACCAGTGGAAGAATGCTTGTCAAATACATAGCCATCTCCTATGGTGGTGACGATATCTTTAAGCTGAACGACTGCAATGTGTTCATGACCTTTAGAGATTTGTAGTTGCCAATATCTGTGAGAACCTGCCTCACAGACAAGTGTATCATGAGTGAAAAGTTGAGAAAGTTTAAAAGTTGAGCGGGTGACGCACATACTATTGATAATGAAGCTGTCCAAAATGTAGTGTTTTAAGAGATTGCTTAGTCTTAATCTCCTTAATCTTAATGCTACTCCACACAAATATCCTCCAAGATCATGCTTCTCCTTTTTCCCTTCCTCGAGATCTGAGATTTACTATCATTTTTACACAAGCATCAGATATAATCAACGGGGCAAACGAAAATTACGAGTAAGATACTGGATTGTCTACGTATGAGTGTTAAGGGTATGCTATATAAGATCTCTCAGGCTGATACAGAAAAGTACTTTCACCCAGTCATATAAGAGATCGTGGTAACTATCCTCACGCAGCTATTCACAGAAGCTACGAGGTGCTTCTTCACAGAGGAACAGAAGAATACAATATTTAGCGACATGAGTGTCATGAACTTCGTTACAGAACACAATGTCTTGATCTCTGAACTATCCACGATAATGTGTTACACGGAAGTGGCCATAAATTGGCAAAAATGTACAACATAACATTCATCTGTAAATGAACACGAATGCAAATATGGAAGCACACACAATGTATATATACTGCGCTAGTGATGGCTAAGTGAACATTCAGAATTACCAAATCAAGAGTAGTATTCTATTCTAACTCGTGTTGGTGATATAAACGGATGCTATTGACATTGACCCGTATGATAGCCATCTCTTTAGTGCGTGATATGGGTGTCAAAAGAAAGTCTTCATAGAAGTAGAAGGGGTGGTAAGCTATGTCTGTCATGTAACTTTAATACGATAAAGCTGAAGACAGTGTCACGAGTCTGCAACCAGTCAATTCACATGAAGAATGTACTTTAGTGAGAACATTAAGACTAAGCAATGTCTGTAAAACGTTTCAATACAGTCCATACCTCTATAAACTACAGACACTGTGGAAGGAATTTCAGTGAGTCATTTAATGTAGCGACAGAATCCTGAAGGTATATGCTTACCTACCTTAACTGTGTTCCCCTGATACCTTATAGGGGTTTGACGATGCTCTCGAAATCGCAGTATAAAACAAAATTAACTTTCAGATGCTTTTGGAAATTTATTAACTATTGAACCCTTCTGGGGAGTTATGTTAATTGTACCACTACTATTGCAGATCAACTGATTCTCATTCACTTTAGCTGGGGTGTAGAAATGGTCCAAACACTTCTTGCAGAAGTACTTCTTACACTTGAACCGATTTATCTGCTCTGATACAAATCGCGACAAGTTCTTCATACCGCAGTAGTGATATGTATGTCTTTTGGCTATGAGTATCATGTCAACATGTCTTTTCTTTCAATTTTGGTGATACAATATGGAATGATCTCTTTATCATTGAAAATCATCTGTATCATTGACTTGAATGGGACACTTGTCAAACCAGTGCTGATATCAATCTAGACAACATTTGAAAGGTCTATACTTATCAGTGTTAGTAGGTGAAAGTATGCTTTAGATGGAATTGAAGAAGCAGCTGTCATCATCATTATGGTCATTTATGCATGCATAGTTCTTCTTTATCCATTCAAGTAAATCTATATAAATCTATGTAAGATGTACCACGAAGCGGTCTATTACGATCAATGTGTAGCGTAAGGAATTCGATATTCGCGAATATCCACATCGTATCCACACTTACCTTATGTGAGAATTTAGTGTTCAATATATCGAGCATACTCGCATTGACTTCATTCATGGTGTTAAAGATGTTCTAACTGGTGGTCCTATGATACAACGCTAACTCTTCTAACTATCGTCGAGACTTTATCAATGGCCAAGTCAAGTTGAACTTTTAAAGATCCGAAATCCCCCATCTATCTAGAAATGATCTTCTTTAAATTGCGTTTAACCTGACTGAAGAATTCATACAGACCCTGATTATTCACACAATGGAATCTATACTCATTGACAATTTGACTAAATGCATCATGAATTCTGCAACTTTTTACCGTGTTTAAGTTCTGCCTATTCGATCGGTTAATTTCCTTCTTGGTCGGAAGGCGTGCGGCCGTTTATCTGTAGAATTCTGAAAATACTTTTTCCAACGTTTGGAGTCTTTCAAAGGAGGGGGCGGCAGTCATCCGTACGTCTTTTGGATGAGAGAAGAGGTCTTCCAGATGAGAGAGGAGGTCAACCAGAGGTCTTTCGGAGGACGGAGGAAGTAATCCGGAGGTCTTCTGGGTGTTTGGGAAAAGTATTTTTAAATAGTCTTATCAACTGTATTTTCAGCCGGTTCCCAGCTGTTAAACGAACTGTCCTAACCTTTCCATTTTCCGAATAGACACTTTTTTTCATTCATTAGCTTAGTCTTCAAGATCCTTTCAATTGTAAATATCATCTTGCTTGTTGTATATTGATAACTCCTCCTCGTATAAGATACCGTTTATGTCTCTTCCCTTTAAATCTTCTAACTTGGAGACCAGACGATCACCTAAGGGTACCTGTTGTGACTTGAATATCTTCATGAGAAAGTGGGTAATATACCATATTGCAGTTGGACTTATATTTTGAAACATGACATTTTGGCCCAGTTCGTATCGATAGATCTATCGTGATTGAGCCTATAGCTACTTAGGCAATCAACCTATTTACTGGTATCATCTTGGTGAAATAAGTATAGTCTTAAAGGTTCGGTTAAATCTCTCTACCACTGATGCCTTCTTAACCGAGTAATTGGAGATATTTACTTTCAGTATCCAGTAGTTCCGTTACTTTTTGATTGTGGACTTCCATGCCCTCGTTAAATTGTATCTTGAGAAGCTTACATTCACTAAATATAGACCAAAATACCTCCTATATATCATCTCCACGGTTAGATTTTTACTCTTCTAGCCCATGCGTATTTGGAAAATGCATTTATAACTCAAAATACATCAGTATCCACTCTTATCTCCTTGGTAGTCTTGAATGTCAACTATGCCTGCATTTGCTAATCAGCGTGAGTAGACCCTTCAAAACGGGAATCGTTTTCTATCTTGCTTGTGGAATGTGTAACTCGATTGCTGGGCAAGCCGTTCCATTAGCTCAGCATATTGTATATGCATTCCATCATGTTAGATTTGTTGTCGCAGAATAATTACATTCATAAAGGCTTTATCACTCTCGTAGTACATGTCTCTCAAATACTTTTCTTTCACCATCGAACATAATTGTAGCTATTTAAATGATTAGTTTCATTGAAGTGACGCCAAAAGTGTTTGAGGACATAATTTCAGCTATGTATGCCTTCAGTACGAAAGTCTCTATGTCTCTGTATAGTAACTCTGATATGTGGCTATTTACACATTTAGATGACATCAAGGTATGGTGTGAGGTGAAGTGCCTGAAAAAATAAAGTGGAAGACGTTATGTATATATGTCTGTCATTAAAGGATATGAAGGGTATCATGAAATCGTTTAGACAGATAGAAAGGCTGGTGCTAGTATTCGGTGAGGATAGCATTGTATTAGAAGGTTGCTTGGCTAGCAAGGCACATCTATCGAACTATTTAAGTAGTATGATAGCGGGAACTTCATATTCGACACTCGACTCTGCATAGAGTATGTAGGTTCATTTTGTCGTGAGCCTTCAAGAAAAATTTACATTTTCGAAGAATCTCGACACAGCAGATCTTGAATTTTCTAACGGGACCGTTTATTTAAAATTTAGTATAAGTGTTCATGTTGTATTCTAGAGATTCTCAGTGCTAATGAAATTCTAGAGAGTCAATATCTCTTAAAGGTTCTGCCTTTTCAAAGGGGGCTGAAAAAGGCGGTGTACTTCTCTGGAAAAGCTAATGATTTCACATGACAAGTTTCACGTATTTATTCTATTTCATTAGCATAGACAAAATTGTATGTTGACGTTATCATCATTCATATATGGAAGCAACCTCTTATTGCAGCTATGGCAGTCCATATATTGGTTAACCGCAAATGCTATAATCATTCTACTATCAGAGTCATCTAAATCTAAACGTTTGCCATTATATTTGAAAGACGCATTCCTGGTTCACATGTCAGATATATCTGTGTACTCATTTGCTTTTCTCTGGCAAGACACGATTATTGCAGTTATGACACGTATTTATAAGTCCCTCATCATACGCTTTACCATATGCTGCATATATTCGATCACTTCCTTGACTACTACCCTTCTTCGAATATAGCCGATCACTTAGACTATTATAATTAGTATCATCATCATCATTATCAACAACGTCATCATCATCATCAATGAGTCCAATAGGTTAACTAGGTTTGCTTCTTGTGTCTGGATACATATTTGGATAATATCTCTTTCTTACATTTTGGACATTTAATCGTCAATCCTTTCTACTTTACATTTCAAAGTAAAGTTAGGTTGAATAGAAGGTGTCATTATATGCTCAATAGGTGACATTATATGTTAAATAGATTCCATTATAGAATCTACTGTGGTTTAAATAGGTTGATTATAGGTTCCGGTATAGGTTATATAGGTGCCATTAAAGTTTCATTAGGCATAGTTGCTGCTTAATAACTGACTACGTATTGGGGAGGAATTAATTTTGTAGGCAGCATTACATTTTCAACTTTTTCAGTCCGCACACAAGATAGGTTTCAATCACATATTTAGCCATCTTTCTAGAGATACTAGTTAGTTATTCAATCAACTTTTCAGAAATCTTCTGAGTTAGCATGATCCACCTGTTCTATCCTTAGAAGTAATATTTCACGAACTATCACTAGTGTATTTTTCACCAGACCTTCCACTGATGTCATCGCTCATTCTTTTCAATCGAAAAGTCATTTCATCGCCCATTTAGGGCTTGCTAATCTTGTCAGGCAAGATACCCGATTTCACAAGGTAGTCAAATGTAAATTTACTCAACGATCCAGTTACAATTAGTATGACAACTTCATCAATTACCATTTTAGTTTGTTGGCCAATATTGAATTTCAGTAGCCTTTTTAGGGATCATGCTGCAGCTAAGCACGAGTATTGGTAACACTTGCGTGATATACCATGTTGATTAGGTTGTTAGTCTCGTTCATTTAGGAGGGTTAATTTACAACATCTTTCGTAGGGGATTAGAAGTATCAGCAGGAATAGATATGATAGGTTTGGGTTGTATTGGCATGGGTTGTCTCTTTCGCATCTTTAGATATGCCACAATGGTAACTAAAAATACTCCACTAGTCAACAAATATTTCATGGCACCTTTGTTATATTTGAACTGATTTGACTATCTTCTTCGATAATCTCCATCTGTACCGCCTTAGACTTCTTGTACTCCTGTGAATGCTTACCAAGTTGCCTACCAAGTTCAACTCTATGTGGGTCCTTCTCCTTTTGGGAAGTCACTTTCTCAAGCTTAGTTTTAAATTTAACCTTCTCCTTCTCATCTTCTATTGACGTTGCAAACTTATTGAACGATTATATCATCACCTTACAGATAACCTTGAATATTGAAGCTTGTATTAAAATTCAATATGTTATGTAATTGGTTACAAAACAATGTCCAAAATGCGAAGTTGAAGAAAACAGTTAACGAGTTTTACCAAGAATGGAAAATATTGCAGACCTTGTGGAAGTGAATACAATAAGCGGTAGAGGTACAAATAAGGACTACAGCAGAAATGGGGAAAATAAAACTGGAAACACAGATATGAATATCGCAGAAACCGGAGTAAACAAAATAGAGAACTCAGAAATGAGTACATCAGAAACAAGCGCAAGAATGATGAAAATTACAGACTAATTCAGAACACGCGAATATAATCATTAGGTCTTTATAAGGTAACCTGAAATCAGATACAACATTGAAACTAATTGGTTCTCCATCCATTTACTTTTTCAAGATGCTTTCACTGGACCAACATGAGATACACAAGGGCACGTGACAAAAGACGCCACCCAAGAGTGAAATCAGAGAGCATGAAAAGAAGGTTGAACAATTCAAACTAACCAACTTCATTATTGAGGAGATCTTAGATCGTCCCCCCCCCTCTAGAATTTTACCATTGTTTCACAGACTTTGCAAAGATGTAAATGGATACGCATACAACTAAACAAGTTAGAACTATAGTTGTGACATGTACCAACGAATTAATCGCGTAGCAGTTGCTACACATTTAATAATTACGATTGTATTACCTCTTGTGTATCCTTTCCCAACTTTATATGTTTGAGAGTAATCAAACTAGCATTTAGAGCTGACATGGGTATACTTAGCTTGAATTATAAAAAGCCCGTGAAATATCTGATTCCGTCAGATGTCATGTAGTCGTCTTTGAGTTCATTATGCAAAAATTATAGATTGTCAACTGGTAGAAATGTACTCATCAGATTGGGTGCAGCAGTGATAGTTATACCTGATAGGCAGTTATATATCTTGAATAACCTGGCATTCACAAAGACTTTATATGTGTTCTCTTCTAGCTTACCTTCCATCTTATCCAACTCTTTCTCTGTCAATGTCTTAACAGTGTTCTCTTTGTAAGTTTCATTGCTTATGCTAATCTTCTAACACGGCTCTGTGAATCCTAACCTATCTTCTGATTTACTGTCTATTTAAATATCTAAAGATGGCAGAATGAGGTAGATCAGGTATACCAGAAGCTATGGAATTGGGAGATATCACTCCTGAATGGGTTGAGGAAACCCCAGTTGAATATACTCCCGTTTAGAAAACAACTATGACTATTTTAAATAATTTAAATGATGGTGGATTTCAAACTGCTGTTCAGGAGGTTAATATCAGGACGATGAGAAAGTAATGATGAAATTGTTAAAGAGCTTTTCAGGATTAACAATTTAAGAATACCTTCACAGAAAACATTACTAGGAATGAAAATAATGAAGTGCATGGAATGTACAGGGTAACAGGATTCGTCTTTCAAACAATAGGACTAATGGAAATACATTTCTGAAACACGGCAGTATAGAACCCCAAGGAGTTGGTAAAGTTTTCCTTAACGCTTTATCACAGAAATATTTAGCACAGATGAATTTCAACAGAGGTTAGATAGACTTAGAGATGGAACAACTCTAAGGCAACAAACTCTACCAGATTAAGAGTTAGCGATCAAGAATCATCAGATTAATTAGCTACTTTAAAGGAAACGATATGTAGACTAAGTAGTAGGAAGAAATCAGAACATACACCTCATAGATATCCATTAAAGCCCACTGTTACCACTGCAGAAACAGTATTGGATGAATATTTCAATTTACCTGCCGACCAAAGGTCTGATAGATCGTATACATTTGAGCTGGAACGAGGAATAAGAGGATTTGGCAAAGAACCTATGAAATTGAGCACTGTGATGAAGTCGCTGTAAATAGACATTGATACGTATCATTAACAAATAGAGGACATACCGAAGGACATAAGGAAAGATAAGAACTTTGCTAAATTAAAGAAGTTAAAACAACAGTTGCTGACTGCTAAAAGTTTTAGATCACTAACACTTGGACAAAAGGGAGACTTAGAGGGTTACGTAAGGGGAACAATTAAGAGGATAAGCGAAAAGGTTAAGTTACCATATGGGTGAAAGACTTAACGATTGTTTAAAGTGAAGGATGTAACGATTGCCACAATTGCTGCAGCTATAGGAATGATCATTACCTCTCTGGCATTGCAAATTGCAACCCTTGTAAAGGGCATAATAATTTTTAGTCCTACACCTGGTCCACCTGGTCCAACTCGATTCATCGACAAGATTAAACAAGGTTTGCAAAATATTGCACACTATTTAGTTAGCTGATAAAGCTCCAAGTGCCATTCCAGGTATCTTTGGTAGCATTGTAAGTTTGCTTATCTCGACAGCATCAAATATAGTAGAATTCCACGCAGATCATATCATACTACTCATCCTAGCATTGTTCGGGCCTTTATTTATTGTTATCACGGGTGTGGAACGGTTACCAACAACTTTGATGAACATTCCCAAATACTTTTCCTAAACATCTATAAAACCTCCTTCCTCAGCTAGAATACCTCTAGATGACCTCTTCTCTCCTTCGGAAGACTTCTGGATGTTTGGGAAAAGTATTTTTGAAAATAGTTCCATACTACTTCACAGACCAAAGGAATTCAACTTCTGATGAATTACTACTTATTTATCTCATGAGGATTATTTTCCAGATGACTCGTACCTGTGGCTGTGGTTGTACCTGCATGTTAGTTGTTTGCCTTTTGACGAAATATCACAGAATTCTTTTCAAAGATCGTGTTCGGGTTCTTTTTCACCTCACTGTTTAAATTATTTACCCCTAAAGTGAACTTGCTTGATGCCTTTGTTAAGTTGCTATTGTGTCCCACTGTACTACTACGGTACATAACCACGTCACTAGGTAAGAGATAGATACCATAGTCATCAACGGCATAATCCAGCTTCCTTTTTTAATCAAAATATACTTCTGGAATCTTAGCACAATTTTCTCCTCCAAAAGAAATCTTTGCTCACCGAAAATCATGTTTTCAAGCAACTTCTTTACTGTGTCCTAGACAGTGGCAATGGACTGTATAATGGTTGTTCTAGTCTGTACTTGGGCATCCAAAATGCATATCACATATCATCTAATACTCTGATTTAGTCTGGCTATTCCTTCGCCTGTTAGTCCTTTGCTATCCTTGAGAAAAAATGCAAGTCCATCCACCATCAGATGTAGATACTGAGTCAATTTTATTTGGGGACATCCTTATCTAATATTTAACCGTACCAGAGATATGATTGTGCTTAAGTTAGTATGTTGACAATACTTGGGGAGGTGTAGGTTCACCAAATTTCTTGGATGCGGTTTCGCGTTCTTCAGGGCCGTCGTCGATTAGACATATGTTTCGTCCACTGCTATATCTCCTATCCGCCTTAAGATATATACTAAATTTGTCGCAGATGATGTTAAATTGATTTAGGTTTGAGTTATTGGTCACCGGCTGATGGAAGCTATCTGATCGGAAAGTATACGTGGAATCTGTGAACACTCTTGATTGATTCTGGTATGGAGGGACTTGAAACATGCCAATATGGTATCCTACATCCAGATGTTGCACATAAAGTAGCCCAGTTCCATTGATTTCGCCAAAACGACATACACACTTTGAAATATATCTACTCTCATTACTATCGCTATCATATTTATAATCGTTGTCTTTGAAAATGTCTAACAACCTTTATGTGAAAGAGTCATACTCCGTAAAATATATTTTATCTCGTTAAATAGGTTTAATATGTTCGACTCTATAGCTTGGATTACTACATTGAATGTATTAAACCGAGTTGCTGGACATGAATAACCATATTGCAAGGATAATTGTATGAACCTACCATCCATTTAATTTTAAAACTTTTCACCTGTTCATAAATCATTAGTATAGTAAGTAGGGTTGCCACTTTATCCTATCATATCCTCATAGATCATATCTCATCTCTCATACATCATATCTCACACATCATACATCATATCTCATAACTCATGCATCATACCTCATACTTCATGCATCATACATCATATGTTATACATCATACCTCATGCACATACCTCATACAATTAAAGATAAAATATATTCTATTCAAATTTATGAAAATACTTTTACCAAACATTTGGAGGTCTTCCTGAGAATGGAAGATGTCATCGGGAGGAGAGAGGAGGTCTTCCAGATGTTTGGGAACAGTATTTTTAGTAATTTTGAAAAGTGTGTGTTTCATACGTCGATATATTAGATACATAATGCATCAAATTGTATGTCACACATTCACACGTACATACACGCTTCATATCTCATCCCTCATACTTCGTTCCTTATACTTCATCCGCACTTTCGTATCCTTTTGATGAAGTGGTACGCCTACTTACTATACTACTGTCCACCATTGAATTCCAACTCACTCCCTTGTTACCCGCAGAAAATGACATGTTGGTATAGAAATTGTGAATTTATAGTTAACAGCTTCAAATCCTTGCAATGTTTTAATCTTTGAAAAGTGTTTTGAATCCAGATATTAATTCTGTGCTTTGATCAGTGAGTCTTAAATCTACAAAGTACAGCCAATCTTGCAATAACGTTTACCTCTGTTCAGTAACCACCTGTTCTAAACAGCCCATTGGTCAATCCCCTTGGCACTAAAATATTGCAGAAATAAACCCATATTAAGCAAACACTTAAACTATACTCTTGACGTCATCATTGTTATCTTCATTGCCTTAACAAACGAAAAGTAATGAATGAACTGTACAAATTTCTCGCAAACTCCATAAATGCAAAGTTTTAGATCCATGTCTCCCACACGTTTATGTTCATTAAACTAATATGCCTGTGTGTATTTAAGAGGTACCATATACTTTATCAAAACTATGTAACTATTATTTTTTGTGAGATTACATGAAATGATATTTTTATGACAAGCATTAAAGCGTTTACCTAATGATGAAATCATAGACAATCACTGTATTTAAGTAGCCCAACAGTGGACACATCATGTTAGAACCGATACTACAGCTTGATCTTAATCAGAAGTCGGAGAAGCGAAAACGGGCAAAGAACGCATACATTTATCCAAGTCTGTCTAATAAATGTTGTGCTTGGGGACTCTATTATCATCTAACAGATACATTTATGTTAACAATAATGCAGTGGGTATCTGTTTTACAACTACTTGCTGTATTGAGGTGAATTTTTCAAATAGCACATAAACTTTACTGCGAATTATTGAATATCAGCTGAAAGTCAAGGCAAGTCCTAAGTTCCCTTATAATATTTATTCATAGAAACGAAGATCATGCCTTTATGGCCAAAACTTATATGATAACAAATACATACTGTTATATAGACTCATTGTCTATATTAACTTCAAAATACAAATTTGGAAAATGTATTGAATAAATAGGTTCAATGCGATGCTTCCATTTTGCCTACTGGAAGTGTTTAAAAGAAAGGGCAATCAGAATGTACAATACTGGCCATAAAGGCAACACCTGAGAGAGAATCATTAAGGGTTTTGCCCCTTATAATTCATGGAAAAGAATTAGTAAACAAGCGTACCTTGAATGGTTCATTATACGCACAAACAATTGCTTCGTAGTCCTCTATTAGGACATGGCTGACTCTGGAGATTATTGACTAATAGGCCTCAATAACCTACCGTTGGTCAAAGTATGCGCTCCTGAACTAAACTTACTGTGCAGAAGCTTTTTTTCTTATTAGAATTATCATGATTGTAACCATTGGTCTCAAGTCCTCACAAATTATATGTTTCTTTATTACTCTAAGTGCAGTTATTTATAACTATTTCAAGGGTCAACAACCCTCCCTTGTAGTGCAAGCCATGATCTTCCTGTAAATTAAATTAAATAACCTCAAATAATGAACCAAATTAAAAAACCCATCTGCTTTATTATCCAGTATGATAGCAAAGAGTTCTATATCATAGAGAGAATCTGAATTCTCGTCGCTGCAAGCATAAGCTAATTAATTTCTTTAAAATGTACCATGGTCTTGTTTTCAAAATATCTACAAGACATAATTATTGACCCATTGTTGTTAACAATCGGTCCTACACCACTTGATCATCAGATACTATTCGGCCCTCTTTGTATAGAACAACCTTGTATCAAAATTCATTTCTGGTTTGTACAGTTCAAATGTGGAACACTTTACCAATGGCAATAACAAGCACGCCCATCTATTCAAAATTTCAAAGCTTACCTGAATCGGGATAAAGATGTAATTCCTTCATATTCACTGGTCTACATTTTGTTCGAAGTCGTCTGCTTCAGAGATAAAATGTGCTATTTATTAGGGATTTTGATGTGCTGAATTCAAATATGACAATTAAAACAACTGATTGGCTACTGTTTCCAAGATATTTAAGTTTTTACATTTTAAGTCTATATATATTGTGTACATAATAGAGTTTTAATCATAAATTGTAAACCTAGGTCTTTTCATGTGTTTATGGTTGCTCTACATGATACTATTTCGCCTGTCCTGTTTATGTAACACTTTAAAAAACAGCAAAAGGGTTATATAAATAAAAAATATATTGAAACAAAAGTCAAAAACTATTATATATATATATATATATATATATATATATATATATAAGTACATAGTTTAGATCGTATTCAGTGTCTACTCGGCGCTTCTTGGCTTGTCTCTTGTATTCACTGTCCAGCAATAGTCTGCAAGCATTGATGGGCTCCATTTGCCATGATAGCGTTTCTCCATTGTTGCAATGTCCTGGTGAAATCGCTCGCCGTGCTCGTCGCTCACTGCTCCGCAGTTCGGAGGAAATAATCTAGATGAGAGTGCAAAAAATGTATCTTTAGTGACATGTTGCAACCAAGGCTTATGTATGCCTTGAGGAGGTTTTCCACCAACTCCCTGTAGTTGTCTGCCTTGTTGTTCCCGAGAAAATTTGTTGCCACTAACTGGAAGGCTTTCCATGCCGTCTATTCCTTGCCACGCAGTGCACGGTAAAATGCATCATCTCGAAGAAGTTCACGAATCTGAGGACCAACAAAGACACTTTCCTTTATCTTAGCTTCACTTAACCTTGGAAATTTTCCACGGAGGTACTTGAAAGCTGCTTGTGTTTTGTCCATGGCCTTGACAAAGTTCTTCATCTTACCCAGCTTGATGTGCAAGGGTGGTAACAAAATCTTCCTTGATTCAACAAGTGGTGGATGCTGAACACTTTTTATCCCAGGCTCCAATGACTGTCGGAGTGGCCAATCTCGCTTGATGTAGTGGGAATCTCTCGCACAACTATCCCATTCGCAGAGAAAACAGCAGTACTTTGTGTATCCATGCTGCAGACCAAGCAAGAGAGCAAGAACCATGAAATCGCCACAAAGCTGCCACTTATGTTGGTCATAGTTTATGCACCTCAAAAGTTCTTTCATGTTTTCATAGATTTCCTTCATATAGACTGCATGACCAACTGCAATTGATGGCAAAACACTGCCATTATGCAGCAAAACAGCTTTAAGACTCGTCTTCGATGAATCAATGAACAGTCTCCACTCATCTGGATCATGAACGATGTTGAGGGCTGCCATCACACCATCGATGTTGTTACAGGCTACAAGATCACCTTCCATGAAGAAGAATGGGACAATATCCTTTTGACAGTCACGGTACATGGAAACCCTAACATCACCTGCCAGGAGATTCCACTGCTGTAGTCTGGAACCCAACAGCTCTGCCTTAATCTTGGGTAGTTCCAAATCCCTGACAAGGTCATTCAGTTCACCTTGTGTTATGAGGTATGGTTCAGAGGAGGAGGATGGGAGAAAATATGGGTCATGTGACATTGATGGTTCATAACTTGAAGTTTCATCCTCTTCCTCTTCCTCGTCTAACTCAAATAAGAATGATTCTGGTGCATCAGGGACCGGCAGTCCTTCTCCGTGGGGTACTGGGCGTATAACTGACGAAATGTTTGGATAATGCACAGTCCACTTTTTCTTCTTTGACAAACCTTTCCCAACTGGAGGCACCATGCAGAAGTAACAATTGCTGATATGATTTGTTGGCTCTCTCCAAATCATTGGCACTGCAAAAGGCATAGATTTCCTTTTCCTGTTCAATCACTGACGAAGATTTGTTGCACAAGTGTTGCAGCATATGTGTGGGGCCCACATCTTGTCCTGATCTCTAATTTTGCAGCCAAAATAAAGGTAATAGGCTTTCTTATCCATAGTGGTTATATTGCGCTTTTGTGATGCAAAAGTCACTTCACCACAAACATAGCAGAAGTTATCTGCATTGTTCACACAAGTACGAGGCATCTCTGCTCACTTTGGCTAAACAGAAATGTGTCCCTTTGCAAAATCAAACACTGACAAATAAGAGAGCACGACACTGTATGATTTGTAGAGCTGATATAGGGCAATTTCTTCAGCAGAGTGATGTAAGCTTAGTTATGATTGCATCAGCCATGACTTCTAGGAATAACATGATGCAATTCATATCATGTATGACGCAATACCAGCTTCAGATTGCATCATTCATTGTTTTGCCTAAAAAGCAAGTACTGTCCAAACCCAGTCATAGATTTATTCATAGATCCAGTCAATGATGTATTTTAGTCATTTCTGGTTTAAATTGAGATCCCCTCCCTTTATAACTCACTTATCCTCCGCCATTCCCATGTCAAGGGTATTATATACTGACCCAGTATAATATCTTTAAAACTAGAGCCAATCAACAATTTTAAGCATCATTTTCGTTCTCAGTGACCCAGAATTTGTAAAGTTTGACAACATTTATTGCGGAAGCATTTTGACTGTAGACCATTACCTTGGTGTTAGGGTGATTCATGCCCAGCATCCGCATTTGATAACCAAATATAGTAGTTTAAATAATGATTTATTTTTAAATCATCTGACAGAAGGTACTGATCATGAGGGAATATTCAATCAGCTGAACCATTTCTATTAGAAAGTCAAAAATATACAGCTATAAAACACCGTGTTTTATTCACGTCACCATATCGACCTACATGTATGACATTATTATTTGGCAATTCTATGCACTCAGATGAAATCGATACATATATATTTTTGGCAGAGCAGACCTTTATAAAATTATCAAAATGCTTTTCAGACTAATTCATGATCCACAACCAAACATATTCTCGAATATACATACATATATATATATATATATATATATATATATATATATATATATATATATATATATATATATCTGTGTGTGTGTCTAAGTGATCTATCCACTTTTATTACATAGACAAATATTGATTGTTGGAATTTCTCCTTCAAATACATTACGCGGTCCGAATCCAGCCCTTGACGAAAGACGCAACAAATGTCTTTCTATCTCTATATATGCTATATATCATATCGATGAAAGGAAGTAATTTTACACATTAACTCCCCGTATTTCGTATGTTTATCAGTTTTAAACTTCGTTCAAACTGCTAACGGTGCCTTCAGTTACCAGCAACAATTCTTGCGAAGAAGATACGAAATCACACAAAGTCAAATTGAAGTCATCCTCCTCTTGAAGAATGCTCGCTACAGCAGCAACAGTCATGCTATCACTCTGAGTAGAAGAAGTATCACCGCAGGAGCACTCCAACACAGAGTCTTCATTGCAGTCATTTTATACCATACTTGAACGTTTCAGCTAAAAAATTTTGATGTATATTTATTTTTGCACCCAGAAAGAAAAACAACATGTAATTTTGGGTTGTTGTTCATTTAAATGTGAATTTGTTGCACCACGAAAGAAAATACAAAACTTTGTTTTTTTTGTTTGTTTTGTTTTAAACGTATTTTTTTAAAGGCCTGTGCTATAATATTTTGCTTTCTAAATCTAAGTCTTTCAATACTCCTGCTATGAAATAATCTCCGCCTTGGAAATGAAAAGTAAAAGAAAAATAATAAAACGATTTTATGTATTCCTATGTCTTCCAAAAAAACTAAAACTTAAACCCCTTACCCCTCTTGTGTAATAGTATATAAGTATATTTGTGGGTATAGTGTATGTAAGCACTCCTACTCTTGCTTATTTACAGACAGACAGAAAAAAAAATTCTTAACAATTACAAAATATTCCACGTATGATCCATAACTTCGATGTAGTTTAGTTTTTGCCGTTTAAAACAATAACGGTCGATACTTTGACAAAAATGTACACCAAACGTTATGCCAAGCTTGTTTGTTTTTGATCAAGTACCGTTCTCGAATATAAAAGTTCAGAGACAGAAATATCATTTTGAGCGCAGACGTTCACCGAAAAAGATGAATTCCACACAGAAAATATATGATCTAGAGTAACAAATTTAAAGGAAGACGAATGTGATGCCATGCCTTGTAACCAGATGGCGTGTTGATGGTATAGCGTAATTGTTGGATAGTAAATAACTGAGTGCTGGTCGCTCCAATGGCGTGTTGATGGTAGAGTGTGGGCGTTGGATAGTAAATAACTGGGTATTGGTCATATTGATTTTAAAGTGTTGGTGTTGGATAGTATATAACTGAGTGATGGACAGTAAATAACTGGGTAACGGTCGCTCCAAACGATGTGTTAGATAGTAGATACAAGGTTGCTGGATAGTATATCACTGGGTGATGGTCACTCCAAACGGCGTGTTGCTGGTATGTTGTGGGGTTGGATAGTAGATAACTGGGTGATGGTCACTCCAAAGAGTTGATGATGTATTGTGATTGCGGTCAAGTAGAGACCTGGTTTTTGATAGTAGATAACTGCCTGTAGGTCATTTAAAACTACATTTTGGTTAGTAAGTGTAGTTTTAACATTACATTTCCAGTTATAGCTCATAGAGAACCATAATGTTAAACATATGGACATTTTTTAACATCACATTTCACGCTAGAGGACACATAGACTCATAATGTTAAGACTATGGACATTTTTAATATTAAATTTGACATAAGAGGTCATAGAGACCCAAAACCAAAAACATATAGATTCAATGTTAAATTTCCATATTTTAAATTAACTAGTGGTCCAGAATTCTCATATGTTACTTATTGACTGAAATTTTGATTTTCGCATATCAGTTTCCGTGGACTAGAATTTACGCATATACATTCTACTTTATATTCTTTTTCCACCAACAACCCGTCTAAGCTTTGACCACAGGCAGAGTTGCCAATATATCTAGTTTTATTTAAACACTTCCATTAACCTCTCTCTTCAGTTATTGATGATTGAGTTAGCGGGGTTTAATTTTTAAAAAATGTAGATTTAGAAACAAATTGTGTCAAGAAAATGAAAATCAACAAAACATGTTAAGATGTGAAGAAAGAACTCAAAATAAAATAAATGAAAATAGCACGAATAAAGCACTGAATGTGCTCATCGAATCACCAGAAGATCAAAGAATGCTTCAGAACGACGAGGATAAACGCAGGAAGAAAGATACAGTGTATAGACATATTGAGACTATAATTACCAGATCCAATCAAAAGGATCACGAATCAGATGTTTTTGAACCAGTCATAAGAAAAAAAATAAGACGCATTTTTCTGTCAAATGTAAAATCAAGAAAGGATATAGATGTTGTATGGACAGCTATAACAAGCCGTTGCAAGGAGGAGGGTGTGATGGTTACATTCGTCCGCCTTATAAAAGAACGACTCCACTGGGATGGATCAAATATATATATATATATATATATATATATATATATATATATATATATATATATATATATATATACATTTCGGCTAAATGTATTGGAAAAACATTTTGAATTGATGAT
This sequence comes from Margaritifera margaritifera, assembly GCA_029931535.1. Classification (NCBI taxonomy): domain Eukaryota; kingdom Metazoa; phylum Mollusca; class Bivalvia; order Unionida; family Margaritiferidae; genus Margaritifera; species Margaritifera margaritifera. The sequence goes on from JAQPZY010001311.1 coordinate 831,475, forward strand.
GAAACAACCATCATTTTGGAGTGCTGGAATAAAATGTAGGGAATGGATATCAAACAAAAAGTGGAGAGAGGACTACCCATCAGATGAAACGTATGATACATTTAACACGTAGTGCCAATGAACATCGGCATAGGACTCGTAATTGTGTCATCATTGTAATTATGCTCACCATCTGAACATGGAATGTACGTGGTGTAATGCATAGCACGCAGAAGTTAATTGAATTGTTACCCGACACAGATCTGTTTGTTATTTCTGAACATTGGCTTGGTACAGAGAATCTAACTTACTTAGATAAATTACATGTCAATTTTAAAGTAGTAGCGTTTCCTACTGAACACATACCAAAATGCTATAGGGGTAGTGGCGGGGTTGCCTTATTTTACCGATCACTATGCAAAGTAAGAACTTTACAAATTGGCTTGCCAAATATTATGGTGGTGAAAATCATAATGAGAGAGTTGGAACCTTTCATTTTGATTGCAACTTACTTTCCCTCGACAACCAGAACTGACGATGAAAATATGAACAATTTTATGATGTTTTTGACGTGTATGATACATATTCTGTTGAAAATATATGCATAATCATAGGAGACTTGAATGCAGATCTTGTGTGTAAAAATCCATCCAGAAGAGACCTGACTCTCAGGAACAGAATAGAACAGAGAAACATCATTCTTAGCTCAGTTATAAAACCCCATGAACATTACTTCACGTATAGATCAAAAGACATGTCACGGACGTCTGTACTAGATTATATACTGATACCTGATAAAATCAGAGGTGGTGTAAAAAGACACAGTGAACGACAGAATTGATTATTCAATTTCAGATCACCGACCAGTTACAACAGCACTTGCGAAAGATATGTTGAAAGAAAATATAAAGACACGTGGTTTTCCAAGAATTAAATGGAATTTGGCGAAGCCATTAGAAGTGAGCATGTATAAAACTGATGTTGACGCATTTTTGAATTTCACATTTGAGTGTAAATCAGTAGAAGATATAGAGAAGTATAATGAACTGATAACTAAAAGTGTAATAACTGCTTCGGAAAGATATATTCCAAAGTCTGAATTCAGATCATATTTGAAACCATATTGGAAGAAAAATGGCCTTGATAAGCTACATATAAAAAATGAGAAAAGAGCGCGGAGAATCGATCAAAGAAGGAAAAAATAGAGGACCAGACAGTAACAGCAATAGAAAATACAAGGACGCAAAAAGAGAATTCAGAAAGAAACATAGGCTAGAGTAAAAGTATATAAAGAGTGCTTATTTGAAGAAATAGGAGAGAGTGCAGAACTGGGAATAGACGAATTCTACAAAGTCATACGGGAAAGTAGGAAATATAAATCAGATGATGGTAATATTGTATTTCGTGGAATAGAATCAAATGATCCTAACGAATGTGTCAATTTATGGAAACTGTATTTTTCTGAATTAAGTGATACAACAGATGAGGAATATATTGACTGTGAGAATGTCAAGAAGATGTACGAACAAAGCAAATTAGAGACTGATAACATAAAATGTGATACTATCCAAGAGGAGGAGGTACTACAGCATATCAAGTCTCTAGAAATTAAAAACTCACCAGGCATTGACTCTGTGTCCAATGAGCATTTAAAACATGGTGGAAAGTATCTAATCAGACATCTGACTGCCCTTTTTAATTATATAATCCAGTTTGAATATTTACCTAGTTTATATAGATGTGGGATGATTCTACCGATATACAAACAAAATGGCAAAGATAAAAAGGATCCGGTGAATTATCGAGGTATAACATTGACATCTTGTCTGGGAAAATTGTTTGAAAAAATATTGGTGACCAGAATTCAACAGTACTTAGACAAAATAATTTTTCCACATTCATATCAGTTTGGATTTCGTAAGGAGGCTGCAGGTATCTCTGCTGCATTTACCCTTCAAGAATGTCTAATGTACTATATAAATAATAACTCTAATGTGTATGCTGTTTTTCTGGATAACGAAAGGGCTTTCGATAGATCGTGGCATTGCGTCTATTAAAAAAATTAAAATATTTGGGAATTAATGCAAACATTTGGAGAATAACTGCCCATTCCTACACACAGTCAAGTGCTTGTGTATCGAGTACAGGACGTATATCGAACACATTTCCTTTACGAAGGGGAATTGGTCAAGGGCGTGTAATTTCCGCTTTTCTTTTTCTCGTGTACATAAATGATCTATTGAATGAATTAATAATGACTAATTGCGGGTTTAACATTGGGTCAGATGAACATACCTGGCGTACTTTTAGCAGACGATACTACTCTTCTAAGTTCTACTCTGAATGGATTACAGATACTCGTGAATACAGCTTACCAGTATGGACAGAAGTGGCAATTGAAATATAATCCTAGCAAGAGTAGTCAGTGGAAACAAGGAAGTGTATTCGTCAAATGGAATTACTTTGGGATTACGGGATATTCCTAGAACAAAAAAGTGAAATATGCGGGAGTTACTTTTTCCCAGTCAATGAAAATTAATGCTCGTGTAGACTATTTTTGCGATAAAGCTAAACGTGTAATAAACTCACTAAACTCAATTGGATTAAATGCAAATGGAATGAACCCTGTACTTTCTGTGAAGGTCTGGGAAAGAGTTATATTGCCGTCTGCTTTATATGGCTCAGAACTCTGGTTCAATATGACATATCAGGGCATTGAAACATTGGAGAAAATACAACGATATTTCGCCCGAAGAGTACAAGGTTTCCATCAAAGATCGCCGATAGGATCCACTAGAGCATGCATGGGAATGATTTCAATGGAAGTTCGCATAGATAAGCAAAAACTTCTATTTTTAGGTCGTATTTGTAGAACATCGGCAAATTTAACTGCCAAAAAGATTTTCCTCTGGACTGTTGGCAATTTGATTTTTGACCCCAAACATAGTTATAATTCTTTTATATATGATATTTATTCTGTGCTCAAAAAGTATGATTTAGAAGATTATCTTAACGACTTTATTTTCACTGGAAGGTTTCTAGACAAATTAACATGGAAAAACTTAATTGGGACAAGAATTCAGGAATTCGAGGACAGAAAACATGAAATGAGTATCAGAAATTCAAGTGATGGATTTGATCGATTTTTTAAAATTCATCCAGGATTAAAAATGCACCATTTATGGAAACTTGCCTATATTGACTCAAGCGGAAAAATGGAATATGCGACATTAATTCGTATTGGAGGAATGAAAACAAGAGCTGGAATGTGTCCCCTATGTGGGAAAACAAGTGATGACCGTATTTTACACATTTCAATTAATTGTCCCTTAACCTTGGACGACAGAAACAATTTGATGGAGAATCTATTTACATATATGCCTCCAGAGATTTACCGTGATATCTGTGATCAATTAGATGTTAGTATACTGATTATGCTACTTGGCTTTTTAAATAATATTTCAGAACAATTGGAACTCGAGTCATGGATAAATGTGATAAGAGTATCTACCAAATATTTCATTAAGATAAAGGATATTATATATTCGATTGATTAGAGAGCTTACACAGAATATTATGCAAGAAATAATTGTATTGAACTGCAAAGCGAGTAGTATATTAACTATATTTGATGTGAGGTATTGTAAAAGTATAATACAAATATATCTGATGGATATTAAATGATTTAACAGAAAACATTATCTCAGTTGATAGAAACTCAAAGCAAGTGACTGTAAATAATTCCTTGCACAATACATATATTTCAAATGTAATATTTGAAAGTATATGTAATTGCAAGTATCGGGATAAATTTACGTATAATTTTGCTCAGTCCTGATGTATAAATAATTCACAGGGCTTCATAAGTTTTGAATTGCATTTTTTGTTGCCTTTATGTATTGTATTGCATTCTTTAAATTATCTCAAAATCTTCAGAAAATGGAGGAATAAAAGAATATCAATCTCTCTCTCTCTCTCTCTCTCTCTCTCTCTCTCACACACACACACACACACACACACACACACACACACACACTCTTTGGATTTGCAAAATCCCAAGTGTACAATGTATCTCTTCGATGTCCTTTTATGCCAGTATATTTATCAAGCAAAACAAATAGGACAGTCACTTGACATTCTGTCTAAATTAAATGTTGCAACATGAGCAGAAATCTTAAATTTAGCACGCTAAATTTCACCAAAACAATCCGCGCTTAAGTCAAAACAATTCATTAATCGGATGATAAAATCTGTAAAAAGTTCACTGACCGACTTTTTTTTATCCAAGGCTAGTGTGTTTATCAAGCTACGATGACTTTTCTTAACTTTGTATCAAAACTGATGAATGGACAAAATTTGCCAGCCCTATGCAAAAACACAAATGACTAACAGTAAAGCTGACTAAAATTATTTTTTGTAAACTTACTGTCTGTCACCTACGTGGCAATGACACTGGGTCATTTTTTGGCAAAAACACAACAAACCTATGCTATATAAATCTTGTCCCTATACATTTCCGCCATGAGGGACTAATGCTAAATTCCCCTTGTCGCGATAATCTTTTCACCCTGTTTAACATAGGATGTCCCCACCCCACCCCCTTTAAGGCTCAAGTGGAGCACTATACTACTTATATTTCCGACGCTACTTTTGTTTATGAATTTATAATGCTGTTTTCTGTTCTGTGAAGAGCATATATATTTATAGCATTGTTGCTTTTGTACCTATTCAAAATAGGTTCATTTAAACGTGTTGTTGCGTATTGCAAAGACCCTGGTTACCATAGTATTTAGCAGTAGTTACTATTTGTCAAGGAGAGAGTAATGATGTAATTTGGGCGAGGTTAATACTTGTATGGATTGCAAAACTTCGGGTCACATTTTAATAGAAAACTAAAGGTAATATAAAACTGTGCTTTTCGAGATAGCTTATGGTATTTTGTTTTAATAGGTCTGTTTGTCTGCGTTTTGGAGGAATTTTTATTTTGGAGGGAGATGGGGGTTGGTGGGCGCAACATTTTGCAATATGATTTACAAGTATCCTATTCCTGTTTCCTCAGTAAACAGACACCTTTCCAAAACAGAAGAATCCTGGTAACAAAATCATCTATATCCTGTCTCATAGTTCTGAGGATTCTGAAGTGAGGAGAGCACTGGTATATAAAATTGCAATAATTTCCGTGTATGCGTATATATATATATATATATATGTGTGTGTGTGTGTGTGTGTGTGTGTGTGTGTGTGTGTGTTTCTGCTATTTATCCAGGTAGGCTCAAAATTTTCATATGAAGAATATTGCACTTCAACTTATGCAAAGTTCATTACAAGAACAGTGAATATAACAGGTATATTTCTACATATATCTGATGATCCATTGTTTAGACTTATATTTCACCTAGTAATTGCTCTACTCCTAATTGAATAAAAGTACCTAATAGATGATCATGTGGTAACGTTGCATGTGTTGTGTTGTTTTGCTTAATGCTGTTCAAAAAGAGAATGCTGGAAAAATCAAACAGTATCTCTTCAAGACAGTTTCTCTATCATGGAATTTGATTTCATGATACAGTGTGTATTTCTCGTTCATACAACATAGTCATTATTTGCTCTGAAAATAGCAAAACACACGGAACTTAGCTCGTTAAGTACAATAACTTACTAGTAAAGACCATGACTCCATGTAACGTAATAAAAATAGAGATTCATAAGTAAAGGCCATGACTCCGTGTAATTTGATACAAGTAGAAATTCACTTGTAAAGGTCATGACTCCATGTAACATTTACGCAAAAAGCCTCAAAGATATGAGATCACAAAATTTTTTCTAAAAAAAATTGGTATTTCATTTTTCAGAAACATGGAAAATAAATTTCAAAATTAACTTCAGTGTGCTCCTTTACTCTTGTTAATAGATTGTAGTAAAAACGTGAAAAATAAAAATCGTCAGGGTCATACGAATCAATATCAAAATGTCTGTAAAAGTGTTTATGGAGAATATTTTTACTGAATTCACCGCTTCTACCGGCTAAAGTTGAAGAGAAAATTGCCATGGAGTTTGACGATGATATTATAACAAACCTCGAGTATGTGCCATTTGTATTTACGTCTCCGTTTACAGTTTTGTTAGATCTTCGTGATTACTTGTTTGATTATGGGGAATCGGTTTTAGGAAGATATTTCCCAAACCGAGTAATTAGACAATTACTAGGAGCAGACGTCATAATGTACAGTATACACGAGACTTTATGGTAGCACGGATTAATTCCTTAAAATAGCCCCTCCCTAATTTCATAGCATAAGGCATTAGCAGGATATTCTCACGTATAAGTCTTTGGTAATTTGAGATGGGAATAATCTTGTGTATTAAGCGTTTGTGCCATGTTTCGTAGTACGTGACATGAAACACTGATGTACGACTTAGAAGAGTGTACTCATAAATAATACGAATGTGAAACAAGTAAAATCATGCAAGTGTGAAATTAGAATCTCGTGAATGCGTGGTTGTTTGTTGGATTAGAGGAAAGTTATGTGGTATTAGCGCGTTTAAGAACCCTTCAATTGACAAACCCTGTTGTCTCGATGTCCTTGTAAATAGGGAATACATCAACCTCAAGACAGCCTCACTCATATTTTCGACATTGTTTGTTCCATTCGATCGTAAGGTCTCACTGTACAGTTGTTTTGGTGAATTTTATTCGACAATGACATATTGCAGAAAAATGAGAGTAATTTTACATTAAAGATACAAATAAAAAGTAGCCAATAATTTTTGCGGAAAGATTGCTTGTAAGATTTTGACTGAGGTATTCAGATTAATTCCTTGTACAACTGATGGCTTTTGTACTGAACCGACACTACCACCAAGCCCTCTTTTTTACATTCATTTTTGACAGCAAAGAGCTATTTTGAATATTTTCCTTTGACAAGGAGACTCAAAGAATCAGTATGTGCCTCATGCATGATTAAAGTTCACTGGTATTATAACAAATTAACATACTTCTTATCACCCTTTAACCATCTCGATTTTGAGATACTTACCGCTGTAGCAGACATACATAAATGCGTAAGCCAAGTCGGCTGTTCTTTTGCAGCCCAAGTTACACATTTGATCTCCAATGCTAGTCTAACTGTGACATGCAGTCACCAAACAAGCCAACCCATTTTCAAGCCTAACTCAAAGTAAATGTAAACCATATTACAGATTTAGCTTGTGTGTCAATTTATGAACACTAGGCTTATGCTAATTAGGCTCATGCCTTCTACCTTAAAAATTGGGGGGGGGGGTCAAAAATACGAAACTGTACAGTGAGACCTAAGGTGCTGCTAGACCCCTGGCGTGTTACAGTAATAATGACATTCTAACACAAGTAGTGGATGAAGTTGAAGCAGATTTGGACAACTTACTCATCAATGAGCAATGAGTGTAACCAGTAGAGACGCCTCGTATTGGGAGATTTAAGAAACTGACTGAGGACGAAATGATAAAACTTGAAGAAAAAAGACAAGCTGCTGCAACCAAAAACAAAAAACAAAAAAAAAAAACAAGAAAAGAATAACAAATAATTTTTTTTTTAAATCCACCAAATGAATGGGACCTAACATATATAGAACAGCAAGTAAATAAATACATGAAACGTCTGCTTTAGGGGATTAAAATTGAATTTGCGGTCACAAATAGCTTAATGTCAGATCTATACTTAGTCTTTTTACATCAGTTCAAAATATGCATTAAAAATAAGTTAAAGATAGTTTGAACTCACAAAAGAATTTTGTTAGCATGGTGCATAGAAAGTGACCACACCTGCCCAGATTTAACCATTCGCTTCGCTACGTCTATGTTATGCAGTGTGTACACGATTTTCAAGCTTCATGACTTCATGAATCCTATAAAATAGGATTTTCAATTCTTAAATGGATTAAGCAGATATATTTTGTTGTTGAAGGAAATATTTTTACCTAGTAATATGTGAAACAAATAATACAAGATAACACTGTGTTAATATTCTGATGTTAAGTTGGTGGATGATACTTGCTTGTTAATCATGATCTTTTCGTTCGTTCAAATATCATGATCAAAATATTATAAACATAAACTTTCCAAAAATACATTTTTCTTCTCCTACGCTTCGGTTCATATTTGATCTTCGATCAATATAAACTCTGCCGAAAGAGTGGATCTGGTGTGATATTTCAACTATTACATGTAAAAAACACAAGATACTTACACCGATTATATATATATATATATATATATATATATGTATATATATATATATATATATATATATATATATATATATACATAGAATAGACCCTCTCAAAACCGATATCCTATGGTACCAAGTAAACGTTTCAGTTTTCATGTATTTTCAGTTTATTGACATACTCAAGTTTAACCTAAAATGAAATGCGATCAATTATGTTTCTAGAGTTATAACATCATTTGCATATTGTTAATGTCTACTTTATGTTCTATTAATATAATGATCTTGTTTCTGTCGATATTTATACTGTAAATGTTTACACTAATTTTGTTTCAACACATGCAGTTGTACCTTATGTAAAATTTTTCCGGTGAAAAGTATCGAACATAGTCAGATGTCTGGCAAATAAACATAATCTCCTTTGATTTGCACAGTCCCTAGCAATATATTGCAAACAATTACCTTTGAAAACTGTCGCTTGAGTCACATGTAAAGACTACTGATTAGCCTATTGTGTAAACTGTCCATAATTTATGCCAGTCAGTATGCCGCCAGACATTGTTTTCTTCATGCATGGCCTTGGACTATTTTCAGACCGTTGATCTATCGGGAAGTTACTTGACCCTGTTTTAAATAAGTTTCGGTTGTATGGGGTTCATTTTCAGACTAAAATTAACTGGGATTTAAATATTTCTGTTTTCAGAGTAGAGGGATTTCAGTTTACTGAATACTTGTTATTGAAATTAAAAAAGGAAATATTCAGAATCAGAAATATGCATCGGTTTCAAGTTTAGGTCTTGAGGGGTTTCACTCTCTATCTCTTGCATATATATATATATATATATATATATATATATATATATATATATATATAGAGAGAGAGAGAGAGAGAGAGAGAGAGAGAGAGAGAGAGGGGGGGGGGAGGGAGAGAGATAAATATATAAGATTTTGGACTTATTTGACACTAGTTTTCCGCTATGTTCTTTGCCTGTTTTATGTATCTAATCATTCTCTCACAAATGAATATATACAACTCTACCTGATTTTTGTATTCCCTATACTTATTTACAAAGATAAAGGACAAGCTAAATAAATAAATCCTCTGGCTAAATATGAGTGTTGACTTATTCGATCACTGCATATGTAGAAGGCAAAACACATATTTACAAGTCAGCATATGTAGAAGTTAACACACATATTTACAAGTCATACAATTTATTTCAACTTTTAATTTCTCTTTCAGTTTCAACTGTTTAAGGTATATTTAAACACAAAATTCACATGATTGCAACTTATGGAGGGGGTAAAATACTCAACAACGATGTAAACATGTGTACGATTACGACTGCTTACATGTGTAGTTGTTAGGTGTAACAAGACTTTTATTTTCTCATTTCTAAACATTTGTAAAGTATAGTTTCCCATGTGAGAAAGCTATGTTGTATAAGTATTTTTTTCATCTTTATGTACGTGTGATATAGTTTACCCAAGTAAGAAAGCCATGTGGCATTAATACAGTCTTTCTTATGTATCGGTGTTGGACAGGAAAATTCCACCCGATGGTCAGAATTTTGCCCCCGAGGGTGGAATTTCCTATCCAATACCAATGCATAATGAAGGATTATTTTTCTCACATTCCTGAAGAAAGAAAAATGATGATCGAAGTCAAAATGGTGTATAATGAATAGTGGTGTAACTTTCAAATAGCAAAACACCGATTTAAAAATGTCCTCACTGTTCGACAGAGTGTAAAAGGTTAGGTTTACATTAAAACTTAAGTGTAAATTTTCAAGGACGTTTAAGCACATTTTAGTGTTCAACGAATAGCTAATGGCAACATAGTCGTAAGCTACGTCCGACAATCTGCTACGCTCCTTTATCACCCGTTGCTGCCTGTGCTGCGATTTCCTCGCTCGTTTCTCATGAATGTCTATATATATATATATATATATATATATATATATATATATATATATATATATATATATATATATATATATATATATATATATATATATATATATATATACCTGATTAGACAATCACTGCGGGGGCGAGTAAAATTTTCTCGCCATTGTGACCGAACGTTACAGTTCAAGCTGTTTGAAAGAGCCTATCAAAGTTTCTCTTCCAAACACAGTCACTTATCTATCTAAAAAACGGACGCTTTCATTGATGTGTAGGAGATTATTACAGTGTGTGATTGGTGGCGTCTTTTTGTTTTGTTTTGCATTTTAGTTTATATGTACTCGTAAAAACGAAACAATCTCAGCACAGGCAGCCACGAGTGATAAAAGAGCGCAGCGGATTGTCGCCCGTGGCTTGCGACGAAGTAATGGCAACGCACAGCCTCCGAACTGTGTAGGAGAAGATAAGGGGTAAATCAGAGGGTGGCGCACCACTAAATTAAGGACATCTGACATCGAAGAAGTTTCTGCATCCCCTACACAAATGTCAATCTGACAATTTGTAAGACAACAGTTTGAAAACGCTGATCAATCAGATAATTCAGGTCAAAAGCATTGGTCGACCGAACATGAGATTATAAGCAGGCACAGTAAGCCATTTTGATCGACAAGTGAGAGGGCAGTATTCTATTCACCGCGTTCCACTTGCATATTAAGTGGGTGCTATCATGGCCATGTCCATCGTTAACATTGGAAAACGGGCTGGTATTCCTTAAAGGTGGAATAGTAAGTCAAATTTGATGTAGGCCTGAAAGGTCGAATCTCTGAGCTAAACATCGATGCTAAATTTATTACGCTGTGCGAAGTAAAGCTTGGAATATCAGTGTCATTTCTTAAATAGGTCACTGCTGAAACGGGAGAAATGCCCTCCCTTGTATTATTACATATAGTACATATAGTATGTATAGGTGAATTGTAAGCAACGATACAAGCCCCTGTGGTGTCATCTATCTTTATGTCAATGAAGGTTGTTTTTTTTTAAAGTTCAGATTGTTCTGCTTTACAGCCTATGTGTTTTTGGTATCCCACAAATTCCGAAAACTTTTCCATTGTAGAAAATTATTGAGTTGCTCAATCCAGAAGCACTATCGATACTGCCCCAGTTACACATTCAATTCTCTTAGGGACCTTCCGTGGAATGACGCATTTAGCGCCAAAATGCCCTTCAAACTAAGACGTGCATGAGATAAAGGTCGCGTGTGAGGTAGGATAAGAATTTCCTTCTGGAAATTTTCTATCCATACTGAAAAGGGATGTGAGAAACGCCTTCCCAAAATGAGTGCTTCAGATGACCTTTAATGGACACCATCTTGCCTTCTACTCCAAGATGTCCATTGCATTTGTAGACGTTTGCAATATATCCACCATTATAACTCTAACCGCATCAATTGAAAAGGAATCAGAGAAAAATAACCAATAATATACCACTACTGGGGTCAGAATTTGTGGTCAGGAACTCGAAATAGCCTCTTTCCTTCCAACAAATTCCGACCCTTGGATGGGATTTCCATATTCCATACCATAGGAAATGATGGATTATATTATCCTTATTCTGCTATGAAAATTCTTTCCCTTTCTTTCTTCTTAAATCTTCACTTTTCTTTCCTTTTCTTTTATTCATATGTCTTGCTGTAAAATAATACACCTAGGCCGCTATACTAATTAAGGGCTGTTCATTACCCCTAATCACTATACTTTTGACACTGCAAACCGAAAGATTACACTGTTATGACGGCCCCAAAATAAATTCATCATCCATTTCTTTAATATGATAGGTCAGGACCGACACTGTGCACAGTGAGGTGGTGATTTCAATGGAACACATACAGTATTTGACATATGATATATCTACTACTATAAACGACTTTACCTGTGTTATTCTGTAGTATTATAATAGTGTGGAATTCCTTAATTGACATAATGGAGATAAAGAAAACTTCTGGTGGGAATGCAAGGTAATAATTCTTTCTTATAAATATTACTAAGCTTACGTCCTATTATTTTATGCCGCTGTTGCTGATACAATTACTGCTATTATTACATTTACTACATAAACAACAGCTACCACTTCTACATAAATAGCTACTATTATTATTACTACTACTACTAGTTTATTCATCAATCTTTAATTGTTTCTCGATACATAAAATGAAACCCTTTTATGTCCCCTTTTGATCATAAGACGAGCCAAACATTAAAAAGGTTAATTAGCATAATCTATAGATTAACTAAGAATAATTATTCAATTACCGATATCTCAATGCAACCACATTACATGTATGTTGTCATAAATGATCACCACTTTTAAAAAAATATTCTCTAATTCCGTAATAATGAACACTTTTTAACAAAAGCTGCATACATCATATCAATTTTATTTAATCCTACGATTCGTATATCAGAACGTTTGATATATTCAATAGCTCATCCTCAAATTCAACTTTTGTAAATAGTTTGGGATGGAATAAAAAGAGTCATACTATTGGTAACACAATTTACATACTTTGGCGATTGGATAGTTAAAAAAAAGAGTCTGTAGGGTCTATGCTTGTAACTGTATCTCTCAAGTGTCCCAATCGATACTTTAAGAATTATTCGTATTTTTCTATATAAAAAACACACTATGGATTTGCTGTGTGGTAATAAACGCATAAGTTTGATGTTTATTTAATTATGAGCAAGTATAATCTTCTAAAAAAGAATTGGTCCTTTATGGAATCTGTACTTGGGCATCTGCTAAACCTTCACAGGCATAACAATTTGAAAATATAAAGTCGTCCAAAATTCCGCGACAATCCATATATGTGTGTACGTGCACGAAGAAGAATAAAGGTTACAGAATACGTGTACAATTGTCCTTATAATTGGAAGCTTGTGCTGAAAGATGGAATAGTCTCACAATATTAATAATATTCATGATTACGTCGTCAAAGATCATGGCCTGACAAACATTCGCATTTTACCCAGTTTGGACAGCTATTTTGTATAATACGCGTTGACATTCAGAGTCAGTTTAAAACTGCCACCCTCTTGCCACAATACTAGTATTTCTGTACACGCCTACGATTATCGTGACTCGTGCGATCTTCAGTGCACATGGCAATTCTAACACCGTTTTAATGGTAGTAAACAAAATAGTCACTCCTTTCAATATGACATAACACTTATAAAACGCAAGTATTTTCCGAATTTTCCTAAACTCTCAGCTCCAATTATGTTGACTCTCAGATTAAACAGGGAATGATTCAACAGTTGGACATTAAACAATCCATCGATGTGAACGAGCATTTTGGACAATGTCTTAATCTACCTTGTTGTTCCTGTTGTTGTTGCTGCTGCTATTACAAATATGCCAATGTATGTGATATAGCTAATAATGATGTGCCGAAGTAGCCAATTTAGTCTGTGATTCTTCTTTTTCCTGCTTCTGTTTGTTTTGTTATAAGAATAAGCGGACATTGCTGTTTAGACATATTTATGATTTTTTTAAAAAAGGTTTTAAAGGCACTTTTAACTCATTATTGGCTATACGATGATGCCGTGGAAATGGGAGCTAAGTGCCTTTCCCAGTTCAAATAAGGAAAGAGGTGAGAAAAGAATGATATAAAAAGGATATGTTGCACAAAATTACAAGAAACAAGTATCTGATGTTAACCCCGCTGATGGGGCCCCGGGTGGCCGAGTGGTCTAAGGCGCTCGCCTTTACAGTTCACTCAAATCTCACCTCAGCCCGCGTGGTTTCGAGTCTCGGCTCGGCCAACGTGGGTTTGTAAGAAAGCTTGCCAGTAGCTTCATGTGGGTCGGTGGTTCTTCTCGGGGTTTTCCTCCACCAAATATACTGGCCGCCATGTATAACCTATTATTTGGCCCACAAAACCCTAAACGTAACCCTGCTGACAAAATTACATTTGATAAGTTAAGCCTTGAGCTTATTCTTTTTATGCAAACCAAATGTATCAGTGGTGAAATGACAGTAGTAGTAGAAGCAGTAGCAGCAGCAGTTATATTGGAAAGTATAGGGCTTATACTCCTGATGGTCATTTTGATTCATTTTTTTTACTTTTGTATTTTTTTTAAATATTGTTTTCTTTTAAAGCTGGCGTAAGGCTGTTTAAAATAAATTCAAGAATAAAACAAAGCAAAGAAAAAAAAAACAACAACACAACACACAAAACCCACATGAAACAAACATCAAAACAAACAAACACAAAAAGCACATAGTAAATTATATATCACAGATCACCAACATTCACAATGCATTGACGTTGTAGGAGTGACCACGTGAAAACTCGCACCGTTGATCTGCCCCTGCACGCGTTGGTTTTGTTTACAATCCTGTTCTTTACTACAGATCGGACTTTTTCAAATATAGTTTTTGTTGAAAGTTGAGATTTTATCAGGATCTATCAAATTACGTTATTCTTGTCAGGCGTGGTAAACCTAGTTTGGCATTCTTTTTCTTCGATTCAAAGGTTAAAATTGGAGAATGGCTATCAATACGTACACATTTCCAGAGTAAATAGAGGTCAACGGGTCACAAGATAATGCAGCTTAGCAAAAACGATAAAAGTGTTTTCTTCTTGCAAAATCAGTTTCAAGGTTTTTCAATTATATGGTTCCGAATATATATGGAACATCTGCCAAACAAAGCGTGTCAAACACTTGTATTAGAAAGACTTGAAACCTAAACAGTGGTGGCGCGAGGGCTAAAGGAGCCCGGGGGAAATTTTCTTTAGTGGAGCCCCTACTTTGCTACAGAGAACAGTTTTTATATCAGTTACACCTCACCCCCTCCTAAATATAAGTTTTGTCAAGAATTGCCCTCATTTTACTAAGGTGAAGGTGTAAGTATGCCGGTAACGATCCACGGGTGATTATGTGTGAGAAGTTCTGTGCTCAAAGATGTAAAATAGGTAGCGAAAGACTAATGAAAGTTTGGATCGATAGACAATTTTAAACAGTTGGTGCAATACAATCGATAAAATTCTTCAATCATTAAATGAAATAGAGATCACAAAAATGAAATATATTTTTTAATGATTGTGAGCAGTTTTCTGCTCCGTCTGTTCTACATACAAGGAATTGGATTACCTGATGTAAATTTAGCACAAAAATGTTACAAAATGTAACATACAACACAAAGAAAAAATCTCTAGCTTACAGCAGCTTCCTTCAAACGCGCAGATTTGCAGTTGATACAACCATGCAAAATTCATAAGTAATCTATATCATTCATTTTTCCTAATATTCTAAAAGATCGGCAAGGCATTAAAATAATGTAGTTCTCAACAAATTTATTCCTTTCCATCAATATAGAGATATCCCGAAGAAGAAAAGAAAAACAGAAGTTACTGCTATCGAGAAAATGGACAATCCTCCACATGGAATGACCATAGTCAAGTTCAGCTTTGGCAATGGAGACATTGGTCCATTACACCTACTGCCAGGACAGCAATACAAGAATTTCAAAGACCAAAGTTACCTTGTAACCACCCCAAAGAAAGACTTTATCATGCTCTATCGACTGTACGGGGGTAATCCTGGTGTACACGAGAATTACTGGAATGTTGATTCTGAGAGCGAAGATGTCAGCTTCACGGATCTCAGTCTGTTGGATGTTAATCCAACGCATAATGTAATCAGAGTAATGGTTCCAAAGGGGACATACTTGTTTGAAGGTTATGCTGCAAAAAGAGCCCACCATAACGGTCAAACGTGGCAGGTCTTTGTTCCAAGAACTGTTCTCATACATTTGTTAAAAATCCAAGAGGAAGCGACATCAGGAAAAGAACTTCAAAAAAGTAAACTTGATATGTAAGTTTTGCAATGTAATGAAGCTCAAAAAGCTTTGATGCGCACGTGGCACAATGTATATTTGAAAGGAATTACGTCTCAGGACCGTATACAGGATTTATTAGGGCGAGGAAATTGTCTTGAACAAGTACCTGAGCCTATTCTCAGAGCGCTTGGAAAGTCCGGAATTATTTCAAAATCAAATAAATTGCTTCCATCTGGAAAATTCACGGTACATAAAGAGAACATACTAATGCCGGACGGAAGCAAGATCGAGACATCGTTGTTAGCGAGAATTGAATTGCTCCGAAGTGAAACGAGGCGGTACAAGAACGGCGAAACTATTGTAACGGAGACTGTTTACTTTTATCGGAAAGTAGTGGAATGGTCATTATAAATGACCAGCGGATGTAATGCTTTGCTCTCAGGTCAGGCCAACTATAGTCAATTTTAAAAAAAAAAATTGTTTACTATACTCGTAGCCATTAAAACTCGAAAATTCCATTGACGATACTTTTCATGTAGGACGTTGTGTGGTAGTTGAATTTCCCACGAATACTCAAGATTCCATCTGACATAGCCTGTCAATAAACGTTGCCAAAATACTGTAGCAAAACTCTTCTGGTCACCATGGCAATTTTAAAGCCAGCAAACGAGATGATGTAACATCATGACTAAATCACATATGTCCCCGTCAAATTGTCCTCAGCTAGATATAGCACAGGTGCAGTCGTGAACTTTGGTTACTTTTTTTTCTATCTATACATGTAATCCCCCTGCACCGCCTCCCCCACCCCAAAAAAACCAATACAAAATAAACAGAATAAATTAAATGAAGACACTTTCTAACGTCAAACTCATGTGTAGGCTGAAAAAGTGGTGAGGTTTTCACACAGCAATTTGGCGGTAGAAATCGAAAAAAGTTATATAAGTATCGCACCCCACCTCGGTAAGTTTGATAAAACTACAATAGATCCTCATTAGAGACGTGGTTTAAGTATGAGATTTTCAGGATCCTTCGATAACATCTCATTTCTAAGGGATGGATTCTTTTCTCTAGTTCTGCAGTCAAGGTCCATGTTTCACATGCATACAGGAATATGGACATGACGAGGGAGCGCATAAGCTTGATCTTGGACCCAATCGTGATGTTGCTGTTCTTTCAAATAGGCTGCAGCCTAGCCAGTGCAGTTGTTGTCTGCGCAATCTTGGAAAGAAGCTGAGTTTTTGAACTTTCATCAGAGGCGATAGCACCTAGGTATTTGAAGCTTGTCACTGTGCCCTGCCTCTTTCATTCACTCTTATTTCCTTTTGGATACCACTCGGGTTGTTTGTCATTAACTTCTTCTTTTCAGCGCTGATCTCCATCCCATACCTTAGTGATCCTTGGTTGAGACGCTTCACTAAGGTTTTCAGTTCTTGTTCATCTCCTGCTAAGCCATCGATATCATCAGCTTAGAGCAGGTTGGTGATTGTTCTGCCTGAAACACTGACACTGCCCTCGTGTCTTCCAAAGCATTGGAAGACACGATATAATAGAAGGGAGTTAACTCATGAACACATTGTACTTCCTAAGCTTATTGCGTTTTTTAGGGGATTCTGTGTTCATTTTGATCATTGCACGGTGTATGGCTTCGGATAGGCGTGGCGTGTGATATGCGTCGTGGGTGGTTTTAGTTGGTGGGAGTGCCTAGATTGTTGAAGTTACGAGTGGCTAAGGGTCGGCTGTCGCTGGAGAGGGCGATTTTTTTTTTGTAAATTGACTAAGAGGAGATTAGGCTGCTTGCTTTAGTGGCGGTTGTGTAAGGGTGGGGGTGGATGAGGTTGCCTATTGCGATTTGAATTGTCTGGTCTGGGGATTCCAATCCGGTGGAATTAGTTGCGGTTTGTGCTTTTCCGCCCCGCTCATCTGGTATCGTGGGGTATGGATGCGTGGTGTGGTGGCCGAAGTCGGCACATAAACCTTAAGTATGTGCATTGGTGCAGTACCATCTCCTAATATAGTTAAGACGGCCTATCCCAAAATTAATAATTTAATTTTGTTGTTGATGCAAATGTGAATTTACTATCAGATAGTTGAAGCGCTATGTATGTAATGGTGCAATCTTTGCATTACATAGGTCTATACGTTACTTTTAAAAGTGGGTCGACATGGGAACAAATCTTGTTTTGTTTGAAGGGGAATTATGCTTATGCATTTGAACATTTTAAATTAGACAGTATCTTCACTCTCTCTCTCTCTCTCTCTCTCTCTCTCTCTCTCTACACACACACACATATATGTCATTACTCTCTCTACACACACATATATGTCATAGATAGATCTGTGCGCATTGTGTATTTTCTTTCTACGTTTTTCTTCATTATGAAAGCTTTAATGTTTCTGTTTTTCGTATACTTACTCTCTTGTACCTTTTGCGTATTTTCGATAAACAGCACATACATGGAATTATTCTATTCACACGAGACAATATTTCATAGTTGTAACGCATACATTCATTGCAACGGAGAGCCAAACAAAATTAATTTATCTGTTTATGTCTGAGCCAATAGTTTGTGCCACAATTAATTGCCAGGGACTGGGAGGATCTGAAGAAAAGGGGGGATGTTTTTAATTTTGTGAAGGAAAACAAATATGACATTTATTTTCTACAAGATACGTACTTCATTGAAAAGTGGGAATATATTATAAGGACTACATGGGGATATGAATATTCCTTTTGTTCATATTCTATTAACTCTAGAGAGGAAGCTAGATTATTGAATAACAATTTCCAATTTTTCTTACACGAAAAAGACAATATGGGAAATACACTTATTCTTGATTAACTATTGATATTCATAGATTCATACTTATAAATATATACGGACCAAATCTATTCTCAGATAAAAAAAAATAAGACATTTTAGATTCAAAAATTTATTATATTGTAATTGGAGAAGACTTTAATTTAGTCATGGATCCAGACTCGGACACTTTTTAGTATAATAATGTGAATAGTCCAAAGCAAGAAATGTTATTTGGATATTTGTACAGAATTTAGTCTAATAGATATTTGGTGGGAGCTAAATATTGGTGTCTATAGATACACGTGGAGGAAAAGTTACCCCTTAAAGCAAGCAAGACTTGATTTTTGTTTTAGTCCTGAAAAGTTATTCACAGTAGTTGAAAATGTTAATATTGAACCAGGATATAGGACTGATTGCTTATTGGTACAAATGAAAATAGCCTTTCAAAAGAAAACGAAAAGAAAACCTTTTTGGAAATATAATAATTCACTGCTCAAAGACTCAGAATACATAAAGAAAAAGAAACCACTGAAAATGTAAAATACCAGTACATTTGTGTAGAACAATGTGATAATTTGGTAAATATTCCATCTGTGGATCTGAAATTTATTATTAGGGATCAACTTTTCTTTGGAATACTATTTTTAGAAATTAGAGGAATTGTAATATCATTTTCTTCTTTCAAGACAAAAAATCAGGATCGACAGGAAAATCAGCTGCTTAAGGAGATACAGTCAATAGTACAGAGAATAGTGCAAACGAAAATTAAGTGAAAAAGGAGATAACTTGAAGAGATTAGAAAGAAGAAATGGAAGGAAGGAAGGTTAGGGCTAGAGCGAAATGGATTGAAGAGGGGGAGAAAGTAACCAAATAATTTTTTAATATACGAAACAGAAACTACATTAGTAAAATGATTCCTGCACTTCTCTAAAATAACGGATAGGTAACAGAAACTTAAAATGGAAATTTTGGAAGAAGACAAACGTTACTGCAGTAATTTATGTAACACACAACGCTGAACCTGTTGATCTTGAGACTTTTCTCAATTTACACTGACATTCCGATATTAAATAATCTTCAAAAGGATTAAATGAATGACCCTAAATCCTATATAGAAGCCACTAATAGCCTCCGAAAAATACAAAATGAAAAAACACTAGAAAGTATAAACTTCCAGGTCTGCTCCTTTTAATTGATTTCGAAACATAATTCGATTCTGTTGCATGGCTGTTCATAGACACATTAATGAAAACTTTTAATTTGATGACTCGATTATAAAATGGATTAAGCTTTTAAATCATTGTACATCAAATCATGTATAAATATTAATGGACAAGTGTCTGAATGGTTGCACGGTGAAATGGGATGTAGGCAAGGAGACCCTATCTCCCCCCCCCCCCCATATCTTTATTTTGTGTTCTGATATACTGGCTCATAAGATAAGAAAAAATAAGAATATTAAAGGAATAAATATTGGTGGTACAACTTATGTTCTAATATGGAAAAAAAGTAATATAGTTCTGAAGCAGAACAGGCAGCAAATTCAAATTCTGTTCTAAATATAAACTTAATTTCGACTGCAGTGAATTTGTTTGCTTGGCGGTAAAGTTTTCAACTAACTTAGGGAATATCCCAATTCTTAACTATCCCACCAAAATTAGAGAAATTAGGAATCAACTTTTACAGTGGAATACGCGCATTCTTACACATGTGTGATAAAAAGTCTTGCGATCTCAAAACTTTCTCACCTTTTATTTACTTTACTAAATCCATCAGAACAGGTACATAATGAACATAATACACTCTTTTACACGTTGCTATGGAATGGAGCAAAAGATAAAATTAAACGAAAACTTTTAATAAAAGAGTATTATGAGGAAGGTATAAAGATGATAAATATTTATACATTCACATATGCTTTAAAATATGGCTTAAGAGAATGATGTATGGGAACTCAAAATGGAAACATATATTACAACTCTCAGTTCCAAAAATTGATCATTTCTTCTCTTTGGAACAGATTTTGTTTAGTCCATAAGAAAGAATCTTAATCCTTTTTGAATAGATGATTTTGGCGATCTCTCAGAATTACTTAAATTATTTCAAATTATTTCACCTGATAACTTTTTGAAAACATCTATATGGTTGAATTCTAGCATAAAAATAGAAGGTGAGAGTGTTTCTATCAAAACATGGTCCAAAAAGGCATCATCTATGTTTATGATTTCATTAATGACGATGGTTCCTGGATATATTTTGGCAACTTCGAAAGTAGATTCTTCCTCAGGACTAACTTCCTAAACTTTCCAAGCATACTAACGCTATAAATTCTATTAAAAAAAAATAATAATAATTAGTATTATCTCCAATATTTTATACTTCCATATAAAACCACAAAGTTCCCACACCTTAGATGGATGCAATTGAAGATTTTATATAGGATCCTGGATACAAATACTAAACCTGAAACAGTTAAAATTGTCACAGATGATCTTTGTTCTCTGTGTATATAACATGCTGAAACAATACGCCGTCTGTTCTGTGATTGTCACATATCACAGGCATTTATAAATGACATGTTACAATGGATCGAGAGTAAGTGCAGTCACAGCGAGAACTTAATTCTCTCCAAGAAAAACGTACCATTTGGAATCAAAGAGAGAACTCAGGCTGATGATGTAATAAACTTATTTATCCTTTAGTAAAAGAATTTATTTATGTAGATATTATAAAGAGAGACCTAATTTGTCATATTTGAAAAAGCTTCTTAAATTTCATTTCAAAGTCGAAAAATACAATGCATACAGAAACTGTGAATGGGGAAAAGTTTGATAGTAAACGATTATTGTAATAACATTTGATTGAATAATCTCTTATTCACAGTCTGTTAATTTGACAGAGCTATTTATTTTTCACCTTCTACCTTATATGACACGGGATATTTGCCACGTATTTTTGTGTAACTGTTACCTGGATGAGATTCAAACAAAACTATCACACTTGAATCATCAGGAAAAGTAAGCGTGCTCTATGTACACATATACATGCCCACATCTGTTCCAAGTAGTAAACACTGCAATAGCAGCAAGGTTGTATAT
Organism: Margaritifera margaritifera; assembly: GCA_029931535.1. Lineage (NCBI taxonomy): Eukaryota > Metazoa > Mollusca > Bivalvia > Unionida > Margaritiferidae > Margaritifera > Margaritifera margaritifera. The sequence continues at coordinate 853,305 of JAQPZY010001311.1, forward strand.
GTACTAGGTCATTATCACACACACACACACACACACACACACACACACACACATGTGTGTATGCATATGTGTATGTGTATGTGCATATAAGTATGTATATCTGTGTATCTTGATACACTAGTGGCGATGTTTTTGAATGAGTTGGCCTATATATCCTCGCAATGACATATATATATATATATATATATATATATATATATATATATATATATATATATATATATATCCTTCTCCTTTTTCTTAGCCGCTTCCTCTCATCTTCTAATGCCACCAAATAATTCTCTAGAACTGCTTACATTTGAAATACTGCTCCAATATTTAATGTATTACATGTATGTGTCACCTATCTTTATCTCAGTAAAAAAAATAGTCAAAATTGTTAAAATTGTTTTGCTTTTCAGCCTATGTGTTCCTGGTATCCCATAAATTCCAAAAACATTTACACATTCACTTCTCTTTGATGATGCACTTGGTGCCAAAATACCCTTGAAGGCCAGATGTGCAAGAGACTTGATTAGTATCGCAGTAAGCAACATTCATATTGCGGCTAGCGTCATTTCTTAACTCATGTCTCGGTCCAGCTGCTTAATAAGCTCAAACTAATACGTGATGATGGAAATCTGGGAGTTTTTGCCACTTTGTGTGCACTATGTTCGCATGATAGTATCAGGTCGATCGGGACCCCGTTACGAATACATTGGAATCGCCATCTTGTTTGTACCAGTGCCGGATTGTGTTGTAATGTATTTTCTATGGGCGCCCAAATACCCTGGATAGATAAGGAGCCCATAGGCTTTGTATCACGAGGTCACATGACGTGCCGCAATGCATTATAGGTGATTTTCAAGATTCAGAACATCCTCCTCCTCCTATCTTTCAGATGCGAGTCAAATAACTTCGACTCTCTGAAGAGACTCGGAGGTAATCGTAGTGATACTTCCCGAATTGGTAACTTTTTGGCGGACGAACATCCGGCTAGATGTACGAAGAATAGATTCTTCAAAAATGATAGATGTTTAATATAACAGTGGTCGTTGTTTAAACAATGGATGAAGTACCTGCACTTTTAATTTTTAAATAATTATTCCTGCAGCTTTGTAATGAAAAAATTGAAGAAATCATTCGGTTTCAATAGCTTTAAACGATTGCTTACATCGCGACGTTGATGAAGTTATTATGACGTGAAAGCAACCAAATGCTTGAGGGCAGTTACACACGACTTTACCTTATACCGGTCCCTCTCTCAAAAGTACATACTAACTTTAGAGCGGAACAATTATCGTTAAAAATAATGCAAAATATATATATATATATATATATATATATATATATATATATATATATATATATATATATATATATATATAACTTCCGTTTTATCGTTAAGTTATTAGCAAAATTTAAAACAAAATTATTAAGTATAATGTAATTTTGGAATACGTTGCTTCCTATTGTTAAATGTGATGTAAAAATGTGCAAAAAATCATCAAATATAATGTAAAACTTGGAATATTTCTATTTTTATCGTTAAGTATAATGTAAACAAAATCCTGGAGAATTAAAAATACATAAAAATTAAAATTGGATTATTGTGTTTTTTCTTCTTACACTAGTATTAATAAGAAAAACAGAAGGGTATTATGTCTGCCTACACTACTCGTTGGTGCCCCGTTTTTAATGCTATTAAATTTTGTAATTTTTGTATACTAATAAAGTTTGAATTTAAAACATTTTATACAAATTGAGTTACACATTATTTTTCTACAAAATGACCTACATATTATTCATTTACAAAAAGTATACACTTATACTCTTAAATATTTTTTTTTGGAAATTATATCGAATAAAAATATGAATTTTTTAATTTTTTACTTTTTTTTGTATTTAAAGCATTTTTCACACCGATATTAATAAATTATTCATTAACTTGTAAACAAAAATAATTTTGGTGAAAAAATATATTTAAACTTGAGACATAACTACTACTTAAAAATATGAATCTATTTTTGTGGTTTTGAGTTTTAGCCAAATCCACTATTATGACTTTGTGGTATTTCTCTTAATGAACCTTTATCATAGAAACCAAGTCCTGCAAAACGAATAAAATGAATTTTCTTATTCCATAATGCAATTATATTTTTGGACATTTTGATTCTTGTAGACTTTTATAAAATTCATAGATTCCTATAGGTCTTTCTTCGTGCGTTTTCAATAGACAACATTTTTAATTAAATCAGCTAAATTGCTGTCTTCTACTATTTTATCTCTGTATATAATTTCATAATCTTGATTCCATTTTAATATATTACTTGTTATAGGTTTTTCTAAAAGAATACAATCATCACAAGGCTTTAGGGAGCAATTGTTTTGGAATCATATATTGTAATAATACTTCTATATTTATTTTTCTTTCACTCCTAGATCTATGCAATTATTAATAGGTTCATATTCTATTTCAATAGGATTATTGGCTTCTTTTTATGAATTATTACCATTTTGGATATATATGCTTTCAATTTCCTTTAAATGGTGGTAAGTGACTATTGATATTAAAATCATTTCCTTAGTTAAACTTATGGTTCAGGAAAAGATGATGTACTATTGTTAAAATAAAAGAAAATCTGATTTATATAAGTTTTGATTTAACTTAATTTGTAAAGAATTTTTAGATTTTTTTTGTTTGTAACATTTTTCTATATTTTTTTTAATTTTTGTTCATCCTCACATGAAATGTAAACATTTTTTTTAACGCACTATATGCAATTTCCGTAAGTGCTTTTATTTGATCGGGTGTTGTGATTTTAAGCAAATTATATTTTTGTTTATAACTATTTGATGTAAATAAAACTAATAAGAAGTACTTCTTGTTTTTAATCAGATCCGACGTTCTTCTCGTTTGTTTTTGTGTTATCAATGTATCATTTTTCACAATTATTTTGAAAATGTAAAGCAGATTTTAAATTTTCTATAGCTTCATTAGTTTCTGCTATTAATTTATATCTTGGAAATAATATGTAGAGTATTTGCGTACAGTATAAATAAAAGTAAGTATCATCTTTTGTGATTAAAGACTTGTATATATACATTTTCTATGCGGGTTCTTAACGTATGTATACATTTTCAATGTCGGCAATCACATTTGAATCGGAAGGAAATATATTAGTACATAACTGAAAATGAAACTTACTTTGAGGATGTAAAATAATCATTAAGTAATTGATTGATTTTATTTTTTTACTCTTTTCAAAAGATTCCATAAGTAATTGCCACTTTTTGGAAATATTTTGGATCCTAAAACGGCAATTTGTCTTAAATCTCTAACATTTTAAAATAATATGATATACCGGTAACTAATGTTTAAACTTATGGTTCTACTTGATTTACTCTTAGAACCAAATGGTATGAGTAACATAAAAAACAGAATGACAGTACATACAAGAATGGCTTCTTTAGAATATAATACCTTTTACATTAAATAATCTAATATTAATAAAGAATTTAAATGCCCTGTAAATAACTGATCTATTTGCTCTAACGACGGTAGTCCTTTGAAAAAATTCTACATGGGTCTTATTTTTTCCAAATTTGTCTTGCCAATCTGTATAGCAATCAACAATTTTAGTAGGTTCTTTTCAAAACATTAAATGTTTAGTTTGAATAAAATTAAGTAAAAAATTAATTTTACCAGACATAGTACTTCCTGATGAAGAACCGAGCATGAACTCAGAAATGGAAATACATTTTTAATAACGGACATCCTCGCTTAAAGACAAAGAAGTAGGAATTTGGTATAAGATTTGTTGAAAAATAAATTGATCTCTATCTTTTGCTACATTTATAGTATTTATCATTTTAAGAAAAGAAGTGTATTTACAATTTGTTACAAAGTTTGTTGATCTAGAAACAAACTTTTATCAATATTGATTCTAATTACTGACAATGTTGCATCACTAAATTTAAACTTGTAATTTTCAGTAGTTCCTGTTTTTATATTTAAATAAGATTTTTTTATCACTAAAATAAAATTTTAAACAAATATATTAGCTTCATTAATCAGACATGTTTGAATAGCAAAAATATCTTCGTAAAGAAAATAACTTTTCCTTGTTTTAGAAATTTTGATCTTTCAAACAATCCATTTTTCCTACCATCAGAATCAGTATCACTAGAATTATTGGGTAAATCAGAATCATCAGAAATAGTAAATGAGGCATCAGTATTATGTGAATCGTTTTCTATTTCAAACGTAAAATATTTGTTGATATGTGCTTTATAATGATATAATTCGTTATGAGTTGAAGTTAAAGAATTATTAAAATAAATGTCTATTTGATTTGTTAGTAAATGTAAAAGATTATGGACTGGTCTTACTGCAGGATCTCTTTAATGGCATCAGTGTCAGTGAAACCAATAACACTTCCATCACATTTTAGAAGTTGAAAAGTTAACTCTAATCGGTTAACGATAAAAAAAAATTATGAATTTTTTATTAAAAATAAAAATTACGCATACCAATTTTCAATACTAGTTTTGTGAGGTAGAGTTTGAATCTGACATAAATTGACATCTAACTGATTTCTAGCATCAAAGAAAGCCGTTTTGTGTTTTAGATTGTTGTTTAGAAATGTCAGTCCTTTATATACTTTCTTCATTACAAAACTTTGCTTTTATTACAGAACTGTTTTTAAATCCGCAAACAGATTTTTATCTATTATGAAAAGGCCAGTATCTTCATACACGACAAAAATTCCATAGTTGTCTGTTAAAGGAGCTTTAAGTTCAAACACAGCACTATTTTCTCCACTGTGAGTTAAGATGCAATCAGATTGACTGTCTTCAACAATAACTAACAATTCATAAGGTTTACAAACATTTTCTCACAATTATATTGTACTGCACTGGATGTGATAAAGCTATTAAAGGGAATTCTTCTAGTTAAACTGAGCAAGAAATAAGCTTGATGAACTCCATACGAAAAAGATAAGTCGGTTTTTATACGTTCTGAATTATATAATTGATTTTTAATATAAACGGACAAAGATTTGGCATTTGCATGTTCAAAAGGCATAGGGTTTTTATTATAAGCTCCTGTTGACGCATCTTGTTTCACAAAAGAAATAGAATCGTATTGGCAAAAATATTATTCCAACTAACTAAAAGAAGTTCAACCTTTAGTATTGCCGGCATTTTAAATTAGTAGAAACAAAGGGATAATCAGTACTTACGCCTTGTCGTAATTGCTCTTCATGCCCTAAAATAAACTTGGATCAACTTTTACTTTACAAATTCGTGACGTTACCATCATATTAGTGTATTACAGTTGTTAGACAGTTGCAGATTTCACAGAGAATAATTCGTGAAAATTCCAGTGACGCTGGGATTATAGCCATTGATTTGTATGGACTAACATAAAAAGGAAAGATTGGCAGAATTCCACAGCAACATGTCCAAAAGGATTTATTTGAAACATGGTTCTAACGATGAGTATCATAAACTAAAAGACGACAGATACGTCATTAAATTTGCTAGAAATAAAAAAGAAAAGCAATCCACATTTATTAACTTTAAATAGTGCCCATTATGTAACGAGTACAACTTAACAATAATAGATTTTCCTAAGGACAAAAGAAATAAAGATGGTCAGTTTAATTGCTGTAAAGGTGTAGAAATAGATTAGAAGTAAAAAGAAAACATTAAAAAAAAAAAAAAAAAAGTGGACAGAAAAGAATCAAAAAGAAACAGAGACTGACCCAACAGAAAAAGAAATGAACCGAAAAGAAGAAGATATAGAAAAAAAATCAGTAGATTTTGATTTATTGTTGCAAATATTGTTAAGAGAATTTTTTTTCTTCATATTAGAACATGGTATAAAAATATCTTTATAAAGCAAGTGACAATGAACTTAATGGCAAATGTGAAACACCTCTGTTCCTTATGTATCTATTCCATTGTTCAAATTTTCAAAGAAATATTCTTTATAAAAATAAAGTTCGCGGAACCCAGAAGTACTTATAGTCTTAAGATATTTCAAATTTACCTTCATAACAGGGAAATAACTCTTTTTTCTTATTATTTAAATTTAATTCATTTGTATTTAACTTATTTTTTTAACATTTTATTTATTTTTTATTACATATTTATTTTATTTACGTTTATTTAAATTTTCCCTATTTTTGTTTAATTTACATTGATTTTATATACTTTTATTTAATTATTTTAATTTTTTTCTTAAAATTCCGTAAATGGCTTATAGTTGTTTTTTTTTTTTAACCCAAACTGAAAAATACACGGAGGGGTAGGGGAGATAACGCTTCCTTCATAAATTTAAATTTTTATGTGTTTTAAATTATTCTGGATATTTTTACATTATACTTAACGATAAAAATAGATTATTCCAAATTTTACATAATATTTAATGATAAAAATAGAAGCATTCCAAATTTTACATTAAATTAAATGATTTTTAAAATTTTTATATTACAATTCAAGATTAAAACCAAAGTAATTCGAAATTTAATTATACTTATTTTTGTTAAATTTTAGATATTGCTTTACGATAAAATTAAGGATATCTGAAATTTACATTGTACTTAACGATAAAAGACGAGGATATCAAACATTTACATTATATTTAATTAATTCTTTTAATTTTACATATTATTTCACGATAAAAATAGAAGTATTCCAAATTTTACATTATACTTAACGATAAAAGATTAGGATGACCGAAATTTACATTATACTAAACAATTAAAACCGAGATATTCCAAATTTACTAATGATTTAACGCAAAAATCCCAGGATATTCTGAATGAATGACCACCATCTTGGATTTGGCAGCCATCATAGATGAAGCGTTGAGATATTGTTGTTGTTCGTCCTTCGAGTTCGAAGATGACCATGACATCATTAACTGGTTTGGGTTGCGCTCCACAGATATTACGTACTTCTGACAGTGCGACAGGTGTAGGGTTAAGTTGTTTGCATTTGCAACATGCACACTGGAGAGAACGTTTTACATACTTCTATGCTACTTTCATGTACTGTTGCTGACATTTCTTTACATGTTGTAGTTGTGGAAATCATGCATGATCTAAGCACACAGTTGATCGAGATGGTTGCTCCCATGTGCTCGAAAAATCAGCCTGAACTAGTTCAAAGTGCACTAACTTTAGCAGTTATCAAAATAGGGAAAACGAATTTTCCCAGAGTAGGCAATACCAGCTTCTGAAAGTGCAATGAATGGATTACAAAATATATTAAAAGTAAAACACAATTATCGGTTCGTTTTTTCACAAATTAACCTTTGAAGTTCAGGAAGTCAAAATGACCAAGCGGAGCTAGCAGTTATTGGTAGGAGCACATTTGAAGTAAGGTCAAGCTGTATACCATATAACCCAAATTACACCCATCACTCATGCACCAAAATTAACAATACCTTAGATATACAAGTTTTTTTTTTTAAACAGCCAGGATAACCAGTGAGGAAAACCTGGGAAATTCTTTTGCTTTAAAAATTAATCCCTTAGCAAAGAATGAAAATATAGAGCGCAGCCTTGGTTTCTGTGAGCACGTTAGTGGCTGATCAAGTCAATTTGTGCTCTGAACTGTATGTGGCACACTAGACAGGAGATACCGCTTGGGGTTTCTTGATCAATATAGGACGTGCGGCAGTTCTGAGATTTACGGCGCTCGCGCTTCTTCACTGCCTCTGCAATTCTCCTCAGCTCATAGTCTGTTGCTCCAGTATGGATGAGACTGCGCCAGGTGGAACGATCCTGTGCGAGATCTTCCCAAGGCTCAGGGTCAATGTTGAAGTGTGTCAAAGATGACTTGAGGGAGTCTTTGAAGCGTTTCTTCTAACCTACCTGAGATCGCTTTTCCTACTACAACTTTGCCTCAGAAGATCATCATTGGTAGTTGCTCGTCTGTCCATCCCAACTCTGATTTCATCAGCAAAGCGTGGATACTTGGAATGCCAGCCCGTGTGATAACCTCAGTGTCTGGGACCTTGTCCTGCCATCTTATCCACATCAGTTTTCTTCAGGCAGCCCATGTGCAATTGGTTCAGCTTCTTGGCATGGCGTCTGTACAGCGTCCAAGTTTCTAATGCATACAGTAGGGTCAGCAGCACAATGGTTTTGTAGACCTTCAGTTTTGTTTGCGGACTAATGCCTCTGCGCTCCCACACATTTGCGCGTAGTCTGCCAAAGGCCACACTTGCGTTGGAAATTCTGACGTTGGTTTCGTCATCAATGTGGACTGCACGTGACAGGTTGGTGTATAACCTCTGTCTTCTTAATACTGACTGTGAGATTGAACTTTCACAAGCTGAAGAGAAATGGTCCATACTCTGTTGCATATACAAATTTTGAGTGGAAGAGTTTTCAGTCAGTTTCTGTGCCATATGCGATCCTCCTGCTTTGTAGGCTTCTGCTGGTATAACATCTGTTCCAGGTGCTTTACCATTTGTCAGCAGGTAAATTGCTTTCTCAATTTCAGCCAGCGTTGGAGGATCAGCAAGAGGTATGCTGATTTCCACTTGGGGCAGTTGATCAATTGCCTCCTCACTGATAGATTATTGTTGATTTAGGATGTTGTTGAAGTATTCTGCCCATCTTTGTAGTATCTTTTCTTTGTCAGTGAGCAGTGTGGTGCCATCAGCACTCAGTATTGGAGATGTTCGTAATGACTGTGGCCCGATGATTTTCTTCAAAGCATAATGACGCATTGAGATATACACACTGGAGGCCGCCATCTTGGAAATTATTCATAATACATTGCGGCAGGTCATGTGACCTCGTAATACAAAGTCTATGGGCATCCGATCCATCCAGGGTATTTAGGCGCCTATAGGAAATACATTTAAAAAAATTTTTTTTTAAAAAGTGGTAAAAACAAGATGGTGATTCTAATGTATTCTTAACGGGCTGCCAATCGACCTTATAACATCAATCGCAGTAGAAGGTCAAAATAGTCCTCTATTCAGGATAAAGGTCACGTGTGAGGTAAGATACGGATTTTCCCGGAAAATCTCTATCCATACTGATAATCAATGTGGGAAACGCCTTTCCCGAATGTGTGCACAATGAATACACCAGATGACCATCAATGGACATTGTCTTGCCTTTTACTCAAATCTGTTCATTTTATTTGTAGAAATTTACAGTTCATCCACCATTATAAATCTAACCGCATCAATTGATAAGGAATGAGAGAAAATAATCAATAATATCCCACCACTGGGATCAGAATTTATGAGCAGGAAATCGAAATAGTCTCTTTATTGCCAACAAATTTTGACCCATGGAAGGGATTTCTCTATGCCTTACAACCTGAAATGATCGATTATATCATTCCTTATTCTGCTCTTGAAATTCATCCCCTTTCTTTCTTCTTAAATATTCAATTTTCTTTTCTTTTCTTTGATTCATATGTCTTGCTCTACAATAAGACACCTAGGCCGCTGTACTAATTAAGGGCTACTCAATACCCCTAATCACTATACTTTTCACACTGCAAACCGAAAGATTACCCTGTTATGACAACCCAAAATAAATTCATTGATCAGGATCAACACTGTGCACAGTGAGGTGGCGATTTCAATGGAACACATACAGTATTTGACATATGATATATATATATACTACTATAAAGGAGTTTACCTGTGTATTCGGTAGCATTATAGTAGTACGGAATTCCTTAATTGTCATAATGGAGATACAGAAAAATTCCAGTGAGAATCCAAGGTAATAATATCTTTCTTATAAATATAACTAAGCTAACGTCCTATTAATTTTATACTGTTGCTACTACTACTGTTACTGCTACTACATAAACAACAGTTACTGCTTCTACTATAGCTACTACTACTACTACTCGTTTATTCACCGAGCTTAAACTTTTCTCTCCATGCATAGAATAAAACCATTATATGTTCCCGTAGATCATAGGATGAGCCAAACGCTGAAAGCTTTATAGCATAATCTATTAATTAATTAAGAATAATTATTCAATTGCCGCTATCTCAATACAACCACATAATGTGGTCAGAAATAATAAGTACTTCAAAAATATCGTATAATTCTGTAGCAATGAACATTTTTTAACAAAAGCTGCATAAATATTATCAATTTTATTTAATCCTATCATTTGTATATCAGAACGTTTAATATATTAAATAGCTCATCCTCAAATTCACGTTTGTAAATAGTTTGGGATGGAATTACAAGAGTCATACTAATGATGACAAAGTTTATATACTTTGGCGATTGGAGCTTTAGAAAAAAAGTCTATAGGGTCTATCTTGTAACTGTATTTCTCAAGTGTTCCAATTGATACTTTAAGAATTATTTATATTTTTCTATAGTACTATGGATTTGCAGTGTGTTAACAAACGTAAAAGTTTGATTTTTGTTTAATTATGAGCAAGTATAATATCTTCAAAATGTGTCATTTTGTAAAAATGCTTATGGGACTTTTGAAAATGGATACTTATTTATGACCTAATACGGAAAGCTAGGGTTTTATAATTCAGTCTTTAATGGAATATGTGCTTGGGTATCTGCAAAACCTTCACAGGTATAACAATAATTTGAAAGTATCAAGTCGTCCAAAATTCCGCAATAAGAAATATGTGTGTGCACAGGCATACATGTACAATTGTCCTTATAATTCGAAGCTTGTGCTGACAGATGGAATAGTCTCACAATATTAATAATATTCATGATTACATTGTCAAAGATCATGCCCTGGCAGGCAGTTCCATTTTACCCATTTAGGAGCTTTAAACAAAATCCAGGTTTAAAACTGCCGTCATCGTGCCTCAGAATTAGCATTACTCTTCACGGCTATGATTATCGTGACTCGTGAGATCATGGCCATTCTAACACCGTTGCACTGAAACTAAACAAGACAGTCTCTCATTTCAACATGACATAACATTTATAGAATGCAAGAATATTCAGAATTTCGCTAAACTCTCAGCTCCAATAATGTTGACTTTCAGATTGAACAGGGAATGATACTATAGGTGGACAAGAATCAAACAATCCATCGATGTGAACGTTTCGAGCGTTTTGGGCAATGTCCTCGTCTACCCTGTTGTTCCTGTTGATGTTGCTTTTGCTATTACTATTACAACTACAACTACTTCTGACAATGTCTGTAATATTGCTAATACTGCTGTGCCGGTGTAGCTGATTTACCCACTGATTATTCTTCGTGCTTATTTTTATTTTGTCATTTAGTATAAGCGGGCATTGCTATTTGAGCATATTTAGAATTGAAGACTGATTATTTCATCCTGTTGAAATTTTCTGAACCCACAAATGGCCATACTCTTCAATCCTGTTGAAATTTTTGGAACCCACACAATACATACCTTTAACACCTCCAGTTTATATAAGGAAAGAGGTGAGAAAGGAAAGATATAAGAAGGATATGTTGCACAAAACTACCAATAATGAAAAAAAAAAAAAAAAATACAAGAAAACAAGTTTCTGGTGTTAATCCCGCTGACAAAATGACATTTGACAAGTTCAGCCTTGAGCTTATTGTTTCTATGCAAACCAAATTTCCTATTTCAGTCGAAATGAACTTGTCCATAGTTCTATGTATGGATAGTGTATCATTGTTGACGTAAAATGACAGTAGTAGTACTAGTAGTAGTAGATGCAACAGCAGCAGCGGTTATTTTGGAAAGTAATCCGGCACTCGCCCAATAGAGTTTATACTCCTTTTGTGCCTTTTAATTTCTTTCTTTTTTTTTTTTTCTTTTTTTTTTTTTACAGCCCACGTAATGCTGTTTAAAACAGTTTCGAGGAGAAAAAAGAAGCAAACAAACATTGGAGCACATAGTAAATGATATATTGAACAGTTTAGTTTTCCAACATTTACAAGTGATTTGACGTTATAGGAGTGACCACATGAAAACTCGCACCGTTGATCTGCCCCGGCACGCGCTGGTTTTGTTTACAATCCTGTTCTTTACTACATATCTGACTTATTCAAAGACAGTTTTTGTTTCAAGTTGAGATTTTATCAGGATCTATCAAATTACGTCATTCTTGTCAGGCGTAGTAAGCCTTGTATCGGCATTCTTTTGCTTCGATTCAAAGGTTAAAATTGGAGAACGGCTATCGATTAGTACAAATTTCCAGAGTAAATAGAGGTCAACGGGTCACAAGATAATGCAGCTTAGCAAAAACGATAAAAGTGTTTTCTTCTTGCAAAATCAGTTTCAAGGTTTTTCAGTTATATGGTTCCGAATATCTATGGGACATCTGCCAAACAAAGCGTGTCAAACACTTGTATTAGAATGACTTGAACACCTATTGACGACCCGTCTTGAAAGCGAATCGTAATAAATAAGTTTGTTTTTCAATCCTGGCCAATTTACAAATATCAGAGGGATCACATAATTAAAAATATGATTTTTAAAATGTATACGGTTAAACGGCTAAATTTTGAAAGTATTTCGGTAACTATCCATGGGTGATCATAAGTGAGAAATTCTGTGCTCAAAGATGTAAAATAGATAGCGAAAGACTAATTAAAGTTTAGATAGATAGATAGATAATATTGAACAGTTAGTACAATATAGTTGATACAAATTTTCAGACATTGTCAATGAAGTCGATATAGCAAAATAGTAATATATATTCTTTAATGATTTGAGCAGTTTCCTGCTCCGTCTATTCTACATTCAAGGGATTGGATTACCTGATGTAAATTTCACAAAAAAGCAAATGCAGGCGCTATTTTAAAAAAGCAGCCCAACCCCCCCCAACCCACCACAAAAAAATAAATAAATAAAAATAAAAATAAAAATAAAATAAAAACACAAGAAAAACAAACAAACAAAAAGCTACTTCAGAAATGTTGTTGTTGTTGTGGGTTTAACGCCATATTTCAGCACATAATAGGTTATACATGGCGGCCAGTTTTATCTGGTGGAGGAAGAACCCGGGAAAACTCCGGGAAGAACCACCGACCCACGGGAAGCTACTGGCAAGCTTTCTCACATATCCACATTGGCCGAGCCCGAGACTCGAACCCATGCGGACAGAGGTGAGATGGCAGTGATCGGTAAAGGCGAGCACCTTAGACCACTCGGCCACCCGGGGCCCCATTTCAGAAATTTAACATTCAAGATAAAGAAAGCAAACCGTCCAGTTTATAGCAGCTTCCTTCACAAGCGCAGATTTGCTGTTGATACAACCATGAAAAAGTCTCAATTAATCTATTTAATACACTTTTCTTAATATTCTAAAAGATCGGCAAGGCATTAAAATAATGTAGTTCTGAGTGAATTTCTGTTAAAGAGGTCTTTTTTCTTCATTTCTATGAATACAGAGATATGCTGAAGAAGAAAAGGAAAATAGATGTTCCTGCTATTGAGAAAATGGCCAATCCTCCACATGGAATGACCATAGTCAAGTTCAGCTTTGGCAATGGAGACATTGGTCCATTACACCTACTGCCAGGACAGCAATACAAGAATTTCAAAGGCCAAAGTTACTTTGTAACAACTCCAAAGAAAGACTTTATCATGCTCTATCGACTGTACGGGGGTAATCCTGGTGTACATGAGAATTACTGGAACGTTGATTCTGAGAGCGAAGATGTCAGCCTCACGGATCTCAGCCTCTTGGATATAAATCCAACGCATAATGTAATCAGAGTAATGGTTCCAAAGGGAACATACTTGTTTGAAGGCTATGCTGCAAAAAGAGCCCACCATAACGGTCAAACGTGGCAGGTATTCGTTCCAAGAACTGTTCTCATACATTTGTTAAAAATCCAAGAGGAAGCAACTTTAGGAAGAGAACTTCAAACAAGTAAACTAGATATGTACGTTTTGCAATGTAATGAAGCTCAGAAAGCTTTGATGCGTGCGTGGCACAGTGTATATTTGAAAGGAATTACGTCTCAGGACCGCATACAGGATCTATTAAGGCAAGGAAACTGTCTTGAACAAGTACTAGAGCCTATTCGCAGAGCGCTTGGAAAGTCCGGAATTATTTCAAAATCAAATAAATTGCTTCCATCTGGAAAATTCACGGTACATAAAGAGGACATACTAATGCCGGACGGAAGCAAGATCGAGACATCGTTGTTAGCAAGAATTGAATTGCTCCGAAGTGAAGCGAGGCGGTACAAGAGCGGCGAAACTATTGTAACGGAGACTGTTTACTTTTATCGGAAAGTAGTGGAATGGTCCTTATAAATAAAAAGCGGATGTAACGATTTCTTCTCAGTTCGGGCCAACTATACAGTCAATTTTGAAAAAAATTGTTTACTATACTCGTAGTCATAAAACCTCGAACATTCCTTCGACGATATTTTCAATGTAGGATGTTGCGTCGTAGTTGAATTTCCAATGACTAATCAAGATTCCAACTGGCATAGCCTAACAATAAGCCTTGCAGATTGGCTGACCCAAAATTGTTCCGCTCACAGCGGCAATTTTAAAGCCAGCGAAGAGATGTTGTATCTTCATAACTGGCCCACATATGTCCCAGTCAAAATGTAACCCAGCTAGATCTAACCCAGGTTCAGCCAGTGAACTTTGGTTATTTGTTGTCTATATATACATGTAATCCCCTGCGCCCCCCGCCCCCGAAAATAAATAAATAAATAAAAAAATAAAAAATAAAACAAAATTAAAAACTAAATGAAGATACTTTCTAACGTTAGGCTCCTGTGTATTTAATATATTATTGATAACAAACACATGATAAATGTTCATCGTTGTATGATACACAGACGCACAGGCATACGGAGACGAACACACGTATATATATATATATATATATATATATATATATATATATATATAGAGAGAGAGAGAGAGAGAGAGAGAGAGAGAGAGAGAGAGAGAGAGAGAGAGAGAGAGAGAGAGAGAGAGAGGTGGGGGTCAATAACTTAAAAATGTCGAACCCACATTCAAGAGTAACACTCACATGAAGCCGAAATTTACACATATTTTATCAACAAAAATTACTTGCAAATAATTGAGTAAGTTTATGCCAATGTTTATGGAAGTTCTAAGAGCTGAAAAAGATGTAATGATCTTAATCATTTTGAGTTATTATTTCAGTCATGGTAACTATAATAAAACACAATTGTAAAAACAAATAATTAAAAGAACTAGTCTATTAAAGTACTTATTATTATTATTATTTCGTAAAATTTCGTTAATTTATGTTATTGATAATTGCATTCATCGCTACATTTATGTCACCTTTAAAATCAATAGATACCTACCTTTCCACCTGATAAATTACACGCTCAGAGGCGCTTGAGAACTAGTTAGCATAAATGACTGGCCTTGGATATATCCAGTGTTGTCAACACAATTTATAATTTTGCTTCAATGGATATAGATTTTGTTAAGGTAAGAATGAAATTGTAGTCATTGATATGGCAAACTATCTCAGTGTATCATAGGCTTCTCCCGGTAGATGTCGCCTGTAATATAGAAATAAAATATCTTACCTCTTTCCAAAACGTTCAGCTTCAAAATAAGTGTCTCCGTGTATTTTCAATATAAAATTCAAAGAATTTGTGGTTCAGCATTAGTTGTTCAGGACAAGACATGCGCTTGAAAAATCGCATTGTTAGGAAAACATACCGTTTATACATTTCTGTCACTGTCTGTCTGTCTGTCTCAACTTTCTGCGAATATTAGCAGTAACTAAAACCCGACTCTTTTTTCTCGTAAAAGTGTATGGGCAGGATTGAAGTGATATTCATTACTGAAGCAACTAAACAGAGCAAGATCTCGCTTGTGACATGTACACAGGGGCTAAAAAGAATCTATCTATCCAAACTGGCACCAAATTGTAAGCCTATAGATCCATCCGGTACTTCATCAGAGCAATTCAAATAATAATAATGCGGACTTGGTTAAGGGCCTAATCTTTAAAAGCTCTAAGCAGTTTACAATATTAGTTAACACAAAAGGACACACACACACACACACACACACACACACACACACACACATATATATATATATATATATATATATATATATATATATATATATATATATATATATATATATACAAGATTACAAAAACAAACACTGTGAAATTACAAACCAAGCATGCAGAAAATAATTAAGGGCAAGGAAACATTGTTAAGTCTTAAGTCTGTTCTTGCAGACGAAATAGGTGAGTTTTTAGAGCACTGTTAAATGAGATCACCGTGTCAATATGTCAGAGTTCAAGAGACAATTTGTTCCAGGTAGCTGGGCCCGGGATGCAAAAGAACGTTATCCATAGGACTTGGTTTTGATAGTGGGAATAATAAGAATACGGGTGTCAGAAGAGTTGCGTAAGTATCTAGACAAGGTATACACATGGGTGAGGTCAGATTGATATTTTGGACTGGAGGCAGTCAACGAAATGTAGCATTGAGAACAGATTTTGTGTTTGATTCTGGAGCGAACGGGTATCCTGTGGAGGGCACAGAACAGGTGGAGGAGTGCTCTGTTCTTGGTACTCTAAGGACGATCCGAGCGGCTGTATTTTTAACTTTTTGAAGTTTCTGTGGAAGATATTAAGACAAACCAAATAGAAGAGAAATAAAATAGTCAAGCCTAGAAACTACTAACGAACACATCAGTGTCTTAGTGGCATCAACAGAAAGAAAATTGTGAATGTAACTGATGCGTCTCAGCTCCAGATATGCAGCCTTACATATGTTCATGACATGTTGGTGTAATGAGAGAGTACTGTTGAGAGTGAAACCTAGGTTTTGTACTGATTGTGTGAATTTGATGTTGGTGTTGCTGATACTTATTGTTGGAGGTAAAGGATGTGAATGAGAAAGTCTTTGCGTTGTAATCAGAATGGCTTCAGTTTTATCATCATTCATCTGCAGTTTGTGACATATCATCCATGACTTCACATCGCAAATGCACCTATCTACGCCTTGGATGGTAGCATCGACTTCATTTGGGTGACCCGATTTGTATATTTGTGTGTCATTAGCGTGCAATTGGTGAGACATCGGATGACGATCTATGACACTTGAGAGGGGCTGAGTGTATAAAATGAAGAGAACTGGTCTCAGAACAGAACTCTGTGGAACACCAAAACATAGATGAACTGGGCTGGAATGTTTCCATTTACGGACACAATTTGTGTCGTTTAGACTAAGTATGACTTGTACCATAGTAAGGCTGTATTGCAAATGACTAATACATGCTGGAGACGGTGAAGTAATGTATCATGGTCCATTGTGTCAAATGCTGCAGATAAATCAAGCAGGGTGAGAACTGTAATCTTGCCACTATCTAAAGCAGAGAGAAGGTCGTTAACTACTTTCAGAATTGCAGTTTCAGTCCTGCGGCGAGGGCGATATGCAGACTGTAAATTGTTAAAAAGACTATTTAAATTCAGACGAGATACAAGTTGGGACAGAACAACTGTTTCTAAGATTTTCACATGAATGGGAGGTTAGAAACTGGGCGGTATTTTTTTTTTTTTTTTTTTTTTTTTTTTCAATCGTTAGGATCAATCGTTGGTTTCTTCAACGGCGGCTTTACAATGACCATTTGAAAAATGATGGGAATTCTCTGGATGAGAGAGAAGTATTAATAAAATCGGTTAATGAATGCAATATTTAATCTAAGCACTCAAGCAGCAGTGATGTCGGAATCTGATCAAGTTCACATGACTTTGGGGCGCTCTTCATCAGGATTGTACGTAAGAAATCCGTTGAGACTGGCTCAAATGCTGATAAAAGTTGCCTTTGAAATTCTGTATAACAACTGCGTGGTGATGATGAGTCGATTGATACTGTGTTGTCAAGTTGATCTCTAACTGGTGAGGTAGAGTGATCAAATCCGACACTCAAGCAGGGAAAAACTTGACTGAGAAACGTTCCATCTGGTCAAGACGTTACAGTGTCTCGTTTATCAGCTTTCGGAGAGTGCACATGTCCAAATTATGTTAGACAAAAGTGTGAGGATGTTAGATAAGGTCATATATCAGTGCTCATTTTCTGCCAAAAATTCGCGTTTTTTTGTGACTATCCAATATTCTACACAGCAGATTGACAGCACTGAAGCTTAATATGAAATGTCCAAGTATCTAATTTCATCAAAGTTTTTTTCCGCTTTAGAAAAAGCTGAGAGGCGAAATATATCTATTTTTTTTACTACTCTTTCTCCAGAAACAAATTTCAAAGATAACAAGTCACACACGGTCATATATTTTGCATTTATAGGTTGGACAAATATTTTCCTGGAGACAAACAATAGGAATATTTAATACATTTCGACTGATTTGATTCTTTAAACGAGTGGACGCATGTTTCTCAGTCTAGCTCAGGCATACACTTTTCAAGCTCAGCTTGAGTTTCAAAAGTTTGCCGAAGCTAGCTAAATGAGTGTACTGAATCTAGATTTAATTTTGTTTCTCGAACTTTGATTTCTTGCATTTCTAAGAAATTTAAAACGGAAATCTGTACATTTCATATTGATACAAGTGTTTTATAGTTTCTCATTGTAATAGATGTGTCAGTCTGAACATTTGATTCTAAATTTTTAATTGTGTCAGTCTGAACATTTGATTCTAAATTTTCAATTGTTTCGAATTTGGTGGTAATCATGTTTTTTTTTTTTTTTTTAAATTTTTTTGCCAAGCAATACCCATAGGACACTACTCCAGTTACGTATATACTGATTTTAAACCTAAAATTATTCAAATATACAATGGAAGAACGGTCTGGCTTAGCTGGTCATATCAAAAGGAAATTTTCCATTTGCCCTTTACGTAAGTTAAGGAGGATAAAATCATAGGACCAGATAATGAAAGTGTACTAGTAAACAATATAAATCAAAATATGACATAAAAAGTTTCGTTTGGTAACAACATGCACGTTTTAGCTGTTTTGTAAATTGATGGGTGCCTAACACCTGTGCACTTACTTGTATAAAAAGCAGGCATGGTTAACATGCATACTCTGTCTTAACTAGAAATTGTATACCTGAAATAGTTCCGAAACGCGCTAGAGCTCGTTAAAGAGAAGAAAAAATTAGACGAATTCCTGAATGTATTTAATTTTCTGTTTATGGGTTTCCAGGAGAAATTTTGTCCAAACTGTAGATTTTTGACTTTGTTTGACTTGGTAATAATTTTGAAATTTGTTTCTGAAGAGTGTAAGGTTGACAAAATTGGTAACTATATATCTCTGGTATCTTTCCCGTCAGGCAAAAACACCATTAATTGAATAAACCTCGATGACATTTTGTGTAAAATTACACAGATGCTGACGTGTTTCTTTTGTGGTGATATTCGATAGTCTTGAAAAATGCAAATTTTGGCATGGACAAAAAATAAGCACTTTTCACGACATTTCTCTCTAACAGCCACGCACTGTTGGCTAGCATCATCTGGTTGTGTACACTCTGCCAGACAGTGGTCGATTGAATATTCAAGCTTTTATGACCTCTGACTTAAAATTGCCCAAGTTTCGTCGGTAAACATTACAATTTACGGCATTTCCATTCTTCCCCCCAGCGTCCGGTTTCAATGGATACCATAAAGAATCAATTGAAAAGAAAAAGGATCTGAAAATGTTCAAGAATATTTTTATTCTCATACCAACATCTGTTTGTCGCAGATCTCTAAGATATTTTGGTTACATTTCTTAGGAAACGGTTACAATATTTATCCAAAAATAACACGCACACAGTTGCGACTAGCGTAGACCTAGACCTGTCTTTGCATCATGCGTCAACATATCAGGGTTTACCTTATTGTTGTACTGATGGATTTATTACACCATGCATAACAAATCGATCAAAGATTCGACGTCAGAGGGTGAAGCGACGACAAAGGGAACTCGCAGTATTATCATTAGAAACAAAGCAAGCTTACGACGGAGGTTCCAGACTACGTGTTAAGTTGCATTATCTACCCTCCATCGTTGTAATTTTTACATCTCGTTGTCACATCATGATACTGCGGGTTCCATCCGTCGTTGACATTTGTAACGATTTGATACGCAGGGTGTGTTAAAGCAAAATCAGAAGTAGAGCGCATTATGTGATGGTATTTCTGGGTCGACGTCGTTTTTAGGTACGTATGAGAACATAGAAGGAAAAAGATGGAATTTAGAACATAATCGTCGTGTCCAGTCTATGCTGTCTCATGTTTTAAAAATTAAAGTGGCTAGTACTACATATCTGTTTTATTAAAACTAGATACTGTAACAAACTTAGGGTATGTGCTACTTGTATTTACATCTCCGTTTATAATTTTGATAGATTTTAGCGATTATTTGTTTAATAGGATTTGAGACGAGATTTCTAAAACCGAGTAATTAGCCAATTAGGGGGAGATACAGACATCATAAAGAACCGTATTCACAGAACGTTTACGGTAGCATGGATTAGTTTCTTGCAATAGACCCCGTGATGTTCTTAATTTAAGGACTTCTTGGGATATTTTCACCTGTAAATGTTTCTTAGTTTGAGATAGGAATAATTCCGTGTATTAGGTGTCTAGGACCTGTTTGTAGCTCAGTTGGTAGAGCGTAGGACTCGAAATCCAGAGGTCCCGAGTTCGATACCCGCCCAGGCTAATCTGTGTTGGATGCCTCAGTGTATCCTTGGGAAAGGTACTTTGCTCCCATTTACTCCACATGATATAGCTATAATGTGTTAAAAAGTGCCGTTAAAACCAACAAAAACTGTTTCGTAGTACGTGATATGACACATCAATATACGGTTTCGAATTGTATACTATTGAATCATACCATTGTGAAGAAAAAACACACAAGTGTGAAATTCATGTCTCCTGAATGTGTGGTCCCAAGTTTAATTAGAGCAAAATTATTTGTGGTGTTAGCGTGTTTTATATAACTCTTCAGTGACAACGTTTTGTTGTCTTGAAATATTGGGGAAACAACAACCTCAAGCCAAACTCATGCAATGTGTTCGATATTGTTTTTTTTTTAAATGTTTTTTTTTTTTAATGTTTTTTTTTTAAAATGTTTTTTTTTTTCGCTCGATGCTGATGTGAACTTTTAGCTGCTTTTAGATCCCTGCCTTGTTACGATACAGTGCTAAAAACTGATACTAACACAAGCTTCCAATGAGCTACAGGTACATGGCATCTATGAGTTACATGTACTTGACATCCGTCATTACGACATTCACCTTTTATAATTCAATACAAAACGCACGAATACTTGACACTATACGATACAATCATTAAACTGGCTATATTCAAACCGATTAGTGTGGCCAATGTCCAAAGATGGCATACGCCAGTATATATATATATATATATATATATATATATATATATATATATATATATATATATATATATATATATGTCCTATACCTGTACCATAGTATCCGATTCTAAGTGATTTGTAAATACATTGGTGCACATCTGAACTAGCCATTAATGGCATATATCAAAATCCTTGAACAGTATCACTTCTATTATTATTATTATTATTATTCCGATGAATTATCTCAAGCAAGGATCATTTAATTTTCGGGGCCTGGGATTTTCTTTCGAACCAGGAAATTTGTTTATTATACCTCAAGATAATTTATTATTTTCAGCTTAATGGATATAATAGGGGATTTCTTTCTATAAACCAGACCAAGAATACTCTGTTCAAGCTATATGAGGGTCGAATTTTTTTTTTAAATCACAGGTCCACGTGCCCCATCCCCTTCCCTATGTGAAAGCAGAGAAGGTCTTGAATTTTATATTTCCGTCCATTGTGCATAAATATTTTGTCCTACGTTTTTCTATCATCCATCTTTGTACTTTCACCATTTTTCACCTATTTGCAAGGCCATTTTTGAAGTTTAAATATCTGTTTCTTAGCTTAAAGCATGAAGACAGGGATTCAAATTCACACTTTCCAATGTCTCAACAAGTTTGTGATCCCAAGTCATACTTTGATATTAGAACTAATATCTCATAGATTTGACGATTCATAAAAAAAGCGATTATTGTTCGATTTTTGTTCATCCAATTCAGAAGATAAACGTGTTGGTTAGTGGCCATTTACGGTAAAGTAGTGATAAGACCCCCTCCCCATTTTGCATCTTGTAAATAAAAGCTCAAATATGATGAAAGAAAATACGTAAAACACGAGTACCACCCCACTCCCTCCTTTGAAATCTAGAACTAAGATTTAAGACGTCAACTGAAAACTAAATTTTATTAGCGACAAGACGACAAATTCTATTTTTCTTCATTCCTTATGTCATTTTTTGAGCTTTAAGTCGAACTACTAATTGTAACAACAAGATATTCCGGACCAAGATGAAAGTGGCAACTTTTATTAGTACTAATATATGGCACTGTCTTCAGTATCATATGTACAATAGCTGAATGAGTTGGTGTGTGCCACCATACATTAAAATCTATTTGCTCTTTGAGATGACATATGTTTTTATCATCACACCAACTCACACAAACTTTGATACACTGGATTTTCAATCAAGATCAGTCTTGAGTTCTTGCAGAGTTTTGCACCATAAAGGTCATCACATTATTTGTAAAACCATATATATATATGTTTGTAACTCAACAATGAACATATTGCAGTATATCACTCAAACCCTATCATGTGCTGATACATATAGACCATCCACCAATGCTATTGCTGGCAAAGGTGTGATTAACAGGCACACTGGCAGCAGGTGGGACATTCAGCCCTAATGTCAGTCACCTATCCAACTGCCACAATACATCACATAAAAATTCAAACCATCATAACTTAACTTTTCTACAATTTCATGAAATTTTCAGCATGCATTAAAAACTGAAAACTAATTTACATGGGGTAAGTGTCAACATAAAGTACTTTGATTTTGTATGATGCATCATGCTATTGAGTACAGTGTGGTCATCTTTGCTCTGGTGGTAGGTCAATTTGGCATGATTGTTATGTAAACTATGTCATCGTTGACAGGGTGAGATATATAAAACAGCTTTAATACACCCATATATAATACATATACATGAAAATACATTTGCAAGACTTACATAATATTACAAATATGTAAAAATCAGTCTACTTAAGATCAAACCATGCACCAAGTTCTCATTAAAAAAACACTATATTACTGTCATTTTAAACAAGAATCCATAGAAAAGACTGATGCTCTACTGACCAAAAAGAATTTCCTGGAATCCAAGATAAGATCGTCTCTTCTTTTTAGCTTCTGTATTCTTGAGAAACTCCAACATAACAGATTTGGGTAAAAAAAATTCTTATGCTGTAGTTAACATGTTCACATGATACCTGTAAGTACAGTACAAAATTCTTTATCATGGCATTTGACCTTAAACCTGATGTCACAGAAGCTCAATGAACTTGTCTCAGCCAATGTCAAGATATAATCACATGCCAAGTGTGGCTAAATGTATATTAAAGTAATTTTTTTTTTGAAAAAAAGTTATTCGAGTGATATCATTCAAGGTATTATTCAGATATATACACAAACCAGGTTAAATGATAAGTTTGTATCAGAATCATTTCAATAAAGAAACAAATATATACTGCAAGAATGTAGTAGTTTAAAGACTTTAAAAAAAATGTCATTAAGGCCATTCATCCTGGAGAAGGAGCTTTTACAAGATCTGTCAAATTTTGAGAAGTCACATGGGCATAATTTGCATTTAGACCAACTACATATATTGAGAAGTGTTTTAGTGAAAACCACATATCAATATGACCATCCCTTTAAAAGGACTGGTGATAACAAAGTTTTCAAGATGGCCATCGTGTTGGATGTCTGATCCGCACCATTTTATTTAGAAGCAACTAGGTATCATAAGAAGTCTGTTTAATAAAACCCTATGTCGCTACAACTATCCATTCAGTAGAAGCAGTTACAACAAGATGTTCAAAATGCCCACCCTAGTGACCATATTGGATGTCAGATCAGCACCTACTTCATTTGTGACCAACTCAACATTATAAAAATCTGTAAGTAAAAACCTCAAGTAGATATGAACATCCATTCAGAAGTAGCAGCAATAATAATATTTTCATGATGGCTGCCATGGTGGCCATATTGGATGCATGAGAGGCACCATTTTCATTTAGGACCAACTAGGCTTTGTTATGAATGCATTGGCAAAGTTTAATGCCAATCCTCCCATTAGTTTCATTGGAGTGGCAATAAAAAAACTGTATTAACTGGCATTGGACAATGGATGAAAGGACATCAAATAAGCTCTTCTGGTGTATGACCAGTCGAGTTAAAAAATGATACATTTTGTAATTTTATGGGCTACTTCATACATTGTATCAATGCATGGATACATTTTCATTACACCAAGTGGATTTCTGCAATATAGGCACTTAGAAAAAAATTGTAAGTGTTTGTATTTTGTCTGATTTTGTTATCAACTTTCATGATACAGTTGTAAGAAACCCAAACTGAGTGGATTGCAAAAAATTATACTTGGTTTTAATTTTTATGGACAACTTTATACATTGTATCAAAACATGGATACATTTTCATTACACCAACAGGACTTCTGTAAAGAAGTTGATTTGAAAAAAAATTTAAGAGTTTGTTTTGCAACTGATTTTGCTGTTTGTTTATTGATTTTGTTTCATCTTGAACTATGGTGCATATGGTTTGTTGGAATTGGAAATGAGTTTTTGTGTATAGGTACTGTATATGGATGTAGTAAAGTTGTTTATATCCTACCTTTTCAATGATGACATAGTTTACATATCAATGATGTCAAATTGTTTAGTTAAAAGATACTCTGAAAGTATAATGTACCTACCTAAAGAGCAGCCATGATGACAATGGGAAAGTGCAAGAAGGAATAAAGATTGGATATATTACTAATTCCTGTTAAATGATAAAAACAAAATATTCTGTATATACATTATGTATGTATTGACAGATATAGATATTGGTAGATTAATATAAAGATATGCAAGTTAATATGGAATTCAAAGAGAAATACCAAATAATTGATATACCTACACAGTATAAAAGTACTGCTTCTATGAAATAATAGAAGATCAGTGGATTATTATTTATCTATGAAACCAGGATCTGTCTTGTAGCAATAACCACTTCATTATACATCCTGGAGGTATATGATAACAGAAATGTCCCTTTCTATTAAAAAGTAATATCATTTGAGGTGGAGGTAAGGAGCAAGGAAAGCAGCACAAATCAAATGCATGATTTTATTATTTTTATCCAACAAAGTGATATGTCATTTAACTGTACACAGATATTTCACTTGAGTTGACTTATTCAAAGTCCTATTGGACATTCTTGATTTTATCATATTTAAATAATCATTTATCCTGATGAAATCCGGGCAACATATTCATAAAACTCCTCAACTTGAGTGTTCATTCAAACTCAAAAATTCATAAGTCTTACATTTGTTAAAGTCTTACAAAATTACCTATACATATTTAACAGACACCTGTATCTAAATCTACAGCTACTTTGAAATCTTTTGTATTCCAGTTTATTCACTTATTGTAAGCTATCATCATTTGAGTTTGAACGACCACTCAAGTTAAGGAGTTCCATGAACAGGGGCCCAGATCTCTATGAAAGTCATGATAATAATCAATATTTATATTTTTGCTGAGCTGCTCTGCAGCATCATAATCACTTTTTTCAATAATCACTGATTTCAGAAATTGATTAAACAATTACTTACTTCCATTTTGATCAGAATAAAGCTGTCATATAAATCATACTTTCAATGACAGGTTCTACAAAGCCCTGACAAGAGTAAAAATTTTAGAGCAGTATCCAGACATTAATGCAGGGTAACTATCATTGTGCATCTCTATCACTACTTGTAAATACATGTACCTGAATAATTTGCTCTATCAATGTCAGTTAAATTAAACTCAATCACCAAATGTATGATGATAAACATTTTCAATCTAATTAAGGAAGCCATATTATAAATATATGCTTGGATTATACTGAATCAGTTCCGACAGCAACTCTTGTCTGTGTACATTATATCTGATTAAAGTGCCAAATCTTCAAAAAGACATCTTGCTCTACTCTCATTATCATCTCCCACTTGCATGTTTGACAAGAATTAGTCCATACATTGTGCAAGTCAACTTGTACACAATTATATATTTTTGCAAAATTTGTCTGTATGTAATGATAAAAAAGACATTACTGACACAAATACATTGCTCTCAATTTTCATTCATTCTAGTTAAACCCTAACAATGTGTTCCTCTTGAAAATAAAATCTATTGATTTGATTGTGTAACCTCTCAAACACATTTGCTTTTAATTTGTGCATAGAACAGTTCACATATGCTCAAAAGCATTGTTTTAGTTAGTGCACATAATAGTTCACATATGCTCAAAAACACTGCTTTAGTTAGTGCAGAGAACAATTCACATATGCTCAAAAACCTTTGTTTTAATTAGTGCACAGAACAGTTCAAATATGCTCAAAAACATTTACTTTAATTAGTGCATGGAACAGTTAACATATGCTAAAAAACCTTTGCTTTAATTAGTGCACAGAACAGTTCATATATGCTCACAACCTTTGCTTTAATTAGTGTACAGAACAGTTCACATACTGTAATATGACAAATATTAGCATGTGGAAACCTGAGTGCTCTCCTTGGGACATTACAGCAGAGACTAAAGTTTGCACATGTCTAATTTAGATAAAATAAATATATTAAATAAAATCCTAAATACAAACATAAGTGCAAATTCATGTTAACCAACATAGGGAAGTGTGTCTATTGTGCTAACATTTTTCACAGGACAATATTGAACATTTTACAGTAATCTTTTGAAATCCCAAAATATTAAAATATACGACTCGATACATACTGGCACTTTTCTTAAAATCAAATGTTACTGATTCTTTCTGCATATTTTAGCTGTTTACATAGCTTCAATTAGTCAACATTACTGATGAATGTAAAATTATCTACTTAACAAACAGTACATAGTTTGTGCACTGTTATGAATTATAGTGAAACCCCTCAAAACTGAACCCTCAGTATACCAAAATCCCATCAAGATCGAAATTTGTATCTGGTCCCAAAGTTTTCCTTCTTTAATATTCATCGTATTTTTTTTTACAGTAAACCGAAACTCCGAAACTCTGACAACTGAAATAAAATGTCAGTTTTACACTTTAACAAAATCCCCATAAAACCAAAACTCACTTCAAACTTAGAAATATAGTTTAGCTAATGAATTTCATAAAATGTTGATATTTATAGTGCAGAAATAGCACGCGGTCATGTGTTAAGTAAAACACACATCTGATACATGCTGGACTAGATTATTTATGGTTAGGAAGTAATGAGGTAGGCTTATTGGTGAGTCAATCACCCAGAAATGTTCTAAGGGCATGTGAGGTACAAACAATAGTCGACATGAGTGCTGACACTGATTAGGGCTGACAACAGGCTAATCTTAAGTCTATGTGCATTAAAAAAGAGCCAGCTTTTATGTAAATTGTTAATAACTAAATGCTTGTAGTTAAGCCAGTTAAGTTTATGTTTATATGATTATTATTTAATCATGTTTAATGTTATTACTTTGGATAAATGATCAATAATTTTAAAAAATAAATAAAGTACCCAGATGGTTTTAACAAGGCCTGTGACCTCGCTTTTGATACTTTAATGATGGAGACCGACAAAACAATATTCAGAAGGAACGTACATTGTTCAGCTAATTTTTGCCGTCTCTCTCAAATCACATGAAAAACACTAATGCTTTTAAAAATGTACGGAGTTTTTTGTCTTAAAATTTATGGCTGGTATCAATGATGTTGTGCTTGTATATCTACTTAAATATAAAAAGGCATTTTTTATTCTTCTTCATATTTGCGATACCCTCAGTAAACCAAAACCTCTCAAAACTGACAATTAAATCTGGACCCAAGGATTTTCAGTTTTGAGGATAGTCACTGTATTAATAAACATGAAAGAAATGTTGCATTCATGAGGCACATACTAATGTCTATTAGCACACTAAATCCTTAAATTTGAAGATACCTAATTCTGCTTTCACAATAATTTTTAACAAATTTAATGTCCCTTAAACACAGGAGGTCTCTTTTCTTTAAAGGCTTGTAACCCTTCTAACCTGTCCTTGGTTGGGATGACCTGGAAAGAGATTACAAGTTTCTGACAGAAAATCTAATTTAAGAATTAAACACCCACACACATGCATGCACACACATACATACATACATACATACATACATACATATATATATATATATATATATATACATGCACAATAAATGATTTTAACAGTTGTAGCTTAGTTTATATGAGACTAAAGTTTATGAGCTTTACATCGCAACATCTACTAGTTAGCTGATATAAAAACTGGGCTGAAAATTACAGTCATCTCTTTAGAAAAACTGTTTAATATAAACATTCAACTGCTAATTTAAAGAAAATATAACTAGGTAATTAAAATGACACAGTGAGATTTTTTAAGAATTAAAATTAATGTATGAATGTTCAAGAACAGTATTGTAAGCATGTGATTTAAAGGTACAAGAAGCAAAAGCAAGTGTGCTTTTTTCTGGATGGAACTGCAGACAGCAAGGTCTTGGTTCAAATTAGAACGGCAATAGGTTTGACGGTATCACTCAAGGTTCACAGTGACAAGATAGCTAAAGTGAGAAGATCTATTACATTTGGTAAAATTCCATATATCAACCTTGCCTGCCTACATGTCTGTCAATGCAACTTTTCCTATATATCTCACAGTGTCTCCTGTGTGTGTGTGTGAGTGTGTGTGTGTGGGTGTGTATGTGTGAGAGAGAGAGAGAGAGAGAGAGAGAGAGAGAGAGAGAGAGAATGACAACACTGGACTTTGTTTGCCCTTACCTGAGCATAGCAAGCTTCTTCAAATTTTAAACCACTTTCAATATCAACCTAAAAGAAATACCATAAAGTTTAACTATTTTATCAATTATCATTTGTTTTCAGAAACATTAAAGGTAGTCCTAATTGATTCTAAATGTATAAAAAAGAAGAAAATATATATTTGTATGGAAATTCAAATGCATTAGTTATAACTCTCTGTGTCTATATGGTTCTGTTACAGTGTATTTTCTGTGAAAAATATTTTTCTGTTTATTATACTTAGCTTATTTGGAAAAACAAAAAGCTAAATTAAATTCAGTAATATTAATCCAATCCAGTCTAAGTACAACTATGCTATAATCTTGGCATATTGTGCCAGGGACTTTATCATAAAATTATAGATAGGATATAGGATAATGAATTTAAGAGAATGGAATTTACCTCACTGCCTTTGTTAATTGCCAACTTTGCCATTTTCAAAGCAATAGGCCCCTGCAAATAGAACATACATATTAGAAGTCATTCTTAAAACAGTTTACTTGAACTTTAAATTATTTTAACATCTGTATCCAGTCTTTAACTATTTACTATAAGGCATGTGTAGAAGTTTCTGCAATTTATAAGTATAATATTGTTGTGTTTGTGGGTCATATTACAACCAAATTTCATTCTTAAAACTTAGGCAACATGGATATTTCCTATGTATTTTTCAGGAATCTACTGGCAAGGTCTAGAGTGTTTTTCTTGCCAATAATTCTGATAATATAGGGACCAGGTGAAGATTAAAAATTTGACAGAAATGTAATTGATGAAAATTTGTTCATTCATGAAAACAAAATGAATGATTACTCCTGCCATTTGTTCAGACTGTATGATTATTGCTCCAGATGATAACAACAAAATAAATACAACAGAACTTGGAAAACCAAAAAGGGCTCTAGTGGTCCAAATTTTTTGTTTATGTATTTGGTTGTTTTGTGATTGCTTTTTTGAGGTTGCAGACATCAGAATGCTTTGCACTGCAGTGAGCTAGTCTTTTAAGTAATTCTGAGTATTAAAGTCATGCTGAGTATTCAAGTCATGCTGAATATTTTAAGTCATACTGAGCATTCAATTGATGCTGCATTTTCAAGTCATGCTGAACATTCATGTCATGCCAAGTATTCATTATTTAAATGATGGTGAGTATTCAATTGATGCTGAGTATTGAAGTCATGCTGAGTATTGAAGTGTTCAAGTGATGCTGTTAACTGAAGTCATGTTGAGTATTCAAGTGATACTGAGAACTGAAGTCATGCTGAGTATTCAAGTGATGCTGAGAACTGAAGCCATGATGAGTATTCAAGTGATGCTGAGGACTGAAGTCATGCTGAGTAATCAAGTGATGATGAGTATTGAAGTTATGCTGAGTATTCAAGAAATGCTGAGTAATGAAGTTATGCTGAGTATTCAAGTGATGATTGATATTCAAGTGATGCTGAGTATTCACGGAATGCACAGTATTCAAGTAATGCTGAGTATTCAAGTGATGATGAATATACAAGTGACTGATGATTGAGTTAATGAAGTTTGACTGTACTGAATGTTAGATTCTTTGGTATGCAGTAGATACAAAAATGATTGAAAATTGCTAACAAGTTACTTATGCAACAATTTCTTCTGCAAGCTTCAATTGACTAACAAAGTACCTGTGGGACAATTGAATAACAAAATACCTGTGGGTCAATTGGCCAACAAAGTACATGTGGGACAACTGATGAACAAAGTACCTGTGGCATACTTGATTCTCAAAGTACCTTTGGGAAAATTGACAAACAAAGTACCTGTGTGATAACTGACTGACAAATTACCTGTGGGACAATTTCTTCTGCAAGCTTCAAAGCTCTTTGGTAAGCAGCATCTTCCTTGTCATTTTGTTCGACAACATGATTGACAAGTCCGATTCTGTGAGCTTCATTGCCATCTATGACACGAGCTGTGAATATCAGCTCTTTAGCAAGGGAACGTCCTACAACTCTGGTGAGCCTCTGTGTACCACCTGTGATAAACACAATAAATGTACATGTAATTAATATTTTTATTTTATTCCATATCAATAACACTGTACATCATCATTATCAATGTAGCTTCAGATACTTAAGTTTAATTCATTTCTTTTATAGATAGCATCCTATTATTTTTGTGGACACTTTAACCAGTGCTCCATCTGATATGAAAAGAAATATCTTCTGACAGGAGTGAGTGGGGCACTGATTTTCAAGCATATCTTCCCCAAAGTTAAGACACACTGGTGGGAGCTAGAAAACCACAGGGGAGGGATGACATCACTTTACAAACGACTAATTTAAATCAATACTATTTTTCCTTTTCCATTTAAATGATACATTTAAAACTTGTTTGGAGGGAAGATATCAATGTGAAAGGGAAGATAGCCAGGAGAGTGGAAAGACATTTTACACCAGCTCTAATTTAATTGATCCCTGTCTTCTCTATTTTAATATAAATAAAATATAATATATTTTTCAGTATGCATGTTTTGTTTTTATTTGACTTTTCAACATAACAATATGTCATAAGAGATCTCCATGTTTGTTCCAGAATAAGAACTTGTTGTTGTTATTGTTGGCTTTAATGCCATTTTTCAGCACATGATAGGCTATACATGGCGGCCAGTATATCTGGTGGAGGAAAAACCTGGGAAGACCCCAGGAAGAACCACCAACCCACGGGAAGCTACTGGCAAGCTTTCTCACATACCCACACTGGTCAAGCTGAGACTCAAACTCACATGGACAGAGGTGAGATGTGTGAGTGATCTCTAAAGGTAAGCACCTTAGACCACTTGGTCACCCAGGGCCCCAGAATAAGAACGAAGCATACACATGGTTTTCTGTACATATGAAAATAATATTATAACCTGTAAGTTATTTGCTGAATGACAAGTCTCACAGACTCAATATCAAATGATGAAGTTTCATCAAATGCAAAGAAATGATGCTACAAAAGTAAAAAGTTGTCATTTTCATATATTTAATATTAACAGTTCTCATCTGCATGAATACAGGAGATATGAAGGCCTAGGCAGTCCTGTGGTAACACACTCACTTTGCATCTTTACAATCCAGAGTTCAGACCCTTTTTCTGACATGTGCATGGATGAGTGGTTGTCCATTCACTGGTTTCTTCCAGACTTTCCCATTTCCTCTACATCAAAGACCACATCACATCTTATTGAGCCATTGAGAACATACTGAAGAGGTTGCTAGAACTTTATTTGCAATTGACATAAATAAAATTTTAATTATAAAGGTGAGAGTTACCTTTATATCCTTCTTTAAACTGTTGGAGACAAATTATACTTGTCTAGTGAGGTAGATGTCATATAACAATAAGAGACAGGATAGTAAAGGAATTCATGGTAGTTCAATTAGTTAAGCATCATACTCGTAATCCAAGGGTCATGGGTTCGATACCTGTCCAGACCAGCCTAGGTCTGCTGCCTCAGTGTGTCCTTGAGAAAGGCACTTAGTTCCCATTTCTTCAGCATGATATAGCCAATATTGTGTTAAAAGTCCCATTAAAACCAACCAACAAACTAAGAGTATAGTAAACTTTTGGATTATTGATGGACAGACCGACAAACATACAGAGACACAAAGACTTTTATTTTTTTATACTTGAAACTACTTGTCACAACAAGAGGCTTTTGATAAATTCACATCAAGCACCATAACCACTTTCAAAGTGTCTTTATTTCATAAATGTTGATTAAAAGAACAAAACATTGAACTACCTATGTTCAAATATGTCTCATTCCTAGAGTTTTCTAACCTGTTACTAAACATGTATTGACATATAATAAAGTAATTTATCTTGTCCATTAAATGTCATAAAATCAGTCTATGGAATATTACCAGCTTCTGTTTCTTATGTGACATGCTGACACATGGCTGCATACTAGTTATAAAAGCCACTTGTCCAAGGGACTTGCACCTTGGAACACATATTTGTCTCATATCAAAACTACTTTCATATTTCAAGTAAACATGCCTACAAATCAAATCCTGGACAGATCAAATAGTGCCCACTTTCCTCAAAAAGTGTCTGTTCACGTACCTCCCCCTGGAATAATTGCAAGTTTTGTTTCCACAAGTCCAATCTTTGCTTTTGAGGCTGAAAAATATACATGGTACAATTGTCTAAAATGTACTCAAATGTTAGTGATAATAACATGCTGAATGCATTTTAACAGAACTGTTTATGTTATCACAAATTGTACATTATAAACTGAAATACATGCACTGCATACAAGTAAATGTGAAATAATTCAAATGTGACAAATACAATTTGCATATTGACTTAATGTATGATGCCAGAAGATATTTTCACATCCAGAAACCCTGTTATTTTTTGAAGCTTATTGTAAATTCTACCTTTTACCGGGTGTTTTTTACCAGCAAAGTTATATTTATTATTTTTTATTTACCTTTACAGATATAAAGTAAGAATAAAATATGTTTTACAATCATGCAATCAATTTTAAATTCATATCAGAAATGACACAATTAGAATTTAAACAAATGTTTCGATCTGTTCAAAGCACAGTGATGACTTTTGAATGAGAGGACCCTGAACGGCACATTATAAGACTGCCCCACATTGAATAGTCCTCAATGTTGATAGCTGTAATTTCAGTACTGAGACCATTGTTCCTTTTTCAGTCATAGTGACTCTGACTCTTGACCTTCTTAGCCCAAAATCAACAGGCTTCTTCCCTACACTTAATAGAAGCCATCCACAAAGTCTGGACCAGGTCTGTGATGTAAAACTAATGTCACCATGCAGAAATTATTTTTCTTGTTTCAGTCAGTGACCTTGACCTCTGACATTTTGCCCTTATAATAATCTTGTTCCTCACCCAAAATGCAAGCTATCCACATAGTTTGATTTACATATATCATGTAGAACTAATATTATTGTGCAGAAACCATTTTCTTCTTTCTGTCACAATAACCCTATCTCTGCCCTTTTGACTCCAAAATCAATAGGCTTCTTCCCTACACCAAGTGCAAGCCATTCCAAAATTTGGTAACTGCAGATGATGGGAACTCAAGTTATTGCACAAAAACCATTTTTCTTCTTTCCATCAGAGCGACCTTGACTTTGGACCTTTTGAGATTGAAATCAACAGGGTTCTTCCTTACCCCAAGTGCAAGCCATTCACAAACATTGGAAACTGTAGATGGTGGAGAACTCAAGTTTTTGTGCTGAAACTATGTTGTCTTTCAGTCAGGCTGACCTTAACCTTTGATCTTTTAACCCTAAATTTGATATAGTTCTTCATTACCTCAAGTGCATGCCATCTACAAAGTTTGGCAGCTGTAGATGGTGGAGAACTCAAGTTATTGTGTGGAAACCATTTTCATTCTTTCAGTCACTTGACCTTCACCTTTGAGCTTGAGTCCACAATTGGGTTCTTCCTTACCCCAAGTGCACACCATCCACAAAGTTTGGTAACTGTAAATGATGGACAACTAAAGTTATTGTGCAGAAGCAAATTGGTAAGAGATGGATGGTTGGACAGACAAACATCATTAACATAATATGCTTCGCCTTATAGTGGGCATATAAAAAGATCATACAAGGCAGTTAAAGCAATATATTTGTTATTACAAAGGGCTTTCAGTTGTCAGGAAAAAATAGTTTCCTTGATTAAACTAACTATTTAATGGCATCTGTATGCAGCTCTTTTAGTAGGTGATTTCCTAATCCATTTGTAATTTTAAAGATGATATTGCAGGTAATACCATTAGTTGGCACCATATATCCACTATTGTGCTAAGGTGCCATAAAACTCTACTACATACATACATATCAAAGATTTGCACATTCACCCAGTCATAAACATGATATCCTAGTTATGTTCTTCATAAATTAAATTTGTTACTGAAAGTTAGTCATATGCATATTGGCACTAAAATATGTGCTTCTCGTTATTTATTATCAGCATATTTTTTTCAAGTGTATGTCTATTTATATACATGTACCTTGTACATATTTTCAGGTACTTCTTGGATGTTCAGGCACTGGATGTTTTTTAAACACAAAATGTATCCAACTAAAAACTTATTTTTTGGTTCCTGTCTAAAAAATTTCCATAAATTTCATATCAATGAAATTAAATTTATCTGCAACATTTTACCTAATATAAAATTTATACATCAAACATCATAAAGGTAGATATACTGGTGAAAATATCTGTAGCATACATGACCATATGTACTATACAAAGAAGTTTAACAAACCTAGTCTTATGCATTTAATAGAGTTTGAGAAAGCATTTGACACTTAGGCATGGCCATTCATAGAGATAGTGTTAGATTTTTAACCATTTATCTCTGACAGAGAAACAGAGAAAGAGGATAAACTGAAGGATAATGAAACTAAATATGCATACATATGCATGAACATATGATAGATAGATAGATAGATAGATAGATAGATAGATAGATAGATAGATAGATAGATAGATAGATAGATAGATAGATAGATAGATAGATAGATAGAATGAAAGATAGATAGATAGACAGACAG
This sequence comes from Margaritifera margaritifera, assembly GCA_029931535.1. Classification (NCBI taxonomy): domain Eukaryota; kingdom Metazoa; phylum Mollusca; class Bivalvia; order Unionida; family Margaritiferidae; genus Margaritifera; species Margaritifera margaritifera. The sequence goes on from JAQPZY010001311.1 coordinate 888,780, forward strand.
CCAGGTAGACAGATAGGTAGGTAGGTACTTAGATAGATAGCTAGATAGATGTATAGATAGATAGATAGACAGACAGGTAGACAGATAGGTAGATAGATAGATAGATAGAATGAAAGATAGATAGATAGACAGACAGACAGGTAGACAGATAGGTAGGTAGGTAGTTAGATAGATAGATAGATAGATGTATAGATAGATAGATAGATAGATAGATAGATAGATAGATAGATAGATAGATAGATAGATAGATAGATAGATAGATAGATAGATAGATATACAGATAGGTAGGTAGATAGATAGATAGATAGATAGATAGATAGATAGATAGATAGATAGATAGATAGATAGATAGATAGATAGATAGATAGATAGATAGATAGACAGACAGACAGGTAGACAGACAGGTAGACAGATAGATAGATAGATAGATAGATAGATAGATAGATAGATAGATAGATAGATAGATAGGCAGATTGGAAAATGGTAGAGAAACAGGATCTGATATGATGCATTTATTTACATACACTATTAGATACCTGTTAAATATATAATTATTGTTTTTGCTTATGAGTATTTTAATCACAACTTTTTGCATTTCTTTCATTTCTGTTAGATTTTTGTTGTATTTGAAAGTGTTCTATAAAAGATGAAGAAAAATTTGATGAATTACAATTGATTGTTACAATTTACAACATACAGTGCAGAAGTGATTCTCAGGTTGCATTACATGTGTTTGTAAATGGTGAGTCCAAGGCTCCCTTGGCACTATGCATTACATGTTTGTAAATGGTGAGTCCAATTATATATCTGGGGTAATAAAAATCACAATTATATATCTGGGGTAATAAAAATCTCTTAAAAATAAAATAACCTGCAATTCTCATATCACAAGCTAAGGCAATTTCCAGCCCACCACCCAGTGCAGCACCATCTAATGCCACAATAGTGGGAATTGGCAGGTTCTCAAGCTCAGACAGACTGCCACGTAATTTTGACACAAATGGTCCCACTTCTTCCACTTTCATTGTAGCTCTCTCTTTCAAGTCTGCACCTGCAATATATCAACAACAACAGACTCATGATGCCCTGGTATTATATACATAGGTTACCACAGTCACCCATGTAACTTGAGCACTTGTATAATTTCTGAACTTTCAATTATATATCTAAAAATGCATAAAAAACTGAAAGCTTTAATACATATTTCTCAAGTTCTGAAAATCATTAAATATGCAGTCACAATTGTTATAATGGTATAAAATATACAAAGATAACATGTAAGATTAAATCAAGATTAGCTTAAGTTTGCCATAGTATATCATTTCAAGTCCAATAAAAGGATTCTCATTCAATTTAAATACAAGGGTGATGAATGCAGTGAAGCTTATACAGTGGTCCCTATTTATAAAGCATCTCGGTATAATAGTCTCTGATATAACATGGGTATGGCTCACCTAAACAGCATTATAATGAGGGTCACTGTATATGCAGCTGAACCCAGATTATTTGGATGTTAATTATAGGCATTGTTCATTTGTATGAACTCTCACCATATTCCTCTGAACATTTAAATTCACACTCTTTAAAACTGATTATGCTGATGACTGACTTTTCAGACAACTCACTGTCTGCTGATGGTGTCCCAATAATCAGCATTTTACTGTACTGCTGTCAAAATCATACTTGCCACAGCAGATGTGTATGAATTGAATGTATAATGATATAGGACCAAAACAAAGCATGTCACTGAAAACATCATGAAACTACCATATATACTTGCATACAAGTCAAGTCCAATGGCAAATAACATAGATCTTAATCTGCCATCACATAATGCTCCGGCAGATCAGGGTCTATTTTGTTTGTTTTACTGATTACTACTAACAAAATGCATAGACACAGATCTGCTGGCACATTATGCAATGGCAGATCTGGGTCTGTGCAATTTGCAGTTGGACTTGACTTATAAGTGAATATACTTGGTAATACTAAAACTCATTTGATTTTAAATATAGGGGCCTCGGGTGGCCAAGTGGTCTAAGGCGCTCGCCTTTACCGATCACTGCCATCTCACCTCTGTCTGCGTGGGTTCGAGTCTCGGGCTCGGCCAATGTGGATATGTGAGAAAGCTTGCCAGTAGCTTCCCATGGGTCGGTGGTTCTTCCCGGAGTTTTCCCGGGTTCTTCCTCCACCAGATAAAACTGGCCGCCATGTATAGCCTATCATGTGCTGAAAAATGGCGTTAAACCCACAACAACAACATTTTAAATATAAATTTTTCAAGAATATAGTAAAGTCAGCATAATCATAAAATAAAACGTTAGTCTCTTTATCACACATAGACTTTGTGTCTCTTAATCTAGTGTCACAGCTTTTTGGCATGAACTTTATTTCTACTAACTCTGAATCTCCATTTTCTTCAAAATCTTAAGTTTAGTATCTTGAAAATTGTTGTGACTTATAGTAACTGTTGTTATATATGTCTATATTCATTCCTTGTGTCTTATCAATATTTTCATGATATTTTAGCATCCTTAAAGTGTTGTTCATAAATTTACAATATCTGCAACATGAAATTGTCTTTACTTGTTTATTGTATAAGTATGTTACACTGAAAGTAAATTAAAATGTATTACTTCATTTTGAAAATTATATGCATATCCTTGAACATTATGTGATTTACAGAGCTCTAAGTGTACCTGCACAGAACACTCCAGAAACTTCACTTCTTAAGATGACCACTCTCAGGCTGTTGTCAAATTTCACTGTCTCCATTGCTTCCCTTAACTATAAGTTTAAACATAAAAAAGTAGATTAGAATATCAAGACATGTGTTCCGTAAAAGCATGTATGTACATGTATGGGGTTTATTAGCACATCAGCACAATCCTGGCTATAGAGTGCCGAGCAAAATGCTAGTTAGAAAAAATGACAAAGTCAAACATCTTGCCAAATCACTAGGAAGACAAACCCTTCCAACAAAGAATAACTACTCACAAAGACAAACCCTTCCAACCAAGAGTAAATATCCACTAGGACAAATCCTTCCAACCATGAGTAAATATCCACTAAGACAAACCCTTCCAACCAAGAGTAAATATCCACTAAGACAAAACCCTTCCAAACAAGAGTAAATATCCACTAAGACAAAACCCTTCCAACCAAGGGTAAATATCCACAAAGACAAACCCTTCCAACCAAGAGTAAATATCCACTAAGACAAACCCTTCCAACCAAGGGTAAATATCCACTAAGACAAAACCCTTCCAACCAAGAGTAAATATCCACTAAGACAAACCCTTCCAACCAAGAGTAAATATTCATAAGACAAACCCTTCCAACCAAGAGTAAATATCCACAAAGACAAACCCTTCCAACCAAGAGTAAATATCAACTAAGACAAAACCCTTCCAACCAAGGGTAAATATCCACAAAGACAAACCCTTCCAACCAAGAGTAAATATCAACTAAGACAAAACCCTTCCAACCAAGGGTAAATATCCACTAAGACAAACCCTTCCAACCAAGAGTAAATATCCACTAAGACAAAAACCTTCCAAACAAGAGTAAATATCCACTAAGACAAAACCCTTCCAACCAAGAGTAAATATCCACAAAGACAAACCATTCCAACCAAGAGTAAATATCCACTAAGACAAACCCTTCCAACCAAGAGTAAATTTAAACTAAGACAAAACCTTTCAAACCAAGAGTAAACATCCACTAAGACAAAACCCTTCCAACCAAGAGTAAATATCCACTAAGACAAACCCTTCCAACCAAGAGTAAATATTCATAAGACAAACCCTTCCAACCAAGGGTAAATATCAACTAAGACAAAACCCTTCCAACCAAGGGTAAATATCCACTAAGACAAACCCTTCCAACCAAGAGTAAATATCCACTGAGACAAAACCCTTCCAACCAAGAGTAAATATTCATAAGACAAACCCTTCCAACCAAGGGTAAATATCCACTAAGACAAACCCTTCCAACCAAGAGTAAATATCCACTAAGACAAAACCCTTCCAAACAAGAGTAAATATCCACAAAGACAAACCCTTCCAACCAAGGGTAAATATCCACTAAGACAAAACCCTTCCAACCAAGAGTATATATCCACTATGACAAACCTTCAAACCAGGAGTAAATATTCACTAAGAGAAAAAAGGAAAGTTAAAGATGTTGCATAAACTTCCAAAAAGCATACAAAACAAAGATAAAGGCAAACAAGAGAAAATCCTTAAAATACAAGGTCACATTTGTTCCTGTATAAACCACAATCTTTTAAAAAATGTCCAAGGTCTTCCCAGTTGGAACACCTCTAATTACAGTGTATATATATATATATATATATATATATATATATATATATATATATATATATATATATATATATATATAAAAACTGTAATTAGATTTTGAAAATATGATTGCAACCTTTCAGTACAGCGCAGAGATATTTCTTTTGACAATATAAAATAAAACTGTGCCAATGTGGAATTTAACTTTTTTAAAAAAAAAAGACTAGCTAAATAAAATCTAGTTTTTACAAATCAAAAAGTTCAGTTTCTTGCATGCTCTCATTATAAATAAAATCTTGGAGAGCTGGCTTTTATAGCTATTAAACAAACAAAAATAGGCCTGAAAATGATGTAAAAAATGCATCTTTCATTCCTTGTAATTTTGCCATGGTTTTGATTGGAATAACAATATACAGCACAACAGCAAAGCAACAATATGTCAACATGAACTTTAGAAACCAGGCCTACCTTGAATGTATTTCATCAGCAACTTTTAATACCTCATACAAGATCAATGAAAGTGTCATTTTGCACTAACAGCATTTCATTGGCATTTCTGAAAATGTTAGTTATGGACTTGTGTCTTAATTTTCAAGGAGGTATCTTTAAAGATTTCATTGCACTATACCTGATTAAGAAGGCTTCTGCTGATAGCATTTTTGGCTGCATGTCTTTTGAAGGAGAAAACTGCTATTCCTATAAAGAAAACCAAGCAAACTAATCATTATATAGAAATCTCAACGATATAAAAGTATAAATTTAAAAATTTAAATAGGAAGAAAGTGACTAGGGATCATTTCTTAAATAATTATACAAGAACTAGACACAGATGCGAAAAACGGGATGTGGTTTTTAGTCTCAATTTACTCAACATGAACCTAACACTTTAACTGAGTTTTTCCAAGAGATATATAGTAAAAGTCAATTCTGACATAAAATTTTATGATAAGTAAATCTTTGTAACAAGCTTAATCTTGAAAAAAAATTTACATACTAAAACAGTAAAATCATCTATGCAAAATTTATTGAGCTGCTTAAAATCATCTCCAAAGAGGAAACAATCATTGACATAAGGGGAGGTAGCTACCAATATATTTTTCCATTTTGATTCATGTGATAAAACCTTCTGACAAAGCGCTTGCTCAGTATCCAGATGAAAAGGGTCTGAAGAGTTTTGAGGTACTGTCCCCAAAAATCAACAGGGCCCTGGAAAAAGTAGCTTTCAGAGGAAGAGGGGAACCAATCTATGATTTATACAGCAGTGAACCAGGTGTTATACTCCAAACTCCGACATATCTATGATACTTCTTCCTGCTATGGCTGCATGGAATTGAAATATGTGTGTATTGAACCTTTGACCTCATTCCCTTCTCCAAGGAACCATAGGCTTGGGAGCCACTAGTGACACCTGTCTCACTGATAGTTGCCACAGGGAATCATGACAAAGTTTTGTGAATTTCCAGCCAGTGCTTTAGGAGATGTGGTTAAAGACAAAAGGACATATGGATCGATGGGCATACAAATGGACATATGGACAGATGGGCAGACAGAGTGTCATATAGATAGATGGGCAGATAGATAAACATATGGACACATGGGTGGACAGAGTGACATATCGATAGATGGGCAGAGAGATGGACAGATGGGCAGACAGAGTGACATGGATAGATGGGCAGAAAGATGGACATATGGACAGATGGGAAGACAGTGACATATAGATAGATGGGCAGACAAAGTGACATATGGATAGATGGGCAGACAGATGGATATATGGACAGCTGGGCAGATAGATGGACTTATGGATAGATGGGCAGACAGAGCGACGTATGGACAGATGGGCAGACAGTGACATGTAGATAGATGGGCAGACAGTCACATATGGATCGATGGGCAGAGAGATGGACATATGGATAGACAGGCAGACAGATGGACATATGGGCAGATAGGCATACAGATAGACATATGCACATACAGATGGACATACTGACAGACAGGCAGACAGATGGACATATGGATAGATGGGCAGACAGATGGAGGATATCACAGTATCCCCTATGTTATTTAAATGGTGAAAACTACACACTAGAATTTCATAACAGTGCACTGTACAGAAGTCAACCATAATTTAACTGCCAGCTTCAATCTATTAAGTCCTAACAAGAGGCTAATAAACAAAGTCTGATTCAATGAACCACGCCCCATGTTCTGTTTATTTTAAATTTTGTTTGTCATCATTTTCTATACTTCTTACCAGGTGTTTACCAATTGTTAGTCAAAACACTGAAATTTTACACAATATATAATCTGAAACATACCAGCTTCTAAGGTAAAGGCCATTTTATCAAGACTGTATTAATATGAAAACTTTAATTAGCACAAACAAAAAAATTGTAAAGACTTAGCTTACAGTACATTGTTCCAATTAAAATGAGGATTGTCACTATTTTTAAAATTTTATTTAAATATTCAAACATTGAATACCTTGCATGATGCATGCAATCTGTATATGCAAAGTTTTCTTTACCGGTGTATAAGCAGTAAGCATTAAATCACTGCACCTCATCATATAAGTCAGGTTTATTTTGCTCCAAATATGGCATGGATTTAATACTGCACATATTATGTTCTTGAGGATGGAGGAAGGAATAGTTTTACATTTCTTAAGTAGGCCAAGGGGTGACCAATATCTGAGCAACATTTTAGATATACTAGGTAATTAGTTAAATGCACATACATGGGGAATATCTCAATCATCTGGCTTTGGATCCAAACTACAATAACCTTCTCTTGACACTGTGAGAATAATGATAGGAAGATTATAATACATGTGATCATTTGATGCTGTTGTTGTTGTAGTTCTTGTTCTTGTTTAGAAGGATGGTGGTTGTGAATTGTGTCGTTCCTGTCAGTTACCTTTGCTCAGCTATTTCTGGCAAAGAAAATTGACCAGCAGTAGCCACAACAACAACAACAACAACAACAACAACAACAACAACAACAGCAATTCAATTTGTAGTAATACATGTAGTATTTATCTGATAATATGAACAAGTGATACATAACAAGAGTCCCTTGAAGGGTCTGACACTCTACTGGGTGAAAAGAATTTCCAGGAATTCAAGATAAGACCATTTCTTCCTTCTCTCTGCTGAGTGTTGAAACCATTTCTGATGATTCAGCTATAACAAGATTTTCAAATTAGCTGCTGTGGTGGATATACTGGATGTCAGATTGGCAGCATTTTCATTTAGGACAAAGTAGACCTGATTAGAAGTCTTTTGGTGAAAACCCCATGTCATAATGATCATCCATTATGTGGAAGTAGTGACAACAATTATTTTCAAGACAGCCATCATGGCAGCCATATTGGATGTATGACTGGCACCATTTTCATTTAGGACCAACTAGGTATCATAAGAAGTCTACTGGTGAAAATCCCATGTTGATATAGCCATCTATTTGGAAGGAGTAGAGATAACAATATTTTCAAGATAGCCACCATGGTAGCTATATTGAGGGTTAGTCATTTTCATTTAGGACCCACTAGACACCATAAGAACTCTTCTAAATAAAACCCAATGTCAAAATGACTTTCCATTTAAGAGTAAACAAAATTTTCAAGATGGCCACATACTGGACATTAGATTAGCACCATTTTAATTTAGGATCAACAAAACATTATAAGTCTTTTAGTGAACACCACATGCTTATATGACCATTCATTCAGGAGAAGTAGTGATAACGAAATTTTCAAGCTGGCCACTGTAGCAGCCATATTACACATCAGATCAGCACAATTTTCATTTAATATTAACTAGACATCATAAGAAGTCTTCTGGTGAAAACATGTCAATATGAAATTCTATTCAGGAGGAGTAGTGAAAACAACATTGTCAAGATGGCCACTGTGGTAGCCATACTGAACCTAAGATCAGCACCATTTTCATTTAGGACCAACTAGACATTATAAGATTTCTTTTGGTGAAACCCCATGTCAGTATGACTTTCCATTCAGGAGGAGTAGCAATAACAAGATTTTCAAGATGGCTACTGTGGTGGCCATACTGGATGTCAGATCAGCACCATTTTCATTTAGACCCAACTAGACATAATAAGAAGTCGTATAGCAAAAACCCCATGTTAATATAACCATCCATCAGGAGGCGTAGCAATAACAAGAATTTCAACATGGCCATTGTGGTGGCCATACTGGATGTGCGAGCATCATTTTGGACCAACTAGACCATGAATGTGTGTATACAGTTTCATGACAATCCTCCAAGTAGTTTAGAAGGAGTAGTGATAACCAACTTGTGCCACTGGATGGACAGATGACAGATGATGGACAAAAGACTATCTCATAAACTCTTCTTGTCTATGACCAGTAGAGCTAAAAAGTATGACATAAGACATAAAACATACAGCAAGCAACTTAAAAACAGTACAAAACTTAAAGGTAACATTCAAGATAATACATCTACATAATAATACATACTAACATATCATTGTTTTTGGTTTGGTTTTAATGACATTTTTGACACATTATTGGCTATATCATACTGAGAAAATGGGAGATAAGTGCCTTTCCAAAGGACACAGAAGCAGCCAAACCTTGTTCAGTGCCAAGCAGAGTCCTATGTTCAGTTAACAGAGTTTATTTGAATTTCCTGTGATCATGCCGCACAATTGATACCTGTTCAGTTGTGGCAAATCCTTTAATACATTTCACAGAATGTATGCTCAGAGTGCTACTTACAGAGCCCCTACTGTTGCATTGTTTCAATTTATTTTCAAAATTGCTGTGTATACCGTGACCCTTGGATGATAAGTCTGACACTCTACCAACTGAGATACTGCGGCTCCCACTAATATATAATACTAAAGATATACACATTACACATGTAAAACAATTTTCATTCTATTCCAGAACACTGTTCTGGAATATGCTGACCAATGTACAATGTGTGAGAATCATGAGATTGTGAAATGGGAATAAAAAGCATGTATACCATTAAAAAGACTGTTTCTATCATACTTTTTTAATCCTACTGAAAATAATAGCCTGATATTAATATGAACTCACTTCTCTTCAGATACGTTTCTTGTCAATAAACATAAGCAAAATATGATTATGTTTAATAACATGATCTAAATCATGGTAATGGATAATGCATATGTGTATTATCAGCTGTGTGAGTAATGGGATTAACTAGACCCAAATGAAATATTATTGGTTGATGAATAGATTCAATCCTATTTCCAATCCTGAAGGTAGTTATACATGCAAATAATGATGGATCTAAAAGTAGTCTATGGTTGTAGCAGAGTTATCTAGTATACATATAAAGTTTCCAATACTTTATCATCCCAACACCCACCATTTGCAATCCTCATTCCAGATAGCTGACAAAATTTCAGTAAACTCTCACCATAATGATTTAGCTCTTGTCTGTCCTTGTTAGCCCTTCCTCCACAATCTACATCCTTGACACAGGCTATATTCTTATCAATGATATTCTTTACTATCATGTATAATAAAACCAGGTTCTGTGGAGGTACTGGCATTGAAATCTCCACCAATAATAAACATGTGGTTTGGATACATAACTCTGCTATGTGCCGATTCGTTTTCAATAATGGTAAACAAGTTTTCTTCTGCACGTATTGACGAGTATACAGGTGACATATATACTACACCAAAAATTAGTTCGTCCTGAAGGGCTTGTACATAATGGGAAAATTACAACCAGACAATATTTTTTTATTTACTCTCAAATTGATAGATATTGAAATTATTCCTTACATGTTCTTTTTACATAGACAGAAATACCTCCAGAATAATGTTTTGCATTCAGCTCTTTATCTCAGACACTTATGTAGCTCATAAAACTATTTTTATAAAATTTATCACTAGCCCAAGTCTCCATCTGTGCATAAATATCAAAATCATGCATAGAATTGATAAAATCACTACAATCCATATTAGACTGTTAACTAGATAGTTTTCTTGTTAAACCTGAAATATTCCAGATACAGAACCTAATTTCACTAACCCTTGTCACATCATGTAAAAAATGGCCTTTGTCAGACCACTATTCATCATTTATATATACAATATCCTGCAGTGTATCATTAAACACATATTTAGTTCCATTTATAACCAGTCGATCATATTTCAAGAAGGTTGCTTTACTATCCCTGAGTGCCTGGATGAAGAAAGGATAGAAAGCTGTTCGTGCCCAACATACCGTTTCGGGAAATCTTCAGATACTTGGACATGTGGTTCAATTACCTCTGAAACATTTTGATATTCACTGTCAGTTCCAGTTTCTCCTTCTCTCTCTTCTACCTGTGCATTGTTTCGGGCTGTCTTGTTAATTTCTCTGTACTTCTTTTTAACTGTTTCCTTATCTTTGAAGCGAGAAAATTATATGCCTTGGACTCCATTTCAAATGTTGATGATGCGCTCATTCGATTTAAATTTTCGACTTATCTATGTCCAACGTTTGCCTTATATATTCTCTTATTGTGTTTTCTGTGTCATTCCACTTTCACCCTTGATTTCTGGAATGCTGCAGAAGATTAAGTTGTCTCAGCAAGATTGGGCTTCTTGATTCTCAAGTTTCTTCTTCTTAGTCCAAGGTTTTGCTCTAGACTTAATATTGATTCAGTGAGGTCATTCATTTGTTAGCTGTTGTTGTGCACCTTTAATTCTTCATTTGATTTTTTTTAGTTCTTCAATTGTATGCTCAAAGTGGTAGAATCTAATAATAATAATGAGACCAAGTAGGCCACCAAGAAACCAAGCACATTTGAATGTCAGCATATCACATCAGCACGAATATCACTCATGATCCGTATAAGATTATCTGATCTTTGCAGGCTTTCAGAGCGAAATGCAGGTCCTGGTCCCTCTTGCTGCAAAAATTGTGACTGAGGAAATTGTGGGGATGTTACTCTTGATGAACCAGCAGGCATCAATACCGACTGAATTACGTCACTGATATGCCTTGTTTGATCTTGACTGAGCCATGTGTTCACACCTGATCTTGATAGAGCATTATTTTCATACCAGAAACATTTCCAGTCTGTATTTCCAAGTCTCTATGTGTATTGGTGGCAGATTCTCTAAAACTGACATTCAAACATCAGGGCTGAGCAAATCCCATAGCCCGACATCCCGGACTATTCATTTTTAAAGTCGGGCAAGTAAAATTTTCCAAATCGCTAGTCCAGGAAAAGTGCTTTTTAAAAAAAGTCAGGCAAGTCCTTATTTTTGCGCTTTAATCACTATATCTACCTTTATTTGGCCAATCATGCCCTCCGGGCATACTGAATACTTGATTCTACCCCTTTTCATGTATACATTTACATTCGGTATAACACATAAATGTGGTCAGTGATAATTTTCGCATATGCGCACGTTCTGTTACCGCTTGACTGCATATTGAGCTAAGCAACCAAATTATCGGAAAATCAAAACACGTAAAACAAAAGAAAGCCAGTATGATCAATTAGCAGTTTTTTAAGCGACTTTGTTGCATTGTGTTCACTCAAGCCAGATCCTCATGAGCAGCTCACTATGATTTTAATCCAGTGAGTCAGTGTAATTAAATTAATGAAAGGTACTTTACCGACATCAGTGTTGGTTTCCTTTATGAACTGATTAAATGACAGTAATGATTCTTTAATTTTTACTTGATTATACAGATGATTAACTCCACGTGCAATATTGCGTTCGAAGCGAAACAATTACGCTAATTAATGAGCTGTCTCTTTTCGTATTTAAAAGAGAAAATGTATGTTATGATCACTTTAGAAGTAGTTGTCAAGCAAGCCGATAGTTACTGTGGATAAAATGAGTTTGCTAAATTATTTTCGCAAGGAAGGTAATAAGGGCGATTCGGAGAAGGAAAATTTTTGTGATAGTGGAGGGATAAAACATAACACTGCTACTGAATGTGCGGTAGCTATTTCTCCAAAGAGACGTAAGCAGAACCTTTGAGATGCTTTAGAGCATTTGACTACAGGCACTTTTCTCACGAGAGGGCAGCTCTGTTGAAATATGGGAGGGAAGACTTGCAGGTTCTTCTTAATCATCTTCAGGGCTGAGCAAAGCCAATAGCCCGACGTCCCGGACTATTCATTTTTGAAGACGGGAAAGTAAAATTTTCCAAGTCGCTAGTCTGGGACTAGTGGATGAAAAAAAAATTTGCTCAGCCCTGAACGTGCTTGGTTTCTTGGTGGCCTCAGTGGTCTGCCAATCCCAGGTCCTGGGTTTGATTCGATTCCATGTGAAACCAGCAAAACAAAAAGCAGAAGACAGGTCGCAAAGGATTTCTTGCCAATCCTATGCACACTGAACACCAATCGCATCTTCACTGGCCGTGAAAAGCAGCCTATTCTGACCTTCCAAAGCACTATGTCCACTCCAGTGCTTAATTTATGGCCCACATTATACTACTAAATGAAATGGCATGACATGTATACATGTATGCTTTCAATGTGACCTATGTGTTTTAAGATACAAGGTTCAAGAAACATTTAAAAAGGTCAAAATAGTGCCATTTAAGGAAATTCATGTTAAACATACACTGTTTTAAACTGTTCATATTTCCAGAGAAAGAGAATTTGCTTTAAAAAAACAGTGTGATTCTAAGTGTGTATACTCACAATTTACGGATTGGGAGTCATCGCTTTACAATTATAATTTTGTGTCCATCAAAATTTCTTACTTGAACAACTAGAGAGAAATACACATAGTATGACTAGTGCAAAATTTCTACTGAGTAATTCATTTAAATTTATGAAGACAGTACAAAAAAAGGGAAGAAAAATTAATTGTACTTGTTAACACTATTTTCAAGTGTCCAGGTTATACAAGTTCACATTATTCTATTATGACCATGTGTTTTGTGATCATCATCTTTGATCTTGTGAAAAAAAAGCACATATATTTCTGATTTAGTCTTCGTTTTAAAAGACAATTATCCCTGAATATATGTAATAAAATTATATTATATTGTCAAAAGAGAATAAAAATAAAATAAAAACAATGATGTAGGCAGAATACATGACTTTTTAATGCTTTTTAACTATCTCAATCTTGTGTTTTGCATAATTGGTCAGTGTTTTCTGGAATAGTACTCCAGGAGATGCCTGAAAATCTGCTTTAATGTAGATGGTTTACAAATTCCTTTGACTGACAAGGACAAAAAAGATAAGTTCCACATTTTTCAATCATAAAAATGCATAGCTGGATGAAATTTTTAGTTATTTACAATGGTCACCATGACAGCATATTGGCATTGAGTCGGCAGGTTTTATTGGTCAGCAAAGTGTTGACATCAGCAGACTGGTCAGCATTTTAGCATGACCCTCCAGATAAAATAAATGATTTTTTTTCCTGTCCCATAACTTATGGTTAAACTTATTTCAACTAGATAATATGTCCCAAAACTTAAGAACCGAAACAAATTGTGTTGAATTTGCCCCCCCCCCCCACCCGCATTGCATGTTACAATAAGGTAGGTAAATTAAATATTTACATGTATTTGAAAATAAACTGAAAGAAACTAACCTTGTACTGTTCTCATTTATTCCTCTTTTAGTTCTTCATAAGCAATTTATGTATAAAAGTCCACTATCCAAACTCTACATGGTCCTGTAATGAAGTGTACTGGTCGTGTGTATCACTTATGTCAGGTAACAACATTGACACATTATTTATTGACATGAATATAGATAAACGAATCATATTTGGTTGTCCTCAGAGGTTTGAATATATTATCAAACTGAAAATTGGATCCAACAAAATCACAAACAACAGAAAGAGAGAGACAGATAAATAACAACCGATTGCTTGAGGGCACCAGCTATTCACTCTTGACACTGGCAAAATAACCAGGAGTGTATTATATCCAGGTTAACAAAATAACAATATTTTGCAAATAAAAATAATTAGGAAATACATTCACTGTGAGGGCAGATGACAATATTTTTGCTAGCATGCATTACAAAAAGTATTCTTGAAGACAATTAATGCTGTGTATGATATTGTACCCTGCCATTTACCCTGCATACATTCACTTGGATGGTGAATAAACACACCTGGTAGAGAGTAATAAACCCATTATTTCAACTTAGGCTATCAATTACAAAGATTATTTTATTACGAAGCAAGCCGACCCTGAAAGCTGACATTGGATTCTTTTAAGTGTGAAAACTTTTTTTTACATACAAAGTAGGCTGATCTAGGAAAGCTGACTTTGGATTCTTTTAAGTGTGCTGATTTTCTGATATACAAAGTAGGCCAACCTAGGGAAGCCAACTTTGGTTTCTTTTTACTTGTATTCACAGCAATTTTGAAAATAAATTGAAACAATGGAACATTAGGGGATCTATAAGTGACACTTTGAGCATACATTCTATGAAATGTATTAAAAGATTTGCCACAACTGAACAGGTGTCAATTGTGCAGCATGATCACAGGAAGTTCAAATAAACTCTGTTAACTGAATATAGGTCTCAACTTGGCTCTGAACAAGTATCAAATTCGTGGCTTGATCAAAGGGTTGGGAAAACAAAGTGAGTGCTGCATTTACAAGCTAAAGGATTTGTACTGGCAGATAACTTGAGGAATATTACTTGGGAATTAGATCTGGCATATGAAAAAGGCAAATATAAATCAAAACAAAACTTTTATTGCATCAAACAGTGTTTATGCATCAAAACAAAATATAATACAAATATGGGTTGTTCCGATTTGCACGTATTTTGTACATAGTGCAAATATCTAAAGTTTCCAATATTGCCCAATAGATTTATCAAATTTTGTTCTTCAAAAGTTTGCAGCTAAGAAGAAAATTGTAAACAAACAACACTGACAGCGGTTTTGCATTTTGTTTTTTTAAAAAAAAAATGTAAGTTTGAGTGCATTTTTTGACCAGCCAAGCACCGATATTATGATTCAAAAGGTGTCCCAAAACTTACGACTCAAAAAAAATATCTGTCCGAGAATATGTAGTGCACAAAAAATTACTTTAAAAATTAATTTATGGTGTCCCAATATATACGATAAATACTGTATATGCCTTATCTGAATATAAATTTTGCTCATAAGAAGTCTACACCAATAAATAATTAGTTTTAATGATAGTCACTAGTTTTCAAAAGATGTTTACAGCTAGTTGTGGAAGAATTGGAAAATATAGCATCATGAGTTTACAATATTATTCCATCGACTAAAGTGCCTAAAATATATGATGATTTGAGTTGTTTGTATGGCTGAAATGTAATATATTAGACAATCAGAATCAGTTGCATTTTTTGTGCAATAAGAAAAGGTTTTATCGGTAATTTTTCTTTTAAATTCCCTAGATTTTGTTTAGATTAGGACTGCCAGATGATACATAATGCTACCATACATGTATACTGGAGTCCCCCATATGTATATTGGAGTCCCCCAGCCCTTCAGTTGAAAACTTGCTCACATCTACAACCAAATGCTCATGTGAGTGTTTCAAAACTATATTAAAACTCACATGAGAGAGTTTGCTCATGAGCCTTATCCAATTCTCACCTAATTTGCATGCTAAAATGCACTTGAACATGTCCATGTTAGATCTCATGTGAGGTTCATACGAGTTTTATGTTAGCATTTTTGGTATCCAGTCATGGGTGAACCTTGACCAAAGTGCATACCCTGCCAGTGTCCACTGACAGTGGAAAAACTTTATTGTAGAGTGTACAGACTTCCACCCTGTGAGACACAACTTTTTTTATGTAAATTTGATTAAGGAACTTTATGATGATGTATCACCCATGAAAATCTGTGATTTTGAGGGAATGTGGCTTATATAACAAATTTTTAGCATATATTTTAAGGATTTTACTATATATTTTTTTACCTATATATATACATCAGACTTAATATCTTAACCTTTTATATTGTATTTTGTACTACATGTTTACATTTATTTGGAAGGGTTTATCTTCCTGAAGCTTTTGTGCAATTCTTCATTTCTACATTTTTAGAACTTTACTTTTAATTGGCACCATAAAGCCATTACTGTACTAAGGTGCCATTAAATACTAATACATATACAGTATATTGTCTCGCCGCTATTTTGATGTTACCTTGTTTTGATGCAGTGTCATAAACTCTCAGTTCTCGAGAGAATGCATCCCTCAATGATGTCATGAGCACAACATTTATTTACAGTGATCAACACTGAGTCATACAGACAGAATTTTTTTTTAAAGATCCCATTATTATCAGTTATGAATTTTAAGAAAGATACATATACCATAAAAAAACTCCATTTTACTAATTCTCTTTTCTCCAATCAGTAAGTCCTCATAAAAATCTATACTAACTTATTCTGACAGTCGGTAAAATAGCTCCAATGAGCTAATGTTTCTTATTATGTAATGCACTTCCGACTTTAAATAAAATTTATCTATGTCTATAAAATGTGTCTATGACAGGGAAAATCAACTTCTCATCATAATAGGCAGCCAGTCAGTTATTGAACATGAGATGGCAGTTATCACAGTGGATAACTGCATCAGTAACACTACTGAGAATACTGTACTGAGTTATAGAGTTTCATGTGGCACTGTTGTTACCGATTTTCTGAGGTGGTTCTCTTTTATGATAATTTGTGCATATTTACAAGAAACGCATACTTTTGCGATATATTTCATAATTAAATCAGCATCCTCAACATTTTTTCTTATTTATGTCAAAGAATTAAGATTTTCTATCTGATGACAAGCAATTTTACTTTAATTTCCAATCATCCTTGAAGAGAATCTTAATAATTTTTTTTCACATAATTTTCTTAACTTGTAGATACATGTAATGGTAAGATTGATAATAAATTGAAATTAAAACCATCTCCTGTAATGTTTTGTCTTTTGTCCCTGAGTATTTGCACTTCTTGGGAAATTAGTTATGAAGGATGCAAGACAGTACCAAAACAGTACATTTAAGGATTGGTTAATTTTAAAAAAATTGGTCATGAACTAAATCTAATATTTTTTACTTTGAAGTAAACAGTTTTATTATAATACCATCATGATTTTTTCCAATATGATTCTTTTAGCTTTAGAGACAAACTCTCTTCCAAAGCCAAAATTATGATAAATATAAGAAAAGCATCAGGAATGCTAAATTAATTTTATTTATGTCATTTTTCATATAGCGATCATTGCCCTGACATCATTGGACATGGTCATGTGGGGGGTTTCCTGGTCTGGTTGGCAGAAAGACCATAGGCTTACTCCACATTTGACAAATAACTGCGGTGTTGTAAGGATAATATCTCTAGTTTTGTAACTATCATTCAATCTGACTTAGATTACAAACTTTGGTTTAAAGGAGATAAAACTGGTTTGGAAACTGACGACAATATTTATTTTAGAGTCGTCTATGTGCCTCAATCAGATTCAAGGTTTTCTACTAAAGATGAAATTGATATGTTTTCATTCTAAATTATTATCATGTGTATTTTTGAATAAATATCCATTTTTAATGGGAGATTTTAATGCCAGAACTCATGACATCAATGATTAATTGGAAAAGATGAGTTCCTTCTCAAGCACTTTGTTTTTGGTGCCGATTACATCAAGCTTTTCAATGATACCGCAGAAATTCTCAATGAGTATAAATTACCTAAGAAACTAATAACACAAAATTAGGAAGTCAATACCACTGGGAAAATAGCGATAGACATATGTAGAAATAATAATCTTAGTATATTAAATGGAAGATGTGGCAACGATACCAGTGTTGGTTCAACAACTTTTAGAAATACATCTGTTATTGACTATTGTGTTGTTTCTAGCAACATTCTGAAATATGGCAATTATTTCTGCATACATTAACTTGACTAACTTTTTGCAGTTGGCCACTCCATGTTAAGTACTAGTTTTAGTTTTTACCATAAAAGTAAGCAAATTTTACTTGTTGACAATAATATATTATCACAAAAACCGAGATGGCAAGAAAACAGAAAGGCTGATTTTATTTAAAATATTGATACCGGTAAACTAGAAGAGATAGTAATGAAGACTCAAGATGCACATACATGTACTAGTATATAATCCATATGCCAGAATGACATCAACAGTCTATATTCACCAGTCTTATCATTATTTAATGACACTGCTTCAGAATGTTTTGTAATAAAAAATATTTGCAATCCAATTTGTAATAAAAATAACAAAGTTGACTTAGAACTAAATGCCAAAAGGCCCGCAGAAAATATCACCATGCATGAAATATACACAAAAACCAAACACAAACAAACAGGACAAATCTTATCAATCCTGAGTTGAGTTTATAAGGATCAAGCAGTCCCTTATAATCTTTAATGCCATTTAAACTTCGCATATAGTGAGCATGAGCTTCATTTGGTAATACATTTGCATAATATGAGAGTTCGTCTCGTTCCTTTGCTGCCATGGTGGTTCTGCCAACCAGAGCTCTGCACTTGCTTAATTGTAACGTCATACGGGGATTCTTTGATGATCCCTATAAATTTGCATTTTATGTTACTGATGTTGCTCTGCAATATATATTTTTAATGGTGCACATGTACAACTGTGTCACATGTAGAAGTTGACTTCTGTGAAGTGCGTCAAAACAAGTGATGTAATACATGACATTTCTGCCAAGGGGTCGTCTGGTTGAAAACAAGCCGAGTAATATGGAATAAACTGTTGTAATTTGTTATGCATACTTTGCTAAAATAACATGTTTAAAATGTAATGAGAGGTATCACTATGAAAGGAGTATATTTCTGAGAAGGTCAAAGTAAGTGCTTAAGTGCGTCAAAATTGAGGAGTCCAGAATACATGTTTTCACGAGATTATTTGACTTGAGCATATTACCCTCTTGATTGCCTCTCAAATATTCAAGACTAAATTCCTTTGATGTTGATTGGCTCTGACGGTGTCCTGTGACTGATATGTACCTCTGACACCCAATAAAACTGGAATAGCGTAACGTTGGTAGCTGTCTGGCAAAAACGGGCATAGCCATTTTACCGGTGTTGACTCTAAGTAATATATCTTCGGACTTTGGATAAACGTATCTTTCTATATTTTACTCAAATATTCATCTTTTATATGTATGATATTTGTATCATCGGATAAAAATGTCTCGGAAAAAGTTATTTTTATGTGACAATAATCGCATAAACAACAAATGCTTGAAGAGAAATATTTTACGACTACAGATTATTTTTTTTTATTATAAGACCCGTTGTTGACAGTACAGTCAGGACTCACGCCTACTAGGCTACTGCGTGCGGACGAAAATAAGATATATACATGTATTTCTACTAAATTAACAAATGTGTGAGGCAGTAACAAGTCACATACGATAATGGCTAATCAGTTGTTTGGGAAGCCGAAATCGACCAGATCTATAGACGATACATTACCACTTGTTTGTATCGTGGACTCCGCAGAAAAAACGCAAGATCACATCGTGAGTTGGCATAGGACATGACTGAAGAAACCAGTTTTTGCAACTAAATCAAGCTACTTTTCAGTGGAGATGCATCCAAGAATATTAAAAGTCAAGCCCGAACTGTTTCTTAGATGTTGCCTAGGCATGATTTCACAATCAGAAATGAATGGGGGTGTGCAATTCCAAATAATGCATTACATCAATTTTCAGAAAAACGGTTTCATATAATTTTATGAAAATGAACAGTCTAAAACTTTTGACCGTGCTACAAAACATGTTTTTAGCATCATTTTGAATTAGGACATATAATGAAAGCTATATTAAGTCACATTTGTCGGCAGCCATCTGAGGAATACATGTACCCTTTGCTCTAGACCAACAAGTTGTTCTCTGCCGATTAATAGAAACGCGGAAATACACTCCAAAACCCAAATACAATTTTTGTTACCAAAATACTCATGAAGATGAATATATTATGATTGGTATTGTTTTAACTATAATAAAAAACAAAATAAACTTCGATTTAAGTGATTTTTATATTATTTACGTTTAACCTGTTTGTATAACAATTCATATAATGATGTCACTCGGTCATACTTGATTAGACAGGTATGATAAATGGTGAATCATAATACATACACAGAATGAAAGTGAAAAGTATTGAAGTATCAAAAGTATTTGCTGGCATTGTATTATATATTTACTTTATCTTTAAATGATATAGATTTTGACAAATAAAAATGTATATATAGATATTTTTCGCTTTCATTCTGTGTATGTATTACCATTCGCCATTTATACCTGTCCAATCATGTATGGTCATACATGATTAGACAGGTATGATAAATGGTGAATCATAATACATACACAGAATGAAAGTGAAAAGTATTGAAGTATCAAAAGTATTTGCTGGCATTGTATTATATATTTACTTTATCTTTAAATGATATAGATTTTGACAAATAAAAATGTATATATAGATATTTTTCGCTTTCATTCTGTGTATGTATTACCATTCGCCATTTATACCTGTCCAATCATGTATGACTGAGTGATCTCATTGAAATAAATAATTTGTATGAAAATCACTTAAATCAAAGTTTATTTTGCTTTTTATTATTATTCAAACAAATACAAATCATACTACATTTGTCTTCATAATTATTTTTGAAAAAAAATGTTTCGGTGTGTAGTTCGGTGTATTCCATTATTTTTTTGCATTTCAATGTTCTCCACCTTTTTTTTCTTCTGATATGACTGGTGGTGAAGATGTAATCCATACTGAAGGGTCTGTGCCATTATATATACGAATTATCGGACCACTCACTACTAATTAATAAATTTATTTAGACTGACCTTTGTATCCAGATGGTAAGTATAATCCCTCTTCTGTTGATCCATGGCATTAAATCCTTTAGAACACTAAATTTTTAGTATTAATCCATGACAGAACATAATACCCGTATATTCAGCAGCTGCTGACATCGGATTTGAACTGCTGATACATGCATGGAAAGCAGCATTACCCCAATGCAAAAGCAACATGTGTTAACCATCCTATGTATAAGTCAGTTCCCAGTGATACAGGCTTCGCTAGACAGTTAATGCCCGTATATATATATGGTTAGTTATGTGAATCTAATTTTCTTTTACATTGGATAGAAATATTATGTCATAATATGCTAAAATGAAACATTTCTGCTGTTATAGAGTTTTATAAGAGGGTCTATGATCAAGTTCTACACTGAAATTTAGCTGAAGGTATTCAAAGAAAACCAGCATTGAAAAAGATAAAAGAAACTTGCATATCAGTATCCATTGTGGAACTATTGGGTCTTATTTTAATTTACTTGAATATAATGTTTTCTTCAGTATTAATTGCTTTAAATCCAGGATGCTTGAACAATTCAGTTTGATACCCAATTTGAGTGCTCAGTTACAGCCATTATATTTTGGTACTTGCTACAGAATTTGATAAAATTTATGCCATGCACAAAACTAGCAGCTTTCTTTTTTCAGATAAAAATTAAGCACAGAATGTAAACAGGTTGTAAAATACTTACATTTTTCTTAGAAATGGTTGTTCAACAACTGACTTGTCACATGTCACTCTCACTCTACTCAGATTAAAAGTAGATACCTTCAGTATAAAAATAAATATTGCATTGATAGTTTAGGTTTATGTTTGTTGACCTTGATTTTGTAAGGAAGGCTTCTGGCGGTTAAGAAATGGAAATATGAGAAAGAAACCAACATTATCATTTAGATCATTCTTTGTCATGTTATTATGTTTACGGAATCCATAATGTTCCTAAACTTTTGGTCTATGACTGTACTTTAATATTCTGTCAAATAGTAAGTCGCACTTTAAGTTTGGTTAAGTTGTACTTGAGTCATTTTATAAAGAACATGTTGACTACATTTGAGTTCAAGGTCAGAGTTGTTTACCATTTCTTAAGAAAATTTCCATTCGAAAGACGCATTTAGTATTGCATTCTGGGTCGTAAGATGACACATTTCCAGTTGTGAAATAGGCCATTTGCAAAGTGTATATAAGACCTTGATATACACATTAAAATCATTCCAATTTTAAATCCTGTGTTAAAAACATCTGTTTTTATGATCAGTCTTTGGAATCATCAGATTGTTTGGAATAATAGTTGTGCTATAATCTCATAATGCCATAATGCTGTACTGCTGTATACATAATTCAAAAGGAATTATTTATTGGAACATTCATTGGAGTTGCCTAAAGTGCTCATTAACTTTTGGATTTAAATATACGACTTTTGGATACCTATGGACATTCTCAAAAATGATCTGGATTACAATATTGTTGGTACATCAGGATATTCCAGACTACCCATTCATTCAGAACATTCATTCATTCGGAACATTCGTTCATTAGGAAGATTCATTCATTCAGAACATTCATTCACTCAGAACATTCATTCATTCAGTACATTCATTCATTTGGAACATTTTATAATTTCTATATTTAGGACTTGTGAATAGGACACTTAGAATTATTGGATTATTTGGATTTTAATTCACGTTACTGTAAGTGTCTTTTGATTTTCATTTTAATTCACCAGAAATAAATTTTGTTGATTTACATCCATTGTTGGTTTAACTTTCTTTCTGTTACATTATTTTAAGACGATAGAGTCGTAACAATGTTTATATATTATTTTGAATAGAGGACTACATTCATACTGGTATAATCTTGCAATGATACTCTTTCAGTTAAATAAATTTCCAGAGAAGAAACATGAACAGTATATTGGTTTTTTTAAAATGAAAATCATTATATGAAATAACTTCATGGAAATTATCTTAGTAAATCAAGTTTCACACAATAATGCCAGTGACCAACAATGTGCTAAATATTTGAGGGATAATTCTGCATCAGTCATTTTGACATGACTGAAACAACCAGGTAGGACTATTGAATTGAGGCTTCATATATGCAAAATAGAGGTTACTCGGAAATATGATGCATACATGGATAAATTCCAATGGGTTGGCAGCTTTGACCTACAATGTTTATGATTATTACCTCTTTATATGTAGATCCAGAGTGCTGACATTTTCAAATCTTAATATCTTAAAATTTACATTGAAATGTAAAAACAGACCACTGCTCAGGAATCTAAGTGGTAAGAGAAACCGGGAAGTTAGGAAGAGTTATATCCCCTTACAGTCCTATGTCTGTTGTGAGCACTCAAATGAGCAAGCTATAACAAATTAAATTCAAGTGAATGAAGGAATAATTAGGATCTTAAAACAGTATTAGAGCCCCTCATAAGCTCAGTTTTACAGAACAGAAGACTGTAATCTGGTGATCATACTATCTTTCCAGTCTTGTACAGTGTGTAGTGTGGAAGAACATAGTTCTTCAGAAAACATCCCAGTCTCTTCATGTGTACCGCAAGGAAACAATTTGGGCCCAGAAGCTTATATTTTTTAATAAATACTTTTATGATGATTTTTTGCATTCCTGTACATGATATTATTGAATGGTAAGAAAGACAAGGACAGCCAGTCACCATCTTTGTTCATCTGTAGTAGAATGTAATGGGCAACTCTTGACAAGAAAAGTTGATTTATATTTCTTTTAAATGGATCCATATAGTGCCAGGGCTCAAACTAAGGTCAGAAGAATGGGAGGAGACTTTTCCCTCTCATTGAAAATGAGAGATGTGAGTCAGGAGCCAGTTTAGATTTCCTTTGCATACATGTATATAGTCAAATCTGTCCTAATTGTCACCTTTACAAAGTGGTCACCTGGTCACAGCATCTTTTCAGATTTCCCCCTGTCAGATTTCCTACATAAATGTCGTGTGTATCAGTCACCTGCTTTCTGCGATATGCGGCCAGGTGTTTCCTAACCAAACAATGGTTTTTACAGTGACCGCTCAGTCTATACAAACCACACTTTTGCTTCATGAGGAAGGCATTGTTTAGATAAAGGAGTATCATGTGAATCAATGTACAAACATTTCTTATCTTGCTTGTACTCACCGTACTCCAGTTACATTGTCAGTTGTAACTCAAAGTTGTAACTCAAAGGTGTCAATATATCATATTCAAAAGCAAGGCAGTTTTTATCATTAGGGTATAGGGTCAAAGCAATATGTTTGCTGGATGGTGGGATAAGAGGTTGTGTTATCACAGCAGAAATGGAAGTCATCTTTTGTGCCAGTGTGACAGGTATAGTTTGATATCTTCATCTATTTGCCTGTGAATTAAAGCTATCTATGATGGAAAAAAGTTTATCTTTGAGAAGAGATACGAGTTACATCCATTTTCTTTAGGGTCAGGTATTCAATATTTAAAATGTTTCTGTAAAGGCAAGTGAAGTTTCAGCTCATGGGTCACGAAGAATAGTCATTGGTGGCTTCTTTTGATTCTCACATAAGTTGACTGTCTTTTGATTTTGGTGAGCTGAGTAACTGACTAATCCAGATATTGTTTTTGAAGGGTAAACAGCTGTTTACAAGCCTAATTTATATGAGTTGGCTGACGAGAGTCAATCCTCTGTTTTACAGTTATATGTAAGCTGTCAGTTCAGTAGTGAAATTAGTGCAAAAAAAATTGGTGCAAAAAAAAAAACAACTGAGATCAGTGATTATTTTAAGTCAGTGATGATTTAATTTATAGGATGGATTAAAGTAAGCAGAATACAGTAATCTTGTGGAACATAAATTTGGAAAAGAACAACATATATATTTTATGATTTTGTTGAATAGTGTACATACATAAAACAATGTTGATAATGTAATAATAATAATAATAATAATAATAAAGACAATTATATTTGGTGCATGGTATTTGCTCAAGAACCAATTTTGAAAGGTGAACCTGTGTACAGAGGTCACCTATGTACAAAGGCCAGTTTTGTATTTTTGTATTTTCCCAAGGGTGACCACTATAGGCAGGTTTGACATATATATATATATCAAGGATCCCAAAGTTGTTATGGCTCTTATTGGACATTTTTTATTTGAAAATTAATAATGCAGCCAGATATGTGTCAGTATTATTATTATTGAAACATTAATGTATATTTAATTATTAAAAATCTTCAGTTCCAGATTAGCTGTTGCTTCAGTTTTAGTACCATCCTTCGATACTACACTAGTTTAATATCAAACTTTTATTTTGTAAAAATTATTTTTCTTCTTTAAGAAAACTATACTATAGAATTTCACCCAACAGGATTATTTTAGTCACTCCACTGTTTGAACAATTATTTATATTTTAACAACAAGCAGACTTACTACATTGCAAATACATAACACTGAATTTATGGGCATTTCCTATCAAGTCTGATGGTAAAGTTTTATTTGCTCAGGTCCTCAAACATGTGTTGGAAGATGATAAAAATGGTTTGTTGTTGATACTAGTATCTTTTTTCATTCTAATTAGGATACACATATTTTGTTGTAACAGTCTGATACAGCTGTATGTGTTGATACCCCGCCACATTGTTCAAAAGCATGCAGTGTAAGGGCTGATTATTGTAATTTCATGTTGTGTCAATGAATTTTCAACCCCTGCTATCTTGTGAAGAAATTAACACAAGTGCTTGAAGAAACAATAAAAAATTTGCAAAAGTAGTGAAGAATTTTTTCCTTGTATTTGAGTTAATGTATTTCTTTATTCACTACTTGTTATTCTTCTTCATCATCAACTTTTTGCACCTTTTTTTGTTTTTTTTAGTGAGCATTGTTTTTCCAGAACTTATTCTGATTGTTGATTCTAATCCATATATTAAGCATTTGGAATTCTTTGGATGTTACCCTCTGGATCACATTACACAGGCTTACTATTCCTGCAGTTATTCAACACTTTGTCTTTGAGAATAAAACACATAAGATCAGTATATTTGTCTTTCAAGTTACCTTTGTCCATAACACAACCAATGCAAAACAGTGCATGATTATGCAGTAGGTTTAGCTGATGTCACAGTGGGGAGTTGTTCATTGGGTTACTATCTTACATTATAGATGATGACTGTTAAGAGGGTCTCTGTGTGTCACGAAGGCCATAGCTCTGATTGTATTGCATGCTACTAAGCTTGGACCCTAGAGGGTATTGTCAGTACCTAATTAAGATGCTTCAGGGACCTGGATCAAAGATAAACTTGTTACCCGAATGCCCAGCCCCAAAGCCTTTTCTCACAGTGGGAGGGAGGTGTCATCTCCAAATTAGATGGCGATATAGAAATCACTCTTATGAAAGAGGTGACTTCTTGGCCCCAAAGGTGATTTTTGGCTGTTTTTGTTTTTGTCCTGCTAATTTGAGCCCTTAATGTGCTTCATTTTGATTATTTATTATGTGCATTTGTAATTTTTTACTGTATCTACCATGACTACGACAAGTCATTAAGATAGTAAATTGAAATTTAGTGATTGTCAGTATTGGAATTCCATGCTTGCTTGTTTTGGTGAAGAGTATACACAGTTATCATTTACTTTTGTCATGTCAAGCATACATGTTTGATATTAAGGCAGCATGTTTGATATTAAGGCAAACTAGTTCTAAATTCAATGTTAAAAAGTAATTTTAGGCAGTAAAATGTCCTTCTAAAATATAGATTACCTAACTTTTGTATAAATTATTGTTTTTTTTTACATGTAAATCAATTGATTAACTGATTATTCAATTAATCATGCCAGGTTTACACTGGTCTCTTTGCAAATGATACATGTAGCATAATTTGTGATATATTTAAATACTCTGATGACTCTCTCAAATTACAACAAGACATATCTGCAGCTTCAAGATGGAAAAATGACAGGCATATGTCCTTGCACCCAGATAAATACTCTATACTACAGGTTATACAGAAGAAATATCCAGATGTATCCTTAAGTTTGTGCATTTAGCTCATTTCCATGACACTTTTGTATGTATAGTCATGAGATTTGTTGGTATATTCATTTTGTATGTTACTACTCACCAGGGGGGGGGGGGGGAAGACAGTGACTCAGGGTTAGCGCACTGATCTTACGACCGAAATGGTATGGGTACAGATCCTACTATCAAACCAGCTTGTGTCAGCTACTGTGGTGTGTCCTTGGGCAAGGCACTTTACTCCAATTGCTTTAGCACTAAATAACCTACTTGTCTTGCTCTGCCATAAAGTAACAAATCAAACCAAACCAGTACTCACTATGGGCAAAAGTAGGACACAGTGACCAAATTTTCTTGTTCTTGTGACTTTGCAAGGTTTTGGACTTGTGCCACGGTAGAGCTAGTGAGACATAGGATTCGGTGAAATTCTTGTATATAAATGCTCACAGTCCGGACTGAAATGATCCTTGTTTCATTCCCTCTATGGGTTTGCTCAAACAACTTTTTATGAAAACATGTGCAAGTTATGTCTTTTGGGAAAAAATATCACCAAGAACAAATATTAGCATGAGAAATGCATTATTATGTGAGAAATTGATCACAAGAAGCGAGATTATAAGATGGTTGAAAATTCTGTGAGGTGCTTTCTCACACTGTGGGATATCAGAAATATTGTTTGGAATCTTTAAATAACATTCCCAGGGCTGTTTCACTTCAAAATGTTGGTACAGTGATTAGAGAGTAAAACTGTACAGGTCTTCAAAATTCACATTTCAAATTGCCGTGGGCAAGTTTTGACATGAGCAAGAAAATATGAGAAAACAGATAACACATAGGATAACAAGAAATCTGATAGTTCCTGTAATATGCTTAAGCAGGGTTTTTGAAAATTCA
Source organism: Margaritifera margaritifera (assembly GCA_029931535.1). Classification (NCBI taxonomy): domain Eukaryota; kingdom Metazoa; phylum Mollusca; class Bivalvia; order Unionida; family Margaritiferidae; genus Margaritifera; species Margaritifera margaritifera. Next base: position 916,821 of record JAQPZY010001311.1, read on the forward strand.
AATGATAATTAGAAAGGTAAAATTCACCTGTACATGGACAAGTAAACATTAAAAAAACTATATGTAGGCCCACTACAACTGTTCCATACTTCCTAATTCTCTTTATAGGCTCATTATCAAGGATTTGTTTACTGTAGGTATTGTCAGAGACAACAACAGGAGGTCTAATGCATCAAATTGTAATGAGAGTTTTTATTTATGCATACATACAGTACATAAGAAAAGTGCAGTAATTTGAATGACATGATAATATTCAAGGAGTAAATTAAAATACCTGCATATTCTTATTTGGATATACCTTATATACTTGCTTACAAGTCAAGTCCGACTGCAAACAACATAGATCCTGATTTGCCATTGCATAATGCACTGGCAGATCATGGTCTGTGTTGTTTGTTCTACTGATTACTCCAAGCAAACTGCATAGACTTTGATCTGCTGGCACATTATACGACAGCAGATCTGGGTCTGTGCAGTTTGCAGTTGGACTTGACTTATAAGCAAGTATATGCTGTAACCAATCCTGAGACCTTGTCTCTTTTTAACATAAAAGGTCTTTCCAGATAAATAGCTGTACAGAGTTTGAGGAAATGTGAGGGCCACATTTCATATTTGGAATGATCAGCAAAGATTTAAATCACTACCAACAGATTTAGGCATATACTTTCTGTGGAAGTGATAAAATACAGGGATGATGTATTAAAAGAAGCTAAACTGAGCTGCATCATTTTCTCTCCAGCTTAAATTTGGTAGTGAACAGCTGGCCTTTGAATAGGCACCTGATTATCAGTTACATATCTGATTGTTTTGAAAGTCAGTCCTGGCCTCACACCTATGCAGATATGATGTACTGGTTTGAACACTCTATCTTTAAGAGCAGTCTGAAAAAGCAGCAGTATTTTTTGTCAGACCATGTATCATTCAAGAAATCAATTAAAATGAATGCATGTGTATACCAGTAAATGAAATTATTTAGTCTTTTTATATTATGCAGGAATATACATTAAGGATACATAGAGGGCTGATGCCTGAGACTGGATGGCAGTTACGCAAGCGCTACACAGATTTTGTATCACTTGATGCTGAGCTTAAGATCGCCAATATTGACCTACCCCTTCCTGCTAAGAGGGTGTTTGGGAACTTTGATAGGGATTTTGTTGCTGAGAGAAAGAACGGGCTTCAGGTTTGTTTTGCTATCATTGAGCTTATTCCAAAATCAGTGAAGTAGCCTAAGGCTAATGAACTAGTACTGTAATGGCATTTCTAGAACTGGTCAAATTGAGTTTTTTTTGTTGAGAAGCATTTTTAGCTCTACTGGTCATAGACCAGAAGTGTTTATGGGATGGTTTGTTGTCCATCATCTGTCCATCCATTAGCACTTTATAGCTACTTCTCCTAAACTACTTGCAGGGTTGCCATGAAACTTTACACACACATTCATCCCAAGGTCTAGTTGGTCCTAAATGAAAATGGTGCTGCTCAGACATCCAATATGGTCTCCACAGCAGACATCTTGAACATCTTGTCATCACTACTCCTTCTGAGCAGAAAGTCATATTGACATGGGGTTTTCACCAGATGACTTGTTATGATGTCTGCTTTGTCCTAAATGAAAATAGTTTGCTAGGACATCCAATCTGGCCACCACAGTGGCCGTCTTGAAAATCTTGTTATCGCTCCTCTTCCCAAATTGATTGTCATATCAACATGGGATTTTCACTAAAAGACAATATACTGTGTAGTTGGTACCGAATAAAAATGGTGCCTATCTGATATCTAGTATTGCCACCATGGCAGCCATTTTGAAAATTTGACATCTAATAAGGCAGCCATCTTGAAAATCTTGTTATTACGAATCCTTTAGAATTGATGGCTGCCACAATGAACATATTGAAAATCTTGTCACTATTACTCCTGAATAGATGTTTATATTGCCGTTGGGTTTTCACCAGAAGTCTTCTATTGGTGTCTAGTTTGTCCTAAATGAAAATGGTGCCGATTTTACACCCAATATGGCTGCCACAGCAGCTAATTTGAAAATCTAGTAACTCAGGAATATCAGAGATTGATTCAGCAGTTGAAGAGAAGAAATGGCCTTATCTTCAATTCCTGGAAATTCTTTTTGGACAGTAGAGCATCAGTGCCTTCGAGAAACTCTTGCTTTTCTCTCCTGTGAATGTTGGGACATGTGTAATAATATGTAAATTCTGTATTACAGTTTCTGAAAGTCATACATCTTATACAGCTGTTGCTGTAATTTCAACTGAAACTTAAGTATATTTTTATTATCCTAAAGTTTGTATCCTGAGATATTAAGGTTTCCTGTCTTGCATACAATGGCAGCATTTTAATTATCACTGTTAAGGGGGTGTGTTAAAGTTTTTGAAAGTTATGCATCATTTACATCAATTGCTTTATTCAAATGGAACTTGGGTATAATACTGCAATATGCCTTAATTTTGTATACAACTGGAACTTGGGTATAATACTGCAATATGCCTTGAGTTTGTATTCAACTGGAACTTGGGTATAATACTGCAATATGCCTTAAGTTAACTTTGGTATAATACTGCAATATGCCTTAAGTTAACTTTGTTATAATACTGCAATATGCCTTAAGTTAACTGGGGTATAATACTGCAATATGCCATAAGTTAACTTGGGTATAATACTGCAATATGCCTTAAGTTAACTTTGTTATAATACTGCAATATGCCTTAAGTTAACTTTGTTATAATACTGCAATATGCCTTAAGTTAACTGGGGTATAATACTGCAATATGCCATAAGTTAACTTGGGTATAATACTGCAATATGCCTTAAGTTAACTTTGGTATAATACTGCAATATGCCTTAAGTTAACTTTGTTATAATACTGCAATATGCCTTAAGTTAACTTTGTTATAATACTGCAATATGCCATAAGTTAACTTGGGTATAATACTGCAATATGCCTTAAGTTAACTTTGGTATAATACTGCAATATGCCTTAAGTTAACTTTGTTATAATACTGCAATATGCCTTAAGTTAACTGGGGTATAATACTGCAATATGCCATAAGTTAACTTGGGTATAATACTGCAATATGCCTTAAGTTAACTGGGGTATAATACTGCAATATGCCTTAAGTTAACTGGGGTATAATACTGCAATATGCCTTAAGTTAACTTGGGTATAATACTGCAATATGCCTTAAGTTTGTATGCTGATAATCTACGGTTTCCTGTCATGTCTGCTTAAGGAGAAAGCAGTGCTGCATCATCATAACCTTGTTCTTGGGCAGGACACTGCTTTCTGCATATGTACTAGGAAACTGGATATTTATGAACTGGAAAGAAAAATTCTGAATTATCCTTTCATTTTCTGCATGAAATTTTGGGCAAATGGAAAAATGTATTGACCTTATCCAGCAATATTTTGGACCTGTCAAGTGATGCTTAAAAAGTTATTATTTGAAGTAAGGTATTCCAATTTTATGTTGTTTTTTTTCTAACTTATTTCTACATTCTTACATTAAAAAAGCCTGTTGAGTTGATGCATGCAGTTCTTGTATTGTCAGCCATAATCGAACATCTGACATGCATGATTATGCTGTTTGCATACATGTCTTTTTGTGTATCAAAAAACTTTTGGTGTGTACAGTAAAACCTGTATTTAGGGATGCTGAAGAGACCAAAAATGTCCTTTTTTAACAAATGACCTTTATATGGAGGTTCAATAAAAAAAAAATGATGCAAAGGGGTTCTGAATTTTTGTCCATAAAACAGGTGTCCTTTATTTGCTAAGTAGGATTTTACTGTATTTGGTATGTTGTTTATATTTCATAGTAATTGATTATGTAAGAACAATGATCATACACACTTGCTTTGTGCAAACATTTGCTGGAATGCTGAGGAAAATGTCTGAACCTTTGGGCTCAACCACTTTCCTTGTGCATCGGCAAACACTTGCACACAGAAAACTTAATGATTCCTATATCACTTGTATATGTAAATTAAACGCAAATCACTGTGATTCCCTTCATTTCAGAACTATATGAATGCCCTGCTAAGTAAACCAATCCTGTACAATTGTCTTCCAGTGAAACAGTTCCTTGACCCAGACAATTATTCATTGAACTTTACAGGTATAGTGAAGTTATAGCATTTAACTTTATAGAGAATATCAGTGATGGGTTTGTGTATGCAATTCATGTTGTCTGTGCAACACTGCAATTTCTTTATAAGTGAAGTGAAGTCATATCTAACAGAATATGCATTGAAGGAAGAAACATGTATATATGACATCTGAACTCTCATGTATATTCTGTCAGGTAGGATTTCTTGGCCAGATTGCAAAGCAATTATGGCTCATGGATTGATGATGTCTGTCAGGAAATTAGTTGGTTTGTCCATCCATTTGGTATCAAGACTGAAGTTAAGGTTTGTATTTAGGTCATTATCTCAGACACTTGTAGAGTCACATGGCTTGGTATGTAAATATTTCATGGGAAATACTACAGTCATCAGTGAAAACTAGGTCACTGTTACCTGTATTTCATGGTTTGCAAACTGGCCATACCACCATTGATGGTTTTCTTGTTTACATGAGAAATAATTGTGACAAATCTTAACATTGAAATAAGTTATCAAATATAACAAAATTAAAAGCATTTCATACATTAAATCACATTACTTTCTTAGATCTTTGAACTTTATATGCCAAAAGAGAAAAATCCATTTTCTTTGGACAACCCACTGTGCCATCTTGACCTTCCCATGGATAACCTAATGGGTCCCCCTTAGTTTTATCAACAAAGCAATTTACAGTATGAGGTAGAGATTGGTGTCTGTGAAGTAAGATAATGTAAAATCTCAAGGTTAGGAAAACATTTGTGAAATTTTGTGAAAATGGGACAAGTGGTTTTTGAGGTGGAGAAAAAGCTTAACCTGGTGGAAATTACTGACTAGATGGGCAGTCACTTGCTTTGCACATGTCAGCACCGAGGATCAAGCCATGGACTGAAGTGCCACCAAGTAAATGTGTTACAATGGAATACATGCAGGTCAAAATTAGAATCCATGTAATATATGTAAAGTACTGTCCATTATATAATGTGAAATTGTCATGGATCCCATTAAATTTGCTTAAATTTGTTCTGTTATTATTGCTTCATTTAGTTCAGTAATTCTTATTATGCCCCCACTGCAATTGCAGAAGGGAGCATATCCTTTTGCTGCTCTCTGCCCATATGTCTGTACATCTATCCTGAATTCGTTTCAGCATGATAGGACAAAAACTCTTTAACTTAGAGACATTAAATTGTACACACTGAACCATGACCATATAAAGATTAACAGACAACTAAAGCAAATTTTTTAATTTGTTGCACATTTTTGAACTTTTTGGACTAAAACTTTTTTTCCATTAAATCTTTGTTGGCACAATTAAGCAAAAGCCACTAAAGATAGATAAAATAAAATTTGGTAGGTATATTGGTACAGAACAGAAGTTTGTCTTTCTCTTTTATAAATGAAATAATGCTTTGAATATGAAAAAGATGCAAGTGTTTTCTGAATATGAAAGGAAGTCCTAATGTTAAATATTTTTATATTTCCAATAACAACTTGTACTGACTATAATATACATCTTTAGCTCTACTGGTCATATAACAGGAGAACACGTGGAATGTTCTGTTGTCTGTCCATCCATTAGCACAAGTTTGTTATTGTTATTCCTCAAAACTACTTGGATGATTTCCATAAAACTTTACACACACATTTATCACATGGTCTAGTAGGTCTTAAATGAAAATGGTGCTGCTTGGACTTCCAATATGTTTGAAAATCTTGTTATCGCTACTCCTCCTGAATGGATGGTCATATAAAAATGGGGTTTTCACTAAAAGACTTATTATGATGTCTTGTCTGTCCTAAAAGAAAATAGTGCCTAGCTGACTTCCTATATGGCCACCACAGCAGCCACCTTGAAAATCTGATTATCACTACTTCTAAATGGAAAGTTGTATTTACATGGTTTTCACCGAAAGACTTGTTGTGATGTATAGTTAGCCCAAAATATAAATGGTGTCTCTCACACATCCAATATGGCCATCTTGAAAATCTTGTTATTGCTACTCCTTCAAAATGGATGGTCATATCAACTGTTGGTTTTCACCAGAAGATTTCTTATGATATCTAGTTGGTCCTAAATGAAAATGATGTCCAATATGTTCAGCAGCCATCTTGGAAAGCTTATAATTGCTACTCCTCCTGAATGGAAAGTCATATTGACATGGAATTTTAGTTGGACCTAAATGAAAATGCTGTTGCTCATGCATCGAATATGGCCATCACAGTGGCCATCTTGAAAGTCCAATATGGCCACCACATTGGCCATCTTGAAAATCTTGTTATCACTATGCCTCCTGAATGGATGGTCATATCATCATGGAGTTTTCACTAAAAGACTTCTTTTGATATCTAGTTGGTCCTAAATGAAAATGGTGCCACACGCAAATCCAGTATAGCTTTCACAGTGGCCATCTTGAAAATCTTGTTATCTCTACTCCTTCTGAATGGATGGTCATATCAACATTGAATTTTCATTAAAAGACTTAATATAATGTCTAGTTGGTCCTAAATTAAAATGGTGTCACTTGCATATTCAATATGGCCACCACAGTGGCAGTCTAAAACAATCTTGTTTTTGTTATTGCTACTCCTCCTGAATGGATGGTGAAATCAACATGGGGTTTTCTCTAAAAGACTTGGTCCTCAATGAAAATGTTGCCAATCTGACATCCAATATGTCCACCACAGCAGCTAATTTAAACATCTTATTATTGCTGAAGAATATCAGAGGTGGTTTCAACACCTAGCAGTTAAAAGGAAGAAACGGTCTTATCTTGAATTCCTGGAAATTCTTTTTGGCAGTAGAGCATCAGTCCTTTCAAGGGACTCTTGTTTGTAGGTTCACCTTTCTTACTTGACCAGATCTGTAATGAGGAACCAAATACACATTGAATATAGCTTAAAAAGTGTATCCATGTATAGTCAAAACCATGTGAAAATAACATATTTGTAGCTTTACTGGCACATATGTTTTTGGCAGCATCATCCAATGTCTTTAACATAATATAACGTTGGAAAGGATATCTACTTGTCAGATTATGTATAATTTTAGTCCAGTTCTTTACACATTTAAACAAATAAGTTGTACACAAAGGATATCGTCCACACTCACCGAGACTGACATAATTGTTCACAGTATATGGTACATTAAGATATTTTTTTTTACAAAATCTTTGCTCAATTTCTTCTGTTTCTGGTGAATATTCATACCACAATATTTCTGAACCATAACATAAGACTGGTTTCATTATAGCATCAAATATTTTAAATATATCCTTTATATGTAATTTTCCAAATATTTGTTGATACCCAAAAATAATAGATACTAATTACAAAGCTTGAGATGCCAACATATTTTAGCTTTAGTCCAGTTCAACCTCAATGTGAAAAGCAACCCCATATATTTATAAAATGAAACTGTTTCAAAAGGTTTGCCCCTATAATACCAAAACTCATAATTTCTCAAAAATCCACCATTTCAAAAGACAATGAGTTTTGTTTTTGCATAGGCATATTTGTATATGTATTTATATGTAAATGACCTGATTAGATTTTCAGGCCATTACATCAATTTGTCCATTCTTTCCACATTTTTTTGAGTTTTTGGACAAACATACATTTTTAAGGGAACCTTTTTAACATAATTGTGCAAAACCACTTGAGGTAGACAAATGAAATTTGGTAGGCATATTATTATTCAGATGTAGAAGATGTTTGATTCAAATTTTAGGCCATTATAACAATTTTTCAATATTTTTCACATTATTTTTATCTTGATGGACTTGTTAGAAGGATTAACCAAACACCACTTGAGATAAACAAATAAAATTTTGTAGGTTTATAGTTCCCATGAACCATATTATAATTCAAGAGCAGTGTTTCACATCTCGTCAGCTCTTGCAGTTTTCATAGACAAAAACTTGTCATGGATATTTTAGATAAGTCTTTTTCAGTCACTTCATTCTACCAAGAATACAATTTATGCCTATGATCTGTAATTATATCTTTTTGCCTTCATTTTCCTAGAGGTAGCATGACCTGGCCTGGTAATCATGATACTGTCTAAGCACACAAATTCTAACCCAGACTTCTAAAAAAAACTCAGTTAAAATCATACTTTGAGTTGCTCAGTCTAGTTGAATCGTGACAATGCAACTGTACAAACAATTATACTCTCTTGAATTTTCTTGATTCTAACCTATCATGAAGTGAATTAAAGAAGATCCAAATTTTTTAAAAATTTGAACAAAAGTTCAGATTTTGTACTTTGACAGTTCATGACTATGGGGACAGGTGGTTTGAATTGCAGATTCAGGATTTAAATGTGGATTTGTTTCAGACATTTTTCTGAAAGAAATTTGCACAAGGCTCAAGTGGAAAGGTATTGGATATGTGAAGATATCTAGAAAACAGTTTTGACAATGGAGCTGGGGAGTCTGTCAATTTTTGAAGTGTTAAAAATGAATTCTGTAGAGATCTGCACAGATTCTATCTCACATGAAAATTTAGTCAGATAAATATTTTCATGATTTTCAGATGATTCCACCCTCAGAGCATAGCAAAATTAAAAATTCCCATCATGGTGGATCATTAAATATTCTGTAGTTAGATATAATGCAGAAACATATGTCAATTTAAAATTTCTACTTTTATTCTTTTCTTAAAAACTTTCTGTAGAACTTTCCCTGCAACATGTATCCATGGTTCTGAGGTCAGAGAAGAAGTGGGAGGTGATAGAAGCCCTGCCGGATATAGGTATTTCACGTGCCTGACATAGGTATTTCACATGCCTGATATGGTTATTTCACCTGCCTTTTGTGAAAATAGGCATACATATTTTAGCAGCAGTGTTGAGTAAATATTTATAATTGTGTACAAATTGGACTACGAATAGGAAATTTATAGCCAGATGAATTAGTACATGCTACATGGGCAGAAATGTCCATATGTCAGATTTCAGCCAGTTGGACAAGTAAGTAATACTTATGTGATTGCATAACAATGGTCAGTTGGTTTGCAGTCTACTGATGTACTGAGATCACCAAAAACCAGTATTTGATTGACCATAACTTGTCAGAAGGTCAGTTAAGTATTTAATATGTCTTATTGTATCTTTGATCATCAGCCATCAACAAGGTATATACATATAAGATCAGATATCATATGTTGATATAATTGTAATATATATAGTAAGATTACAAGGTGTAAAGTTATCAATTCCGAGACATGGAGACATAATGCATACTCTACTTATTTACCAAAGTGTCCAATGGCAGCAATATGTAAAAAAAAAATTATTTTTATTTTATTGACAGGTTGGAGACTACGCAAAACTTATATTCAGATTAAACCAGTTGATCAGCCTAAGGTTCGCCTGATGCTATCTTGGGTATGTAAGTTACTATTTCAAATACATATAAGAAAATTTTGCATTGTTTCATTTTTTTGACTTATATGACTAGCTTGGATGCTCTGAAAATTCATCCTTGTGTGATTCTGAGGGACTTAACCATGTATACTTGCTTACAAATCGAGTCCAACTGCAAACTGCACAGACTCAAATCTGCCTGTTGCATAATGCGCCGGCAGATCCAGATCTGAGCAGTTTGCTAGGAGTAATCAGTACAACAAACAACATAGACCCTGATCTGCTCATGCATAATGCAATGGCAGATCAGGGTCTGTGTTGTTTGCAGTTGTAATCGACTTATAAGCGAGTATATACAGTTATATTGCACATATTAATAACTTAATATTGCATATAATTATTTAAAAGTCACCTGAAAAGAATTGCCCAATTGCAAAAGTTAGACATGCAGATTTTTGGAAAATCTGAAAATTGAAAACTCCACAAACTTACACACACACATGCATACGACATGCATATCACACTAATAACACTAATTAGGGAGCATGGCACATACTTAAAATAACAGTTCTTATTTGGAAGTTAAATGCACTTGAGGGGTGGTAATAATCAGCTCAATACTGCAGGGAAGTGCCATTTTGATCCTAACCATGCTGTTATCTTCAGGGCTGTTCCAGTAAAACATACCTGGGATCCATGGAAGGCACTTTTGATGTGGAGTACTCTTCCATAGATGCAGTTTAGAATTTTTTAGCATTTTAATATGAATTCTGAATAATCAGAGTACTGTGGATTTTATTTGTAAAAGAAATGGCCTTCTCTGGGTACCTTGTATGTTTAAATGGAACAGTCCTCATATTAAAGTTACTACACATGTATTAGTCATTTTTATTTATTCATATGGCTTCCCATGTTTATGTATACCAGCGTTCCGTAATCTCATGGTACTAATGAATTGAACTGTTATAAATTATTAAAAAAGATTCACCTGACCATAATTCTGTTGTTGTTTTATTCTTTAACATCTGTTTCCAATTTGGCACATATATATTCTTAGTGCCATAAAAGATTAGAGTTCATTTTCCGCTCATCAACACGCCGGTCGAATGTCATAATTTTTAAAGGAAGATTACCATAATGTCGCGGTAAATGAGTATTTGTCTCTAAGGTGGCTCAGAAGGGTAATAACATGAATAAAAGGTAAAAAAAAGTATCCACAATACTCAAGTCATTGACATGATATATTATTTGTTAGGGTGGTTGGTGTGTGGAGGGTGGTCAGTTAAGTATAACTTCGAATGTTGAATGTTTCTAAAGTCAATTCTGATCGTACTGTTACACAATTTTACCCTTGTTAGTTTGATGCTTAAATAATAGACAAATTTCATAATTATGTCATATTTTTTCACTGTATCAGATATGAAAACGTGCACTATGCCATAATAATGAAACATTACTATTTTTATTTTAAAAATAAAAGCAAAAGAGAATGAAAGTAACATAATTTTAGTGCCTTCAAGAAGTGTGCAGGATTCAATAGAGTTATGGTCCTTATTTTCTACCGTACTTTTGTTCACCTGACCAAGCAATGCGTTAAGCTGTCATGTGATTCTGATACATCAGTAACATTCAGTTATAAGCAGACAACCATTTTCTGTTCATTGGGAAAATTATTTACTGTTTTTGTGTTTGGTAGAGATGTAGTGTTGATGGAGGGTATACAGGTGGATTTAATTTTTGTTGTTTTTTTATCCTTTCATTTTTTCTTCCCAACTTCCCACAAAACAAAACATTTCTTTGATATTCAGTGTTCAAACTCTTCCATAAGTTCCTTGTTGGGCTGTTGTTGGGATAAACAACAGAAAGGTGTTGTACCATTGTATTTATTACGGAAAAATGATTTACCACGAGATTATGGAACCCACAAGAATATAAGAAACGACTATATGTAAAATACAAGTTGGGATCAGATTTTCCTGTTTGGAGATATACTTTATGGGATTATTATGAAAATTCACCTTTCAGTCACTTCAGAAGTAATTATGCAGTTGATCCCCATTTTATTGGAAGGATACTGTAACAATATTTTATTAATAGCAATTTAATTTTGCAGTTTTCCCCATGTCAAAAACTATTTCATGATTAACATATTTAAGTGATCTGCTGCTTCTTGTGAATAATTTTTTAAGATAGCAACTTTGGATTTGTAGCTCTAGTGGTTGTAGACCAGAAGAGCTTATGGGATGGTTTTTTCATCTGTCCATTAGCACAAGTTTTGTTATCACTGCTCCTCCTAAACTACTTGGAGGATTGCCGAGAAACTTTGCACACACATTCATCCCATGATATAGTTGATTCTAAATGAAAATGGTGCTGCTTGGACATCCAATATGGCCACCACAACAGCCATCTTGAAAATCCTATCTGACATCTTTAAAATCTTGTCACTACACCTCCTGTATGGGAAATCATATTGAAATGGGGTTTTCACCAGAAGACTTCTTATAATGTCTAGTTGGTCATAAATGAATTGGGGCCAATCTGATCTCAAATATGGCTGCCACAGTGGCCATTTTGAAATATTGTTATCAATTCTACTCCTGAATGGATGGTCATATTGGCATGCAATTATCACTAAAAGACTTATAATCATGTCTAGTTGGACCTAGATTAAAATGGTGCTGATGTGACAACCAGTATGGCCATCTTGAAAATCTTGTTATCGCTACTCCTCATGAACAAAAGTCATATTGACATGGGGTTTTCACCAGAAGACTTATGTCATATAGTTGGTTCTAAATGAAAATGGTGACATTTTTTTTATCACTACTACTCCTGAATGGATGGTTGTATAAACATCATGTTTTCACTGAAAGACTTTTTATAATATCTAGTTGGTTCTAAATTAAAATGGTGCTGATATGATATCCGATATGGCCACGACAGCAGCCATCTTGAAAATGGTATTGCTACTTCTCCTGAACAAAAGTCATATTGATTTGGCGTTTTCACCAGAAGACTCCTTATGGTGAAAATGCTGCTGCTCACACATCCAGTATGACTGTCAATGATGTCATCTTGAGAATTTTGTTATGGCTACTCCTTCTTAATGGATGGTCGTATCAACATGGGGTTTTTACTAAACGACTTCTTATGATGTCTGGTTATTCCTAGATAAAAATGGTGCCACTCAGACATCCAGTATGACCACCACAGTGGCCATCTTGAAAATCTTGTTATTACTGTTTCTCCTTAATGAATGATCATAACAGCATGGAGTTAACATTGAAAGACTTATGATGTCTAGTTGCTAGTAAATGAAAATGGTGCCAATCTGACCTCCAATTTAGATGCCACAATGACCATCTGGAAAATTGTATTACTGCAATTTCTCCTAGAAGGCTGGTCATATCAACATTGTACTTTCACCAGAAGACTTCTTATGATGTCTAGTTGGTCCTAAATGCATACATGCCAACCATTACGCTTTTGGTGTGATCATTACACTTTTTTCACCTAATTACATCTTACGCTCACCTGTATATGAATTATGCTTTTTTTGGTACATTAAAAAAATTAAAAATAAAGGAATAAAAATTAAATTCCTAAATTAAATTGGTGCTGATCTGATGTCCAACATGGCCACCATGGTGGCCATCTTGAAAATCATGTTATCACTACTCTTAAATGGAAAGTCATTTTGACATGGGGTTTCTATCAGAAGAGTTCTTATGGTGTCTACTTGGTTCTAAATGAAAATGATGCAAATTGACCTTAAAAATATGGCCATCAAGACATGTTTGCCATCTTGAAAATATTGTTATCTCTACTCCTCCCAAATGGATGATTATATCAACATCGGGTTTTGCACCAGTAGACTTCTTATGATACCTAGTTGGTTCTAAATGAAAATGGTGCCAATCGTACAGGCAATATGGCTGTCACGATGGCTGTCTTGACAGTCTTGCTGTTACTACTCCTCCTGAATGGATGGTCATATTGACATGGAGTTTTCACCAAAAGACTTATAATGATATCTAGTTGGTTCTAAATGAAAGTGGTGCCAATCTGACATCCAATATGTCCACCACAGCAGCCAATTTGAAAATCTTGTTATCACTGAAGAATATTATAGATGGTTTCAGCACTCAGCAGTCAAAAGGAAGAAATGATCTTATCTTGAATTCCTGGAAATTCCTTTTACCCCAGTAGAGTGTCAGTCACTTTGAGGTACTCTTGTTAATGTTGTGGATATTTTTCCCTTGCTAATTTAGTAACATAAATAGCACAAAACAAATTTAAAGCAGGTTTACAGTAGTTCAGATGCATGTTTTTCTTCACACACTTCTTTAAAATGTTATAGATTATATAGCCTATTAGTTTTCCACCTCAAAATTCTGCTTGTTGACAATGAAAATTTAAAACCTCTTAAGTTGGCACTTTCAGAAAGAAAATCTTGTAAAATTATCCAAATGCAAGTGCATCCAAGGTTATTAATAAAGCATATACAGTGAAACCACTAAAAACTGAAAACCCTTGGGACCCGTTTTTTTGTTTTGAGAAGTTTTTGGTTTACTGAGGTTTTTGCAGATGTGAAAAAGAAATCCTTTTCTAAGCACTTATGTGATGAGAGAGAGAGAGATAGAATGCAATTATGAGCACATCAGTGTCTCTGTGTGTAAGAGTGCAAAAAATTTAGGAACCTGTTATTTTTTTTATTTTTTTAAATACTTGTATTTAATGAAGAATTAGCTGAACAATATACATTCCTTCTGAAAATCACATTATGTCACGTAATTAAATACAGTTGTTCCACATATAAATACAGTCCTTGTCACAAGAAACATCTGAGGAATGAGATACTTTTTTTAAAATTACTTTACTATAAGTCCACTAGAATTATGAATGATACTCCACAATGTTTAAATATTCCAAATAATTCATAATGTTCACAGTGCAGGAGCCTGACTTGAAGAAGGCATGGAGCATTGTCTATTTTTTTCTTACATCTTTCTATAACTAATAGGGCTTTTGTTAATGACTCCATTTCTTGTGCCATAGGTAAATAATGCTCATCCTTAGCAATTGCGAAGTTTTTTAATCTCTGTATAAGATCTAAAACTTCAGTGTATGTCATTGAGTGAATCTGACTTTTAGAATACTGCTTTGTCAGTTTCCATCAGCAAAGCATCAAAAGTGAGGTCAGATACCTGGTTAATAAAGCCCTGATTTTTAATTAAAACAACAAGCAGACAATTTTCTATTGAGCATGCGTACAAATGAATAGCATCAATCACAATTAGATAATAAGCAGATAAATATAGTCTTTCTTAAATGGCCTACCTATAAGCATTTAGTTATTAACAAATTTGCCTTAAAAGCTGACTCATTTGTATGGTGCAAAGACTTTGGATTAGCCTATTGTCAGTGCTAATATGTGTTGGCGCATATGTCAAGTATTGTTTTAACCTCACATGCCCTTGGGACATTTTCTGGGTCTTTGTCTCACAGATCAACCCACTACAGTACTTGCTAATTGTAATTAATCTGTTCTAGCTTGTGTCAGGTATTTAGCAGCTAAAATATATTAACATGTTTGAATTGAGTTTCTGTTCTATGTTGTTTTTTTTAATTGTACAATTTTAATTTCGGATCAAAATTTGTTTTGGTATTTAAAGTTGATGGGTTTTGGTTTACCAGGAAAAAAATTATATTAAAGGAGGAAAAATTCAGGACTAAAAAAAATTCTGTATTGATGGGATTCCGGTATACTGAGGTTTTGGTTTTGAGGAGTTTCACTGTATATCCAATATGGCCAGAAACCCCCAAAATGAGAGCAGATTTAACCTGAGCTCAAATCTTCTTTTGTGCCATCAGATTTGTGGAATCTTAATGCATTTGCAGCAACAAAGGAGGTACAGAATGATCCATTGTATCTTCATTAGAAAACTTAGTGGGTATACTGTACTCCAATGCCTATACTGTCTCCTCCCCCAAAGAAAAATAAATTTAAATTGTGTTTCATTAAAATTTGCATTTTGTTATTTTTCTATGAATATAGTGTGCATGTGGATATATTTTTTCATGGCTATAATTTTCTTTTTTTTCCCAATTCAATGATATCATATTAGTAATACATGTATGTAGTAAAATCACTTTTAATTCAGATATTTCAAACAGATGCCATAAAAGAACATTGCCGTTAATAATATCATTTATCACTGGTTTTGAAGCAATGGCTGCCAAACATGTATCTTTCAAGATTTGTGTCAAAAAGAATTTTTACTTGATTCAATTAATTCTTTTCACAGTGTGATTATGGACCTTATAAATATTTACCAGATAAAGAATTGACAGCTCTCATGAAAGTATTGCAATCCATACAGGTAGGTTTTTGTTTCCATTGTGTTAGCGAATGGTGAGACAAGGACATCACTTTTATGGCAGTGATGATATGCACATCTTTATTAAGATTCTGTGTGAAAGTTTTGACAACTTAGATGCAGTGGGGTATATCATAGCATAGTGAGCAGGTATCATAACAGTCTAATAACAGATCCCTTGTGTATATTCTCCAAGAAATTCCCTGTTTTTGTAATTTTTATTTTCAGTATATCTTCTTACTGTATGGAGGGGCATATTGCATTGCCTATGTCCATCCATTTCATTTCTGCTTACTTAAAGTAATTTTCAGAAAACTACGGATTTAACCAAAAATGTTGTAGTGTCCTAATATCAAAAAGACTTTAATAAATTTTAAGCTATCTTTTTTTTGCAGTCAACATTGTACTGAACTATACCAGTTTGACTTAAAATATGCACCTTGCATCATGAACCAAGGTTTCTTTAATTGTGCCATATTGGTGGGGGCATGCATGTCATTTAAACATATTTTTTCTTTCTTTTTTTTTCTCAATTCCTACTCAGTTGATATTAGGTAAATACAAAACTGAAATGTTTAAGTTAGAAATGTCTCTTTACATGATAGTACATGTAATTGGTATAATGTCCTGGACTTGTCCCAAGTCCCCTTCTCAAGAAATTTTCTTCCACTGCAAGTTTCCATCAAATTCAACTAATATCTCTATTGTAGAGACAGTAAAAGAAGTACTAAGAACACAAGAACTTGATAAACAAAAAATGGAAGGAAAATGCACTCAAATGGGGACTTGGTGCAAGTTTAAAAACATCCTAATTGACACCAATTTTTCTACCTGTCTTTCACCAAACAAAGTGAAACCCATGTCAATCCAGACACCTTTGTTTCAATCCCTTTTATATGGATAAGCAGTGAATCGGGATTAACAAGGTGATTTGAGGAATAATAAAGAAAATCTGCTCCAAACAATTATCATATAGATACTGAGTCATTCTGATAAACCTAGTCTAGTTCAATGAGGTTTTGCAATACAGTGAAACTTGTCTATAAAAGACACTCAAGGGATAACAGAATTCTGTCCCTTTATGAACAGGTGTTATATGAAGGTGAAATATGTTAGTATACTTTGAAAAAGGAATCTTAAAATGTCCTTTTTAGCAGATCTCCTTTATATGCATGTGTCCAGTTTAGCAGGTTTCATTGTTTAATACATGCATATACATGATGAATTAGTTGACCAGTAGCATACATGAAAGCTTTTCAAACACACTGAAATATTATTCCATAATTTATCAATTTGTATGTCCCTACCATATCTATGGACAGGGCATATATATAGTGTTACCCATAATTTTTGAAAGACTTAATGGATTGCAATCAAATTAAGTATGAGGTTTAACATTCAGAAGACCTAGGTGAAGATTGATTTTCATCACTTTCCTGCAAAATTGTATGGAGTTATGGCTCAGTTCAGTCTTAACTTTGTGCTTCCATTTCTGTCAAATAACTTTTTATAGGATTGAATGAATTGAAAACAAAATTTGCTTTGAGGTATTACATTAAGATGACATAGGTTCTGTTTGATTTGCACTGTTTTTTGGCAACATTTTACTGAGTTGTGGACCCTGTTTGATGAAATTTTGCACTTCCATTTCTGCTCACTAAAACCAAATTTGGCATGAGGCTTAACATTTAGACCTAGGTCATGTTTGATTTTCACTGTTGGCAGCAACATTTTATGGAGTTGTGGACCCTGTTTGACTTTGAACTTTGCACTTAAATTTCCCACTCAAGAACTTTTGAAGGATTACATGGATTGAAACTAGATTTGGCATGGGACTTTACATTAAGAAGACTTGGGTCAGGTTTGGTTTTTTACTATTTCTGGCAAAATTTGATGGTGTTATGGTCCCTGTTGAATGTGATTTTTTTTTAGTTGGCACTTCTATTTCTACTCAATGACTGTTGGAGAATTTCATGGATTGAAATCAAATTTGGTATGAGGCTTTACATTCACAAGACCCGGTCAGGTTTGATTTTCACTATTTATGCTCAAATTTTGTGGAGTTATTGTCCTTCTTTAACTTAGAACTTTGCTCTTCAGTTTCCTCTCATAACATTTTATAGACTTAATAGATTGAACCAAATTTTGTGGGAGACTGTACGTTAAGACGGCCTGGGTCAGATTTGGTTTTAATCAGTTTCCAGGAATATTGTACAGAGTTATAGCCCCTGTTTGACTTAAAACTCTGCCCTTTAGTTGCATCATATTGCCATTGGCATCTGTATCATATGGAGACATTTCATCTTTTAGCATATCTTTCTGTTGAAAATATGTGTTGTTGTGTAATGCTATAAATCAGAAATTTATTTTAGAGCCTCGGTAAAAGATTGCTTCTACAGCGTTCGAGTCCAGAAGTCTTTTTTAAAATTGTTGGTTTTCAGCAACCATACTACTTCATATACAAATGCTGAATTTCATTAAAGATAGTGAGAAGATCTTCCCATATGAGAAAAAAAATCTTATTTGACCCAGGTGATAAAATAATGTTTTTTTTTGTAGTTAAGTTCTTTTTCTGTTTTTTACGATATAAATTCTAATTTTCATGTTACCTTAGTTTCATTTGTATTAAAACTGCATGATAAAGTTCTGAAGTTTATACAAAAGGCAATAAGAACAGGAAAAGTAAAAAACTAAGAGTAAGCTTTCTAGCATATCATTTTAAAAAATAATGCGAATTTGCTGATTAGATTGAAATCAAATACAGCACCTTTTCTTGGAAATGGTCACATAGAAAATATTCAGAAAAAAATGTCTTACTTTACCCTTGACAGTTATTATTGTTAAGGTTCAATCACAGGAACTGAAAGTGCAGATAAATTGATGCATATATTCAGCAGGTGAAAGAAAAGTTAAATTAGTCATTTCTAAATGCTTTCAACAATTTTCATTATGATCGCATGATGTAAATAGTGAGTCAGCTGAAATTTGAGGATGTGGAATCTTGTATTTATTTGTGTTTTGGGTTTGTATACACAGTGTTACACCTAAAGCGCAGGCTCAATCCACAATTTTTTTTTATGTCCCCCAAATCTTGACCCTGTGCGCCCCTCTATGCCTATACTTTTCCTTTGCGAATGTGCATCCACATCTATGTTGGTGCTAGCAATGGCCAAAGTCACTAAAAGTGATAAAACCTGTAAGATGGCAATGAATATCCATTTAAAAACACTGAATCTGCCAATGAAAATATTCAAGGTTTGTGGATTTCGGTCGAGTTGCTAAAGTCTTCGACTGCTGCTATTGTAACGTATTTTCGAGGTTAAAGTCACACCTAGGGTAGTGAAGATTTAATTTATTCTCAGACTGAACTAATGAAAAAGGTACTAATTTATGCAAATACACAATTTTTCATTTGATTATTTATTTAATACTTCTAAAAGAAAAGTAATTAAGAAAGCATGGGTATTTATTATAATAAATACTAGTAGATAATGAGTGAACACTAAAGTTAAATGAGAGCAAGATCTGGAATGGAAAATTCCATGGTGCAGTTCATTTCAGGTTAACCATATATTCAAACATGTTAATGTTTTCATGATGTAATTGATCACGTGATAAAACGTTTATTGCAATAATGTAAATGTCCAAGGAAAATATGAGAAAGTTAAGGTGGCAAAAATGTCAAAGCAAACAAGATTATTTAATTTTTTTAGCACTTTTAGTGCATTATGTACTACAAATTTTCGTTGTCCTTTTAAAATGTTGTGTGTCCCCCAAATCTGGAGGGTGAGGGACACGGTGTCCCCTGACCTTGGGATTCTAGGTGCAACACTGTATAAACGTTTTAGTTAAGACTATTTCTAGCAATGTAAATAAAAAGGACATAATAAAGTCAGCAGTGATTTGTCCATCATTGTACATTTATTCTTCACTATAACACAGATGCAAATTGTTTTAATTTTACTGGTAAACATTATTTAAATTGCTTCCTCATTTATCTAATCCTCTGTTAATTGTTGGATTTATACAATTATAAAGTGATATCACAGAAAATATACCATCATAATGTTGTTTCACATGCAGCAAACTTATTAACATGTTTCTTGTAATGAGTCTAGTATATGCAAAGAGAATTACTGTATACTGTCAACTCTTCAGTTCAGCCTCTATTTAAATTTTTAACATTTCTTCGCCATCAGGCTAGTTTGTTTTACATAAAGTTTTTAATTTTTAACATTTCTTCACCATCAGGTTAGTTTATTTTACATAAAGTTTTAAATTTTAAAATGTTTTCATCATCAGGCTAGTTTGTTTTACTTAAAGTTTAATATTTCTTCACCATCAGGCTAGTTTGTTTTACTTAAAGTTTTAACATTTCTTCATCATCAGGCTAGTTTGTTATACATTAATTTGTAACATTTCTTCATCATCAGGCTAGTTTGTTATACATTAATTTGTAACATTTCTTCATCATCAGGCTAGTTTGTTATACATTAATTTGTAACATTTCTTCATCATCAGGCTAGTTTGTTATACATTAATTTGTAACATTTCTTCATCATCAGGCTAGTTTGTTATACATTAATTTTTAACATTTCTTCATCATCAGGCTAGTTTGTTATACATTAATTTGTAACATTTCTTCATCATCAGGCTAGTTTGTTATACATTAATTTGTAACATTTCTTCATCATCAGGCTAGTTTGTTATACATTAATTTGTAACATTTCTTCACCATTAGGCTAGTTTGTTTTACATAAATTTTTAACATTTCTTCACCATCAGGCTTGTTTGTTTTACATAAATTTTTAACATTTCTTCACCATCAGGCTAGTTTATTTTACATCAGGCCAGTTTGTTTACATCAGGCTATTGTGTTTTACATAAATATTTAAACGCTTTAAGATTTTCCTTTTTCTCTTCTTTTTCAGCATCCCAATATTCAGACATTATTACTTTCCACAGCAAATGAAAATGGAGGCCTTGTTATTCGTCCATTCTTTGAAAAAGGAACACTACGTGATTTGATATGCAAGTGTAAACCAAAATACCCATACCTCAAGAAGTATGGCAATTCCAAATTACACTATGATTTCAACATATCTATGATAAAGACTGTTGGTCGACAAATTCTGGAGACTTTGAATTGTTTACATGATAAAGGATTACCTTATTGTGAGTTTCTTAATGTCAGACATTTTTGTTATTTAAAATTTTTCAAGATTCCATGCTTACTCTGCATTCATATTGTGCTGTAATGTTCATTTGTTTTGTTCTATCTCCATTCTTTTTCTACCAAATCATAAACACTTAGGCACATTAGAAGCTCTATTAGAAATAATATTCAAATTTTGTACTGAAATACAATACTTAAAATAGGCACCACAGTGATGAGTGTGATGTAAGGTACTGGATAGAGCTGTTTACATTACTGTCTGAGTGTGAGATCAGATATGGTTTTAAGATGCAACTAATTATCCATCTGTCTATCAATCTATCTATCTATCTATTGATCTATCTATCTGTCTGTTGGTCTGTCTGTCTGTATGTCTGTCTGTCTGTCAGTCCATTCAGACATCCAGACATCCATTCATCATATTATTCATTGAACCATTCAACAAGAACCAACCTAGCTACCCAAGACCTAATTGGCTACCTATCTATCTAACAGCTCAGATACCACCCTGTTGATATTTGAATGAATCTATCTATCTATCTATCTATCTATCTATCTATCTATCTATCTATCTATCTATCTATCTATCTATCTATCTATCTATCTATCTATCTATCTATCTATCTATCTATCTATCTATCTATCTATCTATCTATCTATCTATCTATCTATCATCCATTCATCATTCCTTCCTTCCTTCCTATCTACCTATCTATATAAATATCTATCTGTATCTATCTCTCCATCCATCCATCTATCTGAAGCATATATTTTATACAATTTGCAATAATTATGTATTTATCTGACATTTGAGAATTAGAATAAAAAACCCAATTGGATAAGACTGGTCAAAATAAATTTACTTCTGTTTTGTCCATTAAGTAACTAAAATGTGTGTCAAGTATTTATCATTATACATGATCATGTGACGTTTTTGTTTCTCATCTGTGCCAAATTTTACAAAAGGTGAGAGCAATCACTATATTTAAATGTACATTGAGCATCAACTTTCATTTTTCAAACAGCAGTATTTCCTGTTTTCATCATCATACTTTGCCTACAAATACATTGGGACAGGGAGGAATATTCCTAGAAATTGATGGTGAAAGAGGTTGAAGGCCATGGTTACAGAGAGCAGTTGTTTAAATTTTATGTGGTAGTGCTATCTGTTTCAAAGTTAACATGTTTACCATGGGATATAAATATTGCTACTGGTATAGAGAACACCATGTCAAAGGTCATGGTCACAGTGGTCAGTTCTTTGACTTAGGTGGAATGAGGTGAACTCGCATCATGTGTCTACAACCAGATTCCCCTGTGTACATCCTTGTGGATGATGAATCCAGGCATCAAAGGTCAAGGTCACAAGGTGAATTGTATCTTTAGTTTTCTAGGATAAATTGTTAGGAGCCATACAAAGGTGCTATATGTTTCCATACATGTATTGTTGTCACATTTGTCACATATTAGCAAAGGAATGTGGTGGTTAAAAGGTCAGAGGTCCAGATCACAGGAGTTGTTTAGTAATTTTTATTATGCTGCAGTGACATGGCTGTGAGACAATAAATTTATTTTTCTTAAAATTTGCACTGGTAAATTGTGACATTTTTCCTCTTTGCCTCATTTGTCCATCATTCATCATCCTACAGGTGTACAATAAGGATAAATATGATGATGTTTCATATCAGGTATGATACATTAAATCAAACAATTTCACAGGGGAAAAATCATATCACATTAAAAAGTCAAATTTTATAGTCTGTGTACAGTGTTCATGACTATATGAAGCTTGGCCCCTCCTTTCAGATATCCATAATTCTTAAATAATTATGCTTTTTTGGCGTGTTTGATACATGTACATACAATTGTGTTACATCAACTATATTCCAACATCATGATTATAAGTGTTGCATGACTATAGTTTTCTTGTTGCTGTTGTTGTAAACATTTTAAAAAAATGTTACTTCAGGTATTTGGTATATACTATGTGTAACCAGTGTGTGATTATGTAAGAACAACACTTCCACATGGTTCGCAGTTTGTGGAAATATTTGCAGGTGCACTCAAGGGAAAAATGTAAAAACCTTATCTTTGCTATTGGGCACAAACACTTCCTTGATGCTCTGGCAAATGTTTGAATACAGCAAACCATTTATGACCCCAACAGTATACAAAGGGTTCCAATGACCTGTCCTAGATTTCTCTGTTTAATACATTTTACTTTAAAGTATTGTAAAAAAAATAATCCAACTCATACATGTTTCTTTCTCTTTCTTTAGGTCATCTTCATGCAGGAAATGTTTTAATGGAAGGCAGGAATGCCTACTTGCTAGATATAGAAAACTGGCTTTTAGGTGTCCCAGCTTACTACAGAAACTTTGTTGTGCAATTTAAAAAAATCAAGGTAACTTGAGCAGCAGTTATTCATTCACATTAAAAAATTGATACAGTAAAATACTGAAAAATCTATACACTTATTAATATCCAGACTTGTGGCTAATCCATGCTAGTGGAAAGTCCTCATAATGCTCACAATTAGTTCTTTATTTTATTATAATCTATATCCATGCCTTCTTTTACCAGGAATCTGTCTCCCAGGGAGTCTAGATAAACAAGTTGTCTGTACAATACTGTGCTAATTTATATAGAGTTCAGAAAACTAGTCACTGGTTTGTAGAACCTCAATCCTTGATGTCATATACAGATTGGTCCCATCAGTTGGTTTTCTTACATTTATGTGGATTTTAGTCGTGTTTGAAATCTTCAGATTTTATTATGAATCATCAGTTTCTGTTACTGATTAATAATCAGCTAATAATGATTTTATCCACATAATGTCTTGCCAAATCAACAATTTGTCTATAATTCTTTAAAGTTGATGTATTCTATTTCCAAAGAATTTTTAAAAAAAGTTACTGAACAGGTTTAAATATTAATGATATTTCCTGGACTTTTACATCCAGTTGTCCTTTAAAAAAAATGAGAACCATTGTCTCCTGCCATCCACTGTCAAATGCTTCAGTACACTGTACTGAGTAATTGTGTAAGTGGACCAAGTGTCAGTCTTGGGCAGTTAGTCAGTTAAATATGGGGAGAATCTTTCTTGCAGTTGAGATCATCCAAGATCTTGCTATTATGAAACACGACAGCTTATTTGATTGAAATAAAACAAGCTGAATGCGTTTTCACAAACCATGTTCTAAGTCATTTGAGGACCATAACTGTATAAAGTATGTTAAAAGTCTGGTCATCTTCAAACGCATCTGAGACCATATTGAGAAGAATTGTATTAGTAAATCTGATTAAAAAATCACGCAAAAAACATGATTGTTAGTGTTCACATGCCATTGGAATGCCTATTCTAAGTCAATCAAGGGTCATAACTCTGTAAGGTATGGTCAAAACCTGATAATCATGAAACTTTTCTGAGACCATTTCAGAATGAAGCTTCACAGCAAATTTTAGGTTGAAATCAAAGAAAATATGTAAAAGCTGAAGTGTTCACATACAAACAGAATGCTTATTATAATTTGTTAAATGACCATAAAACTAAAACATATTGGTCAAAATATGGTCCTTATCAAACTCATCTGGTTGAGGTAAGCTTCACATAAAATTTGGTTTGGAGCAAACCAAAATGTGAATGTTTGAGTGTTCACAATTCATAGAAATGCCTCTTCTAAGTGTCATCAAAATCAAATTCCATTTATCATCAAACTCATCAGAAACCTTGTTAAAGGAAACAACTGCTTGTGACAAACCAGTTTATTAAATGTAAAATGAGTAGAATGTTTGATATTTACCAAAGCTGTTCTTATTAGCACTCTTGTAAAGCATGATTTCTCCCTGCTTTCTTCAGTCAATGATTTTCCCAATGCATAGGATGTTACCATGGTTGTAAGCTCTTCACCTGTGACAGCAATAATAATCTGTACCATCACATTGCTTAGTCAATCTCGTCATGTAATAAGTTGTCAGTTGGTTGAAGTGACTCTGAGTTTTGGTACATTTTTGTAAGTTTGGAGATAATTTGGAAATAATTTGATTTCATATCAAAAGTACACATTTTATTTTGTAGCATCTTTATAAAATTTGGAATTTATGTAGCAAATCAGTAACAGTTATCTTGCTGTACTGAAAAGTAATAGGTTTCTGGAGTAGATTGAACAGATTTGACAGGCTTAAAAACTTTCCTTATAATAATCTAATAATCTGAATTCATCTTCATTATTTACTATATAGTTTAACATTTACATTTTGTATGACTTTTGTTTTCAACAGTTCCAAAAAGCAAACTTTATAGCAACAGGAAATTGGCAGACCAGTGTGTCGGTAATAGACCAGATGTGACTTAGTGACATCCATCATGGTAACTCTCATAGCTGAGACTAGTGACGCAATTGTCGGTCATATCTTTAAAAGGGCTCAGAGGATTTGAATAAAATTTTGGTATATTTTTCCATTCAGTTAGTATATTCGTTCAAGGTACATACGAAAATTAGAGTTTCTAATCGTTTAAATATGGTTGAAATTAAACAATATCAGCGCTAGGGTGTTCACAAACCAGTTGGATGACTATTATTAGTTGATCAAGGCCCATAACCCTTTAAAATGTAATGTCTGGCCATCATCGAACTCATCCAGAATCTTGTTGGAATGAAGCTTCAGAGAAAATTTGGTTGAAATTGTACAAAACCTGTGAATGTTAGTGTTCAGAAGACATTGGGATGCCTATTCCAAGTTGAGAAAGGGCATTAACTCCTAGAAATGCAAGCTAAATATGCTGATAATTGAAATCATCCTAGTGCTAGTTGAGATCAAGCTTCACAGCAAATATAGTTAAAATCAAACAATGCAAATGTGAATACTAGAATGTTCACAAGGTAATGGGATGCATGTTCTACAATATCTTGTCCATTTAGTATAACATTAAAGAGGTCTTACCATTGCACTAAATTACCATTGCATTACATTTTCATTGCATTGCATTATGTTACCATTAGGAGCCCATGAAAATGATTGTAATGGTGCAACCCTGCTATTGTTACAACCATAACATAGCAGAATAACCACTGTGGTGCATTACAACCATTGCAATCATTGGATTAAATTGCAGATGAACTATTCATTTTCAATGCACACTGTAACTTCCATTTAAAATTTGTACATGCTAGATCTGTATAGGTTGATGTAACTTTCATCAGGAAAATAGTTACTAATACTAGCTGACATCAGTGTTGTTTTAAAAACTATATCTAAATTGAAAACTTGGCAATATGAGATAATTTGTATCAGCCCCATATATTTAAAAAAAAGTGTTGTATTACATTCAACATCATTAAATAATGTGTATACATGGGTAAGTGCCTAAATATGCACTCTAATTTTATTAGAGGTAGCAATTTGTGAAAAAAAGAAACTGAATGATGAAATTTGTATGAATTCGTGCAATAAGTTGTGCTTCAGATTGTTTCTTGAACCAGCAGACTTGCTCATCAGCTTGAAAAATAAAGTGCAGACTTTTAGAATCATGTGCCACGTAGTAAATAGAAGTTGGTACTCCTAAACATTTTAATGGAAATCTGTCATCAATTGTAATAGGTAACAACGCCATGCAAGTCTATAATTTTTCGTATAAATTTTACATAAGTATATTTTTTGCTGAATTAAAAACCAAAAAATTTCAGTTAGACTGAATTACATAAATGTATACACACAATTTGATTCTTGCCATAACTTTTTGGGGGAAAGAAATGGTTCAGTGTTGTCTGTCTTTTGGCCATTTATGCTACTCAGTTTACTATGTGGTAAATATGGTGTGCCGACAAAAGCATGCAGGATAAAAGAGCGCCATCAAAAGTGTGCAGCTTAAAACCCTCTACAAAAGCGTGCCAACAAAACCTGAAACGGGCGCAGATGACAGAAATCACATTCTGATGTTTGGCACGAATCAGAATCTGCTTCTTCTTGAGGAATACGATCATTGGTTTATGGATGGGACATTCAAAGTGTCGCCGAACATTTTCTACTTAGTTTTTACTATCCATGATTTGATAGATAATTTGGCCTATCCTTTAATTTATGTTTTGCTACTAGATAAGATGGAACAGAGAAAGCTATTCTCTGCTTCGTCCCAGTTGCTAACACACCAGCAGCGTTTGATGAGTTGGTTGAATCCTGTCCTCCACAATTAGCACCAATAACCGATTATTGGGAAGATACGTACATATGAATCGATGATGTTTTTTGTTCCTTAATGCCGTATCTCTGCATATTGAGATAATAATGAATAGATGGTGTTAATTAATCTTTAACGCCATATTTTTGCATAGTGAGATAATAATGAATAGATGATGTTATTTGTTGTTTAACGCCGTATTTCTGCATATTGAGATATTAATTAATAAACAATGCTTAAGGATCTTTAAAGCTGTATTTGTTATTTTTTTCTTTACTAGGGACACAAAATGGTAGTTGTTGTACGCTTTCATCTTTGCCCACTTTTGTCGGGGTGCCGGTAAATACATATTTGATTGACACTTGGTTGTTTAGCAGTTCCAGCCAAAGGCATCTTTTTCATTCTGTCTCATCAGAACTTTTTTTTATATTATTGCCTCTCTTTTACAATGTCAGAATTAGAATTTGTCATCAGTCAAGATTAACAATCAGTGTTATTGAATAATGGCTGGAGTATGCACCATGGTTAGATGAGCTCAGTATGAGATATCCTAGTTTTGGTCACAAGGACATTTAGTCTGATACATTTTTTTACTGTCAAACACATGTCAAACATTTCGGTGACCAAGACCAGGGAAATTCATGATATCATTTCATTAGTACAGACTTTTTATCTTTTGGACAAAACTTGTAAATTGTTAGAAAGATATGAATTTCTTGGAAATGCTGGGTTATTTTTTTATTAAAAAGGTGATTGATTCTGAAACCTAATGAGTGGAAGTGAGGATTCCCTGCTGCACAAGGAAGACCCCCTGACCATAAAAACAGGTGCACCTAGCAAAATAATAATGCTCGAATGGTGTGGGTGAACAACTAACCTGAAACTCTGAATGAGCAAGCTTAAAATGATTGAACATGCTGTACTCTTTGGTACAAATACAGGATATTTAATGTCCAATGGCTTCTGTTTTAAAATGTTATAGCACTGCCAATAATTTTCAAATTTAAACACAATACCAGTCTGTGATATGTGTAGCACATTTCCTCAGTACACATTACTATAAACCATCTTCATGGAAATAATAATTCTTCAGCCATTTTTCCCATCTTTAATTTTTCCATCTGGCATATATCAGCAAGATTGGGAAGAAAAGAAAAACAAAAGAAAATGTGATTAGCATAACACAGGCCTGTAGTATGGGCTTTTATATGTTTAATTACTACACAGTTGCAAAGTAATGTATAATCACATTGATCAAACCAAGATGAACAAATGCAGATCATAAAGGTCTCAAAGTTTTCATCTTATATATATCACCAGGTCCATTGTACACAATTCTTTCTACATCTCATCATCATCAACATATTCATCATTATTTTCACTATGGAGTTTCCAATTTTCTCTACTTTAGTCAAAACAGTGAATGTTGACCTTAGTCCACTGGAAATAAGTAATTAATCAATATATTCATTTTTTTTACTTATTTATTCTTTTTTAATCAATTTATTTATTTACTTGCAATATATTTTGCTGTCATGATTCAAACATTGAAATAATGATTGCAGAGGAAACTGCTATCATCATCATCATTAACAAAATAGTAGTAGTCATCATATTCATAGTAGTAGTAATTGTTATAGTAATAGTAGTTGCAGTATTTATTGTATTAGTAATGAAAATACTATTATTGTATTTATTGGGATAACATTAACACCAGTGAGGACAATAACAACAGCTGCAACAACAAAACTACTACTATTACTACTGCTACTACCTCTCATCCTCCTATAAAAAAAAAAAAAAAGCCAGAACAGAATAGTATTCACATTCCTATGAGCATAGCTAAGTTGTATTTTTATGGTGAAGAGAGATTATCTTCCCACCAGGTACAGGTGTCTTCAGAAAAATGGAGGAATTATTGGTAGCTAAATAATTTGCTGGCAGACACAGAGAGAAATTACCGTATTGTGCAGTTTGCAGGTGAGACATTGTTCTCCAATATATGTTTTTCTCTTTCAGACAACAGAGCTGATTGATGTGTATTGTTTTGGGCAACTGTTGTATGAGATGACATTTGGACAAGAGTTGGAGGCAGAATTTTGTGATAATTTCCCTCCCTCCTGCCCAGCAGAACTTAGTAAGTGTCTCCAGATTTGACAGTTATAATTTCTTTTGCATGTTTTTTTGCTTTGGCAAGAAGTTTTTTTTTCTTCAATTTATAGCAATACTTTAGATACGGCTAAAACACGGTATTGGTGCTGAGAGTAGTCTCACTCACTTAAAAAATTGAAATGTTTGATAGAACATTTCAATGAAGCTCATTATATACCCTAGGGTGTCCCCTAGTCAGATCAAGTTAGATTTAGCTTGAACATGCATGCGATTTTGTTTAACCATTATTTCAATTCATTGGTATAACAACAGTTACAGACACTACACTTGGTGTATAACATGCAAGAAAAACAGCATGAAAACTTTAAAACTTTATTTTTTTTCACAGTAACATCAGTAACAGGATATCAACATTTAAAGTAAACAACATAACTGGAAGTGGTAAACAACTTAATAACAAAATCAAAACATCTATGACAAAGGTATCACTAAGAAAAAAAACCTAACCATGAAACTTTTGCATAACAAACATAAAAGACATAGAATAATCTTATTTAGGCATTTATCTAACACCAAGAAGAATATTTAAACAAACAAAATCATTAATACTGGCCAAAAGTATTGCAAACTTCCATAAGAGTCAGAAGTACATTGTCCATAAAATTGGTTACAGACACTACAAAACTATAGCATTTCAATACAGCTGCAGAACCATACATATCTCCATAAAATTCACTTCAAAAATAATTCAACATGAACACATTGACTAGAATTATTCATTAAATGAATGTTGATTAGTTAATAAAATGATAAAACCACATTGTAACAGGTATATGTCCAATACTTGTGTTAAAATTATGAACTGGTAAATAGCACTTGAAAGTTTAATACTAAATAGTGTTTGTAAGAGTAAAATATTGAAGTATAATGAATGTTCAATAAATCATAGTCACTAAAGTATTGTTCAACCCAAGGTGCTGACTCAAACACAGACCCATATGTGATTGATCTTAAGGTTACAGACACTACACATTAAACCTTGACTTTATATTGTCATTTCAAATAGAAGTGCTTATGATTTTTTTCCAGATTTGACTTGAGCTTAGACAATTCAGCTGCATTAAACTTGAAATGACCCCTTTCATTGACTATTTGTGGAGCTTTTACCCTGTACAAGATAGCATCTAGAGCCTCTTGTGAATAATCATCTTTTTCAGGCCAAACATACATGTTGCCAGACTTTCTCATGTATTTAAGTCTAACTTCGTTATGAAGAATGTCTATTACTTCTGCTAAGTATACATCTAGAGGTCCCTTCTTTGGCTTAAGTCCTACAGCAACAAATTCTCCAGGGTGGTATTTCTCTATTGGTTTCTCTGTGTTGGTTGGTGCTTTTTTGTCAACTTTGATCTTCTTTGTCACAATGTTTTGTCTTTCTGTTGACTTCCGTTTCTTATTAGGCTTTTCGCTTGTTGCTGAGTTATGATCTTTCTGGTTACTTCCTTGTTTTCTTTTCTTGTCATTATTTTCTATTGTTGATGGATTCTTGAAGTTTAAGTTGTTTTCCTATCTAACATAAATTATCTTAATTGAGTACTAACTTTCTCATTTCCCAGGCATTAACATTTTTGCTGAAGTTGCATCTCCCGTCAACCTTCATGCATTGCTCACAATAACAGCTCAGATTTCTTATGCTCAGTTCATAATCATTGCTTCCTGACTTTACAGCATGTAATTTTCTTGTACCTTGCAGTGTTTGCACATCAGTTTCTTCTCTATTTCTCTCAACATCTTTAACAAGGATGAACTCCCTTCTCGAAACTGTTTTAGCTTCATTATCTGTATTTTCCATTTTCAGTTTCTCTGTACAGAAATGATATACATCTTCTGCACAACCTATCACCTTTCTATTGCTGATTACAGCTCTGTAGCAAGCATTCTTGACTGTCGCACCGAGACCATCGCAAACACTCTTTCCATGTGATGTTTCGAAATAATTTCGTGTTACAGATGGCTTTTTCCTCAGACTTATGTCAGCAAAGGCTTTCTTCCCCTTATACTGGGCAGCACAGCCATCTGTCCACTCATGGATCTCCTCTACTTTCACACCTTTCTTCTTCAGAATTTCTATAGCTTTGTTCTCAAAAGTGATAGCTAAGTCTGCATCATGTTTGGTTTCTTCACTGATGCCAATAATGGCATGCTTTATCTTGAATTCTTTTTCTCCCTGTTTTTCTGTATAGTAACACATGATCGAATGTATTGTAACTTGGTTCCTGTCGAAGAATCCAGATTGTACTTCACTTTGAAAAACACACCCATAGTTCTCACTAAAGTCCATGACCATAGCAATAGAACCCTCACCAATTCTATCAACACAAATTCCCATCTGTTGCTTTTGCCATTTGGCCCTGAAAACGTGCTCTGGATACTCTTGCATGTCAGTTTCTAAGCATGTAATTAATGTTTTTATGTCTGTTTCTTTAGGCACACAGGAGATGCAACGCTTTACTTTATCATCTTTTGCTATTTCTATACTTTCCCATTGATGCCATGATATCTGCCTGTCACTATACTTTTCAACAAATGGTTTAAGGTAACTCTGCAAACATTTCACACCGCATTGTTTGCATTCTCTTCTTAAACATTTAATAGCTGGATTGGTGTCGTATTTACAAAAAGTAGCATCACTTAAGCTTTTCTTATCTACTGAAATTTCATCCAAATCTCCATTTTCTTTCACTGCTTTTTTTACATTTGTTAGTGCCTCACTTTTTAGGGCCACGTTACAGCACTTTTGGCATAAGCATGATCTTCTGCTTGTTTCAGACACCTTTTTAACATTCACTGGTTTCAATTTAGAAAATGAAGTTAATCCTATTTTGTGACTATGGTTCCTTAACTTGTAGTCTTTGTAGGCTTCTTCTAATGTCATAGTCATCACATGTTTTTGAAGTATTTCTTTTTGACCACCTTTTCTTACTTTCACAGTTTCACGTTTATTAGGCACTTCCCTACTGATTTCTGGACTTAGAAAAAAATCTTTCACAGATTTCTTTAATGGAGAGTTAAGTGCATCCCTTCTTCTTTTTCTTTGTTTCGTCTCCCCACCATGTAGAACTAGGTTTTTGCCCTTTCACTGATACTTTGAAATACTTTTTTAGTCTGTGTCTTTTATATTTCTTCAGTAATGCGTCACAAATGATGTTGTATGCATGTTTCTTTGCACCCCCTTTCCTTGTTTTCACTTCTGAAATGCTCTCTGACACAGATTGTATAACAGTATCTGTCAATTCAAGTTTTTTTCTGCAATCCGGTGTCATTATCATTATATTCCTATTTAGAAACTTTGATGTTGATGGAGATTCAATTAATTTACTTATGATGACTGCTTTTCTCTTTGGGGTATTTGGTAATACTTCCTTTACCTTTTTTAATTGTCTGTACAGAGTTGCTTTAGGTAACACTTTATTCATTGGTGAATCTCTGGCTGACCCAGTATTTCCTATTTCACAATCAGTCTGAATACACTCTTGCTGTATACTTTCATTCAGTTTGATACGCATTCTCCATGCTTGGGTTCTTTTCACAGCTTCTTTCTTCTTTCTACTTAATTCAGCAGTTTTCGGACTTCTTAAATCAACACTCTTATTAACCGATATTGCCAGGGCTGCTTTTTCTTTCTTTTTCTGGCGATACCTTTTCATTTCTTCACGTTTTTTCCTTCTTAATTCTTGTTGAAGATTTGAATCGGAAAGTGATTGCTGTTTTTTTAGTAGTCTTGCATCTTTTCTTCTTTCTCTATCAACCCTTTTTAGCTCCTCATGTTTCGCCTTATTTTCCCTCTGTTTTTTTCTCCAGGCTTGTACCTTTAACCTCGTCTTCTCCCTTCTAGCTTTAATCTTCTGTTCATCTTCTTCTGGCTTATCTTTGCTTCCTAAAAGCAAACAACTTCATTCTCATTTTTGTTCCTCTATGTATACGGATGAAATTTAGACTTTACAAAACATACTTGTAATGAGTACGCAATATGCTTTCATACATAAGCAAACTGGAATAACCTGTAGATTCTTAAAGAAAAGTATCTGATTGAAAAAGAAATAGCATAAAACCTGATGATTATTCAATGTTCTAGCATTTACAATGATTGCACACTTTCCTTAATAATGTAAACAACAGTCGGGTCAATTCACATGTCTAGTAGTGTCTGTAACCATTTGACAATATCAGCAATGTATCCAATACTAAGTCTGAGCTCATTGAATTCTCATAATATTTCTGTTTGAATTTACTAGTCTAATGATATGGAATGCAAAAATACTCAGTTTCAATTGCATATTGTAAGAAATCACTGAAAATGTTGCCTGTTATCAGAAATCTAGATGAAAGAAACTATAAATATACCAAAATATTACAAATTGCAGACAGACAATATGTCAAAATTTAGCCTTACACATCAATACTGTAATAGGAAACATAATTTGGCTTCATTTTTTTAAAAAAAAACAGGGATAAAGTCATAGACAGTATAAAAAGGGGATATTGGTTACAGACACTACAATTTAAGAGTGTGGTTTACCATTCAATACAAACTTACCAGAGTTGTTCCCAGAGGTTTGCTTTTGTCGTCTTCCCATGTCTTAGGGATGTACCATGGTAAAGAACAGAAAAAGTAATTAGGCAGCTTCTTCTAGGATAAGAAATTCAGGTTACATTGTCTTGTAGTAAATTACTCAAACAGACAGTGCTGCAAGAATGATGCAATATTCAATCAAGAGTTATTGCATCACTTTTTTGCTCTTGGCTGCAGAGGTAAATAGATGATGCAACATTACATCACATAAGATGGAACTTTCTATTGAGAAAAACAATGTTTTAATGACAAGTAGAACAATACTTTTATCTTTCATTTTTATACCTGTTTGTGTAGTGTCTGTAACTTTTTTTATTGAGTTGCTGTTTTTTAATGGTACAATACAGCACCACCAATTTTGGCCAACTTGGACATCACATGGATACACATGAGCCTTTGTAGGATTTATACTTTTCCATAATGAAACAACAAAATTATTGCCATATAAACTTGTAAAGGTTACAGACACTACAAAATTTAGAACTGGAAAGTTTGACAAAGAACAAGCTCTCAATCGAATATCTTGACTAGCCATGTGATTTAAATGGTTTTACTACTTATTATAATATAAAGTCGAGTTCTAGATGTCAATAAAAGTTATAATGAATGTTATTTTGTACAAAATGTTGGCATATAACAACAGATTAGTGTTTGAATTTCAGTGTTGAAACAAAACTTCTACTGACGGTATTTTGCTTATAAAATCCATAATATTTTACCGATTTCTTTAATTCAAGAAGCAATATTTGCAGGATAGAATTCCGCATAAAACCAGACCAATAAATGCATAATTTCAGTATGATATTTAGAGAATTCTCTATTTTATATTCAAGCTTTTTTCGAGTGAGACTACATAACGCTCAAAAATGGCCATTTTTAGAGCTTGTTTCCATGCATATCTCAACAATGGGTTACACTAACCTCTTGAAATTTTCAGGAAAGTAAGAGAGGTATATGCCAGGCTTACCAATCTTTAAAATTGGTTCATATCTTGTTTAATTTTTCTATTTCATGCATATAACATGAAAATTCCTTTATCAGCACCAATACCGTGTTTTAGCCGATAGCATGGGTGTGTTAGGATGCTGCATTATGAAAGAAAATTCATTTTTAACAGCAGTAATACAAAACCTGTTACTATTGCCTTGCTTTCCATTTTCAGGACAGAATTACTCTCATCCACATCAGAAATTTCTATTCTCCCATTAGATGGTACATTCCAGAAACTCTAGAACAGAAAGAAAACAGACCCAGGCTGACTCCCACATCATTAGCCCATGTGTAGTAGCTGTCCTCATTTCATGGATGTCATTTGCATTTTGAACGTGTTCAGATTCGTTCTTGGAAAAATTGCTTCTTTTTAATCATGTCCCAAGACTTATTCTGGCACATTATTAGAGTGATAATACCTTCAGTCCATTGATAATTAAGTGTTTGTATAAGTTCTCGTTAGTTGTGTATTTTTGTGAAAACTCCACTTTTGTACTGTATTGTCTGTCGATTTGATGCAGTTAGTGCTGGTTAGGGTTCTATCCAGGGTCTCTCCCAAGGTAGGAAAAACACCAGAAGAGAGTGAGTGTGCCCCCCAGTTAGGACACGAGCAGCCCTCTGTCAAGGCCCTTAGCCCAGTTAAGACAATGAGCAGATCACACCACCCTTTTAGGGGAGAGCAGCAATCGTGCTCTGTAAGTAAGACCAACAACACCAATCCCTTGCATCAATTCAAGGCCTGTCGAAACCAGCCAGAAAGCACTCTCATTCTGACTGCCTCTCTGGGCCTTCCAAATTCTTTAAGAGGCTGCAGCTTCAACAGTCCAAGAAGCAACTCCCATTCAAGCCTCCCTCTCACCCATCTTTAGCTATTTGAGGCGGTTGGAAGGGTCCAGAAGAAAGTTACTGACTCCTCCTTCCCTAAGGAAGGGGGAGTGGCCCTAGAGACTCACTCCCTCTCCTGCCATGTATCCCTCTTACAAGGATCCCCTCATTTCATAGTTTTGGTCATGCGTCGTAGAAGATACATGGGTCCTTTCTATTTTAAGGAAGGGACCCTTCTCTTTCAAGGAACCCCATCCTTTTTCACCAGACAAATCTGGTTAAAATAAGGGAAGAAGTGCAGACCCTTCTGTGGAAGGGCGCAGTAGAGAGGGTAGAAAACTACCAGTCTCTAGCCTTCTACTCCCGGATTTTCATGGTGTCCAAAAAAGGCGGAAAGTTTTGGCTTATTGATCTTTCTCGCTTGAACAAGTTTCTTTAGGAGGAACATTTGAAGATGGAGACTACCTCCTCAGTCAGGAGTGCCATAAGGCCCGACGAATGGGCAGTCTCCATTGACTTTGGGGATGCATATCTTCACATTTCAATTTTTCCTCCTCACTGGAAATACCTCTGGTTTTGTCTGGACTAGGAGGTTTTCCAATTTCAAGCCCTGCCGTTTGGCCTAGCCTCCGCTGCCAGGGCATTTTCCAGGGTGATGGGAGTAGTTGCTGCCCACTTGAGGGCTCTGGGGATCCCCATCCTTCAGTATTTAGATGACTGGTTTATTGCACAAGAGCCTTAAAGAATCCCTCTTGCAAGATCTGTCCCTCTGCTGGTCATTTGGTGACCTGCCTAGGAGTTATTCCAAACCTAGAGAAATTGAAGCTAATCCCTTTGCAGAATTTTGTTTATGTGGGGATGAACTTCCTCACCAATCTGGGGCAAGTTTTGGCGGCTCTTTAAGGTAAGACCTAATCAGCTTGCCTTTACCTTGCACTTCTGGGGACCTTGAACTCCATGGGGGACCTGGTTTCTCTAGGAAGAATTTTCTTGCATCCTCAACAGTTTCTCCTTGTGGCAAACTGGAGACCGCACAAGGATCCTGGTTGCTCTCTGGGACCAGATTTTCATCACCACTTGAGTTGGGTGGGCCAAATCAGGACCGGTTTTTGTCTGGGGTCCCAATGCACACCCTCAAACCCCAATCTTTTCTGTACATCGACACATCAGATTAGAGTTGGTGAGCTCACTCCGAGCCAGAAGGGGTAGTTCTTAAGGCTCGTGGTCCTATGAAGAAGCTACCCTCCACATAAACAATTTTGGAAATGAGGGCATTACTCTCAGCCCAACAGGGGTGTGTCAACCAAATAAGGAGTCATTGTGTGATGGTCTCTTTTGACAACATGTCGGTAATAGCATACCTTGGACGACAAGGAGGTGCACATGCTCCTTCTCTTTGGGTGGAGGTTTGGAACATCCTTCACTGGGCAGCCTCAGAGGGGATTACCTCTGTGTTCACCATATTCCTGGCAAGAAAAAAACATTCTGGCAGACAGTCTGTCCAGATAGGCAATGTGGTCCTCATGGAGTGGTCTCTGCACCAGTCCATAGCAGAGTCCCTGTTCAGACTGTTAGGGAGACCCTTGGCAACAAGACTGAACAACAAGCTACCCATGTATGTCTCCAAAGTACCAGATCAGATGGCTGAGGCAGTGGATGCCTTCAGTCTAAAGGTGGAATCGTCTGTTCACTTATGCCTCCACATTTTTCAGAATGATTCTGCAAGTGTTTTACAAAGTCAGGACTGCCACTGCTCAGCTCATTCAGTCTCTCTGTGACCCCAACAATCGTGGTTCAGTGATCTACTCAGCCTGTTGGTAGACCAACCCAGGACATTACCTCAGAGGAGGGACCTGCTATCGCAACACAGGGGGTCTCTTCACAGCAGCCCACAGATTCTCCACCTTCATGCTTCGCTCATCTCAAGTGATCAATCTGCCAGGACAAGTTTTTGAGCAAAGTTTCCAACTGCATTGTTCATGTTAAGAGACGGTCCTTGACTAAAATGTATGATGCTGAGTGGGGAATCTTCTGTGATTTGTGCAGTAGGAAGTGCATTGATCCTAGCTTTCCCCCACTAAGTGCAGTGGCGGACTTTATTCTCTTCCTGTTTGAAGAGAGAGAATGTTCAGTCTCACTATTAAGGGCCATAGGGCAGCCCTGTCTAACATGCTCATGTTCTCCAAGGGTATGGCCATTGGCTCCTATCCTCATCTCTCCAATCTTATCAAGTACTTCGAGCTGCAGAGACCTGTATCATCCTCACTAATGCCTAGATGGAATCTTGCGTGTGTCTTGCGGCTTTGTCAAAACACCCTTATGAAACATTGGGTGAAGCTTCTTTCAAGAACCTTTCCCTTAAAACTGTCTTCCTGCTCTCCGTAGCATATGTGAGGTGAAGGAGTGAGCTTCATACTAGCTTGTTTATGGTTCAATGGTCCTTTTCTCACCTCTATCATCTGGGTTTTCTGGGAAAAAACTGCTTACTTTGTTAACTTCACTCCCTATCAAAATCCCCAGTCTCAGTCGTATCTATGCTGGGGATGATCAAGATAGACTTCTCTGCCCAGTTAGGGGTTTACAGTTCTATTAGGCCACGTCAAAAGGAGAAGAAAGGATAGGAACATCTTTTCCTACCTTAAAGAGCTCTGCTGATATTTCAGCATCCACCATTTCCAGGTTGATTGTCATCAACATCAAGAGATCTTATTAGTCCCTCACTGAGAGGGAACTTTCCTTCATGAGAATTAAAGCCCATGAAGCTAGGGCTGTTGCTACTTCATGGGCCTCTCTAAATCATTTGTTATTGGAGGATATTATGTGTCATGTTTTGGTGGTCACATACTACTTTTTCATCTGTCTACCTTTGGTCTTTAGTGCACAAGAGTGAAGGCATTTTTTTCTTTGGGCCCAATAGTTGTGGCACAAAAAGTGGACCAATCTGCTGCCAACTTACAGTTGGGGATGCTCGTACCATTTGGGTGAATATATTAATTTTATACTAGTTTTTGAGGCCATCAGCCTCCCTTCAAACTGGCAAATTCAGCAAGGCAATAGTGAAAGGTGATTATTACTGCTGTTAAAATGTAGTTTTTGGTGGGAGTAAAGCTAATTTGAATGATGTAATACTCACCTGTTACTATTGCAAGATTCCCTCCTCGCACCTTGCTCTGTTTGGTTTTGTTTTGTTAAGTTTAACGTCATGGATAGTCACATCAACTTGGGGTTTTCACTAAAAGATTTCTTATATCGGGTTGGTCCTAAATGAAAATGGTGCTGATCTGACATGCAATGTGCAATATGGCCACCACAGTGGCCATCTTGAAATTTTTGTATCGCTACTCCTCCTGAATGGATGGTCGTATCAACATGGAGTTTTCACTAAAAGACTTCTTATGATGTCTAGCTGGTACCAAATGAAAATAGTACCGATCTGACATCCAATATGACCACCAAAGTGACCATCTCTAAAATCTAGTTATTGCTGTTCCTCCTGAATGGATGGTCATGTCAACATTGAGTTTTCACTAAAAGACTTCTTATGATGTCTAGTTGATCCTAAATGAAAATGGTGCCGATCTGACGTCCAATATGGCCACCACAGCAGCCATCTGGAAAATCTTATCGCAACTCCTCCTGAATGGATGGTCATATCAACATGGGGTTTTCACTACAAGACTTCTTATGTTGTCTAGTTTTTCCTAGATGAAAATGGTGCAGATCTGATGTCCAATATGGCCACCACAGTGGCCATCTTGAAAATGTTCTTATTGCCATGGCAGCCATCTTGAAAATATTGTTATTGCTACTCCTCCTGAATGGATGGTTATGTCAACTTGGGGTGTCTTCAGTGCACTGGGTAATGTTAAAAATGCATAAACATTATAATATTGTCATGATGATGTTCTCACCAAAGGTTTTGATTATGGGTCATATGAAGGGCCTATATATTTAAATTTCATTTCTGTATGTTAAATACTGTAAATTCACCATTATTCATGGATTTTATAGTTGCTTCAAACAAAGACCAGATTAACAATAGTCTTTTTGTGGAAGCAGTAGGACTCCTTCCCCAATCCACTAATTGAAATACCAGTAAAAAAAATGTAGATGAATTCACAATAGCATGTATAATTTTTACCAATTTCTTTTTTGCAATTTATAGTAAAATATTTGAGGTTAACTTTTGTGCTTATTTATGAGGTTTGTTATATGTAAACAGCAAGTTCAAGTTTGCATTTAAGGTTTTGGTTATATTCATTCACAGAAAACTGTGCATTTAAATTCCACTTCTGTGCATTGATATGAATTGTTCCTGACCCTTTTCATCAGATTTTAATACAATATTTACAGTACTCCCTCAATTACCTGCCCAATTTTGCACAAGCAATAAAATGGCAGGTGATCAAGGGATGCAGATGATCAAAGTTCATATGATAGATAGATAGGTTTAACCAGTCGAACATTAAAAAACTTTGCAAAGATCAATAAAATTCATTTTAATTAAATTAAGCTTCCCATATATTTACAGAAAATTAGGACAATGATTTTACTCAAGCTTACATCAGCTTTCTTTTAATTAATCTACCGGGTAATTGCACTCTCAATGACGTTTGTTGTTACCATTAAGCTACACTGGCAA
Source organism: Margaritifera margaritifera (assembly GCA_029931535.1). NCBI lineage: Eukaryota > Metazoa > Mollusca > Bivalvia > Unionida > Margaritiferidae > Margaritifera > Margaritifera margaritifera. Next base: position 957,241 of record JAQPZY010001311.1, read on the forward strand.
TTATCGTGAATGGTCTTAAGGGAAGTCAGCTCAGACAGTGACTGGTTGTAAGCACTGTCAGGCACTGTTGGTTTCTCAAGATAGGTAGAGACCAAGTTCAGATAATACTAATCACCATTACCGGGGGCAGTGGGCAGTTAATATTCGAAATCACTAATTGAATCATTCCAACTGACAAAAATGGTGGATGTTCAAGGTCTGTGGTCATTATTTATATATTATTTGTACATTTATTAGGGTTGGCAGATGATGGATCAACTCAGTACATTCATATTTATCAGAAGTAACTAAGGGTGAGAGACTGGGGGGGTGGGCAAGAAATTGGGGGAGCAATGTACTTATTTTTATTACAATTTATAGCAGACAGTAAGGGATTCAAGTTTTTATGTTCTTTCAAGTAAAGTATTAAAATGTACTTTCATGTGCCTTGAGGCCAGATTTTTTATTTGCTTTTAGAAGATACAAACCATTGTATATGAACACACTAAAAGAAGAAGGGACATATAGTTTTAGCAGTCACTTTTCTGATTATGACTACAGGAGCTTTGACAACAGTTTTTTTTGGTTAAAGTTTTCATTTACATTTATTTCCTAAATATACTTGTCATAAATCATTAAGAAGCTAAAACAATTCATTCTCTGGCATGTTGGCTCACCCCTTTTACCTTAGGGTCTAGGTCACAGTCATATAAAATTTGTGTAATAGGTTTTGGTTACAGTTTTCTCATTTGCTTATATTTCCTAAATCTCTTGATGAATTTTCTTCATACTTGTGATGAATCATTATGCAACTATGTTAGTTCAGTGACATGCACACTAGTTCCTTTGACCTTGGGATCAAGGTCAGTCATAGAAAATTTGTGTTAAGGTTTGTTTAACATTTTTTATTTGCTTATTAGTTAACTCAAACTTTGAAACAGTCCTTTAATGACCCTCTTACCATATAATACTTTCTGAGCATGAATAGACACACTTACATGTGCAGCTGACATTGACCATAGGGTAAATCCCTACCCTCCTACCACTCCACCTCCCATTATTTGGCCCGTACGTCATAACTTTAGAAACTCTTCAGACCTCAACCTTGAACCATATATTCACTTGGCATGAGAAGACAAATTGTAACAGTTTGGTTGAATCAAATGTTAATGGTTGGTATTGGTGCACAGGTGAGCTGTGCTATCTTGTGACAGCTCTTGTTGATAATTTCTGTTTGCATGGTTTTGGAAAAAATTACAATTTTATCTATACTGGATTGAGGAAGTGGCCCACTCATTTGCACAGAAGCATGAATGTTTATTAGGTGTTTAAATTTATAGTTTTTTGCAACAACAAAATCCACAAATTAAGTACATCATAAAATATTGTGAATTGTCAGTGTAATAGAAAATTTACACAAAACATTGCTCCTTACCTGCCAGTACTTAAAAACTTTGTCATAAAAGGTAATCCTCTACTTAATTTGGCTTCCAATTATAAAAATATTCTCATATACAAACTCAGATTCAGCTTGAAATTCTGACTTGTGATTAGTCAATACCAGGTAATTTTACAACAGCCAATTAAATTTTCGGTTGAGTTTATACTCAGTGTTTTTTGTCTTGCCTGCATTTGCATAGTGAGACAGGTATTACATTGTGTCCACAGTGGCAACAGTGATGTCAGTATTTGTTTTTGTGAGTCTCATACATTATGGCTATATAAAAGCAGTATTTGCAGGTGAGACTATTCTACAGAATTATACCGTATATACTCACGTATAATTCGGATCCAAATGCAAACAACATAGACCCTGATCTGTCATCGCATAATGCGCCGGCAGATCAGGGTCTATGTTGTTTGTTCTACTGATTAGTCCTTACAAACTGCATAGACCCAGATCTGCTGGCACATTATGCGACAGCAGATCTGGGTATGTGCAGTTGGTATCAGCTTATACGTAAGTATATAAGGTAATCCCAGGCCTGGTTTGATGTTTCAGACACAGTAGATACCAGATAGGTCTTTGTTCCTCTTGCTGTTGCATGCTGTACCAAATAATGTAAATATCTAGGCATTATTTCTGCAAAGTGTATGTAACAACAGCATGATTGTAACATAAGCCAAATGCCTCTTATATGCCATAAGTGTATGTAACAATAACATGATTGTAACATAAGCCAAATGCCTCTTATATGCCATAAGTGTATGTAACAATAACATGATTGTAACATAAGCCAAATGCCTCTTATATGCCATAAGTGACAAGTGCTGAAGAGGGCAATATTTCTTTGTTGCTGAGGTTTTCAAAATCTCTGTCTTACTCCATTGTTATCATTATCTCTGTATATGCATTTACTTGCATGTATCATACCCTCATTTGAGAAGTGGGTTGTTTATTGGATTTACTTTGTCCATCCATCTGTCTAATCCACCTGTCCATCCATACTCATTAACAAATCTAGTTCTAGCATGTTATTTATCATGTGCAAGTTTATGGTTTGTTTTACAACACTGTGTTGTGTACAGATATCTTTCCATCCTAGTTCAAGTTTTTCTTTATTTCATGTCCATCAAAGAACATTAAACAATTTCATAAAATGAATGTTCGTTAATTTCAGGGTCAGTTCTAGAGTCTATTCTTACAATGGAGGCATGTAAAAATGGACTTCCAAGTGTACAGGACTTACTCATGCATCCGTAAGTAATTATCCTGAAAGTTGCAGACATTTTATGTTTAAACACATGGTCAGGTCTTGTCCATTTATATTTAACAATATTAAATTAAGTCTTGAGCATGAGGTGGCAAAAGATTGTTGGGTCTCCTTTAATTTACAAATTACCATAAGATCCATTGTATCACTTTAGTGTATCAGATAGCTGTTTAGCTGGTGTAATCTAATAGCATGATTCTTCAGGCCCCAGTTTCACAAAAATTCTCAAACTGTTTCCTGAAATTGAGATTTTGCATTATCTTGTTTATGATACTTCAGACAATATTAACATTTGTGTCAGAAGTAGAGATGGTGGAAAGGGTGCAAAATCACCTTCAGTTTTGAAATTTAGCACATGAAGACCTTTTTATTCCTGGGAAAAAAGTTGAGCAATTCTTCCGATTTGAGGAAGCCCTCATAATTTCCTCTGAGATGAGGCCAGACTCCTTTCAAGAAAATTCAAAAAATTTAGTAGGCATGTGTTTATGCATATGTAAATTAATATTAGTTTTTTGTGCCATTTATGCAACTAAATGCATCTTTTACACACTTTTGAACTTGGACTTTTTGGTGCAAAAATTGTAAGTACAAAAGATTTTTGGTGCAAAAACTGTTAGCACAATTGTGCTGAAAAACCTAGGCAAGTATAAATGTAAGTTAATGTGCTTACTTTGCATGTTCCTATGTTTAGAACACCAGAATAGATTGTTATGCCATTTTAATGATTGTTTTCAAGTTTAGATGACCAGAATAGATTGTTATGCCATTTTAATGATTGTTTTCAAGTTTTATCAGTATTTTGTGTTTTTGGGACCTGAGCTTTTATGGCTGCTGTGGGGGCATATATGTTTCACACACACAAATATAGTTAGACTCAGAATGTCATACAGTATTTTTATTTTTACTGATAAGCAGCAGCTGTTACATTTGTTCATTTTTTATTACACAAAAATACACTGATTTCTAGAAAAGTGGCAGATGTGAATGTTTACAAAATGGAAAAGGTCATTTTTTCTCTTTGGGACAAAAATCTGTTGTCACTTAATGGTGTTTTCTAAGATTACCACAAAATCTACTCTTTTTTTTTTTAGTGTAGAATACTTGGTAACAAAGTGATTATTTTTGAGAAATTTTATTTCTGTTAAAAGTTATTAAATTGGTACAACAATTGTTTTAGTGAGAATGGTTGTAAGGTACCCTGGATATACTACAAAACTTTGTTTAATTTTTTGTTTAATGTTCAGTATTTATATGTCCACCAAAACGCAGAGCATCTAATGTTACGACATCATCTGTCTGTCTATACATTCATTCATATGTTAGCTGTTTTTGTTTCCACATAATAACTTCAGTTTTACTACATCTACCTTTACCAAACTGTAGGCAATAATCTGGACCAGACCTTGTCCTTTGATTGTATTTGGATTAAGTAAATAACCTGTTCATTTTTGGAACAAAAGGTCATGGGTAATGTGATTGAAAGAACAAAAAATGGTTTCTCCGTCAAATATGTTACCCAGTCACATTAATGTTTTAATGTTAGGAATTACTTATGCTTCCTCTGGAATCCAGCCCTCCCACAGACTTGAAAAAGTCTCCCTGTCTGTACTTTGTATAGACAAAGGGAAGTAATTCTTACAGATTACCTCCCCTTACCACACTAGGTGGCACTCTGTATACCAGATATATCCAGTTTTAACTTTCACTGTAACCTGTCAACAGGCCTCTGTGAATCCGTGGATTTCTAATTTTTCTGTTAGCCATTCAACAGTCTTTCTTTGTGATACAGCAAGTCAAACAATCATTCTATGTAGTGCATGCTACATTTTCATGTATTTCTGTGAATTTTCAGATATTTTGCGAAATTCGTTAATGGTTCATATGAGAAAATGTATAAAATCAGTAACTACATATTCACTGCTGCGTTGTACTGTTGTACACTGTTTTTGTTCATAGGTTTGCCTATTCGAACATATCTTATGATATATTTATAATATTATCAGTATATATTTCATTACCGTTTCTTTTTATCCTTGTAAATTCGATCGGTAACTGTTTTCACGTTCGACTTGCAGACTATTGTTGATTTAGGATGTCCACAGAAATGTGTGTTCATAATTTGATATTTATAGCCATTATCTCACCTTGTAATTCCACCTGGTGTGTTTTGTTCTTTATATTTTCAGATATTCTGCAACAACATGGCTATTAAATGTAAAAAAGTGCAGGAGATTTAAGGTTGGGAAAGACAATCATGAGTCCTGCCGTGCTTGCACGAAGTGCTTTTTGTCCAACACCTGCAAGGTGTGCTCTCTGTGAACCAAGTGTTGTCCAGTGTTCTACAAAACAGCTCTAGGGCAAAGAAAAAAGGTCCCAGTTGAAATCTAGTGAACAAGACATTTTAAGTTTACACCCTACCTCCGGCTCATATCTGGTTTAACCAGGGATGCGGGAATGCCTCCCCTCTACCTGTTAAATTGCCTCATACAGAGGAAATATTGCAGCTGAATACCAACAGTGATCTCAAATCGAGGATGATAAATATGATTCATAAAGCTTTGTCAACGAAAATGTTTACAAGCGAATATGACAAAGTTGTGTTATACAAATCTAGGCAACCCACTGGGTATAAGCTCCCCACCCAGGCATGATATAGGTGACATAGCTGGGCGTATGGGAGTGTTTTACAATTTTACCCATCGACAGGCCAACATTTTTCTTATGGTGATTTATGTGCTGCCCTGGCTATCAACCCACCCATCCAGCTGCCTGGCCAACAAGTTTAGCACAGTAATATATTTGCAGACCTGGCAGTCGGCAGACCTGTCCAGCCGTTTGGACACATTAGACACATTACAGGTTCAGTTTTCAAATATCGTTCGTCCATACCATCAGCGATGATGTGTAATGCTGACTTTGCTGCCCATACTGGCTAGCCAGCTGGTCAGCCATCCAACCGACCTATCCACACCTATAATGCTGGTGCAATGCTCACAAGTGGAGCAGTCTACCCAGCCGATCCAGCAGGACATACCAGACCATCACCTTAGTACACAAGAGGTACACAAGTGGTTGGAGATGTGTCAAGAGCACCTTTAGTAGCCTTCCCATTAGAAAGATATACGCCAATGCACACTAAAGATACAGCAGCATCTTTGTCTTATGGTATGACATACCCTGGGACACACAGGAGGATGAGGACCCTCAAGTCAATGACCGTTCTGACTTACAGTCTCCTGATACTTTTGATCCAAGCATGGAAACGACTGAATTCAGTTTTAAAGCTGCATAGAGGAAATATATTTCGAATTCTACCATCTACAGAATGTTCCCCACCGCCAGTTACAAGTACAGCATGCAAAATCAAGGCTTCAGTTGATGAGGACTAAGATGATGTACATCTCTCCTTCAGAGGTTTGCGACATCTTGGAAGATTGTGGAAATAGCCGGTCGCTTATCAGACAAAATCAGTGATCCAGGTAGTAACAAGGTCTTTTTTTCATCAAGTCAACTTCTAGCCACTTTTTCTCCATATTGGTATAGGTCACACAGCAACAACTATCAAACAGATTTTCCTAGCCTTGACAAAGATTTCACTGTCATCAATATGTCTTCCCCTCTGTATTACAAGGTGGACAGACAAGTTTTCAATGCCACTGGAAAACTTGTATGGAATGTGGTTTCTATTTCCTCTCTCCAGTACTGCTTGGTAGAGAAGGCCAGAAATGATCATGCTTGGGATATGGTTGGTTGCATCTCTAAAGTTATTAATAGGGTGGTTCTTCAGTTGTTGGTACAAAATTCATTCTTGGCTTGCCCTCATCAAGACCAGCCTCAGAGACGGGATGACAAGCATCAGAGATATGATAGAGGCTATATTCAGATGGGCAAAATTACAGACGCTGAGTGAGCAATAGGAGATCGTCTCACCCTACTTCTCGCAGACAGGCGGGGAGGGGGGAGAGAAACAGGTTTTCTCCTCCTCTTGGCCCCCCAATGCCAAACAATGACTAGCCTCCTCTACAGCCCCATGGCAACCCTCCAGTGGGTGCCAGGCTCTTTCTGTTCCACAATTCATGGACCAATTAATTTTCTCAAAACGAGTGGTTGATACGATTGGTTTTGGAGGGGCTCCGTATCCTTTCAGCTAGCCCCCCCCCCCCCTTTGTTGGTCCCCTTCATGATGGGACCCTGACTGATCCCATGAAGAGTGACATATTGTAGAAGGAGATAAAGGCACTACTAGGCAAAAGGCTTTTACCCCCTTGGGATTTTACCCAAACATTGGACTCCATCATCACCCTCTTCCAGATGACCTCCTCATCTCTGATGACAGTGTATCTAGACGACATCCTACAAAAGCGCTTGGTTAGTTGGTTAGTTCGGTTTTGCTCCACAACATGTACAACCTTATGTGCCTCATTCAAAGTTTAGGGTGGATAGTAAATGTGGAGATGTCAGCTCTTGACCCAGCATTTCATTCATCTGGACATGGAGTTCCTCACCCATATAAACCTAGTTTATCTTTGTCCCAAATGCATAGACTGTATTGTTCTAGCATTGGAGAGAGCTTACAAAAAAAAAATGTATCGTGGCGAGAAAGTTGCAGCATTGCGGCAGTGGATATCATGAATCTTGGCTGCCTCTACATGCGCCTTTCTACTCATGCATGGCTCTTATCTGGCATGCCTTGCACAGAAAAAACTTCGAATCTTCAGTTGTGGAGAGGATCTCAAGCGCTAGATGGACCTCCACTTTGAAAGTATATGAGGGGAAATGGCACATTTTTTGGACTGGTGTCATGTGATTGTTGTCGCACCACCATCAGCCTCCATTGCCCAGCTGGCAAACTTCTTTCTTTCTTTTTTTTTCTTTGAAAGCAAGAAGCTAGCACCGTTAACAGTTAAGGGCTATCACTTCATGATTTCTGACACATTCAGACATCATGGGTGGCTTGACAATGGTCACAATAAAGATATTTAGAACTTGCTGACCAACTTTGATCCATCCTGACCTCGCTCATTGACCCTGTTCCCAAAGTGGAATCTCTCATAGGTTTTGACATGGCTCAACTCTTGTAAGTTCAAACTTTGTCCACTGTCTCGCTGAAGCAACTGTCATACAAGTCATGCTTCCTGATAGCCTTGGATTTGGCATCGAGAGAAAGCGAGCTCCATGATCCATCAGCAGATCCTAACTATCTACAGTTCATTCCAATGGTTCAGTCGTTTTAATGACACATACGGTTTTCATCACTAAGAACAGGCTTCCATCTACTGGCAATTAGAAAATAATTGTATGACCCCTATCATCGATTGATCGTTTGAGAGAAGCAAGGTTACAGGACCCAGTACGTGCTCTCCGAATTTATCAGAAGCACACAAAGTCTACCCAGTCCGGACGCCAGAGGCATTTCCTCCCATTCTAGCCAGGAAAACAAGACATGACCCACCAAGGGTTATCTTCCTGGCTAAAGCAAGTCATCCAGTCAGCATACTCTGGTGTCTCATAGGAACAGGTATGTCTGACGAAGATTGATTTCGGCTAACGAAATATAAGCTATTTATGTGAGCCTTGCCTTTCAAAGCAATGTCTCAATTAAAGACATAATGGAATCAGTTGGTTGGCATGCCCAGTCCACTTTTTCCACTTTCTATTAGTGTGACATGGCCTCACAAAACACAGAGTTAAATCTCATTAATCCTTTGGTTGCTGCCCAGTTACCAGACCATGCCACTCCTGACACAACTGCATTCTCAGGTACGATCAGTTAACTTTCGCTGGATTCATCCAAGAAAACCTTTCTTTGTAATTATTGGTCAAGTGTGGGAGCTACAGAGTATTTCCTTTCACATGTATATACACTTATATTTGGTTGTGTCAACTATCATTAGGAGAATTTCACCCCTGAAAGTAGAGTTCTTTTGACCCTACCGGGTACTTTTAAGTAGAGGTTGGATGCTCAGTATTTCCTCCTCTTACCTATTCTACTAATGTTAATTTGATTGGGTAATGTATTTGATAGAGAAATGAAATTGTATAGTAAATTATGTTTCTCCAAAAATATTTATGCAATCACATTACTATAAATCCCTCCCACCCCTTCCCGCAATGCGAGGATCCTATGTCAGACAATGCTCAAGTTAAAACTGGCTATATCCAGTATATTGAGTGCCACCTAGTGTTGTAAGGGGAGGTAATCTGTAAGAGTTACTTCCATTTGTCTATATAACGTATAAACAAGGAGACTTTTTCAAGTCTGTGAGAGTGCTGGATTCTGGAGGTAGCAGAAGTAATTCCTAACGTTAAATTGTTAATGTGATTGGGTAAGTATTTTTGGAGAAACATAATTTACTACAAAATTTCCTTTCTGTGCAAAGACTTTATTACATCATCACAGACCTGTACAGAACTTTGGGTGTACAAGAGGCCGAATAATTTTGGGTTCCAAAGGTTAGAGGTTAAGGTCATTGTGGCTCAAAGAAAAGGGGGATTTTGCATAATCAGATTTGTATAAATGATCTGCAATTAAATATGTCTGCCAGTACTAAAACAGAGATGCCAGCTATTCTGGATTTTGCAGAATTTGTGTGAAATTCCACATTCTGAATTGTACTGATGAAATTCCAATAAATCATAATTTTGGGGGATACATTACAGGAGTTTTATATGTGGACACAGGTTAGGAGAAAAGTACTTCAGCACCAACATGATAGACTGCTACACAGAATAAAGTTTCTCAATTTTAAAAAAAAGCAGTGCAGATGACAAGAAACCAGTCTATTACATTGTAAATAGGTAAAACAATTTGAGCAGAGATGAAGAGAAAAGGAAGATGCAGATATTTCATGAGTTAAGATAATGTTTATGGTTATTGTTTTGGTAAATGATTTTGGAGGAATTCAAGGTTCTGTAATGGGAGGAAATGATATACCATTTATTTTTGTTTGACCTTAATTGTTACTGATTGTTCAGGTATGTATAGGTTCTTAGGAGGATGTTACTTTTCATGCATGTGTTATCCATTCCAGACTGGCTGCCTATATTGCATAAAATTGACACTTGGATTCCTGATAAGCATGCTCATGGATTGAAATTTCTGTTAAAAATTGAAAAGCCTTTGACAACATCTCAAAAACTGCTCAACAGATTTTCACCAAATTTGACAGAAAGCATACTAGCTTGAAGACTCTAAAATGTTATAAAATGATGCTAATCAACCATCAAATACAGCTGCCATTACTAAAAATAGAAAAACATTTAAACAATTTCATCCTACAATAAAGCTTACAGAATTTAAACAAGCTAGATGGAAAGCATCCAGGAAAGCCTTTCATTATTGGACAAATGATACTGATGTGTCATCAATTGTGGATCAAGGTGCAGATAATAGAAAAAGTTTGAAACAATTGTTTTCATAACCTATGCAATCAACAGCATTGGAAGAAATTTTGACATATAGCATCATACTTACTCTATGTGGCCAACTGCTCTTGCATTTGTCTATTAATTATTAAAAGGCAGATATCAGACAGGTGAAAAATCTCAGGCCCACATGAGCCTCTTGTTGTAAATCTCTTGGAAAATTAAAACAAATGAATACCATTTTTATAGTTTATTTTAGACTGGGATGGGGCATAAGGCATTTTTCCAAAGACATCACAAACCTTGAAATTTAAAATAGACTGGTCTGCACGAAGCACAGGAGCAGTCTTGGTTAACTTGCCAACCATATTTAATGAAATTAAGTGTCTTCTGCCCTCTGTCCCTCCCCCCCCCCATTATCCTAGATCCTCAGAAAGCCCTTTGTATTGATACACTTTGATTTGAAATTGTTTTTCAAAATTAGTGACTGTCCACTCATAAGGTAATTTTACAGTGAAACTTCCCTAATCCTGCTTCCTCAGCAGACTGACTGCATATTTTTGTCACATAAAGGTTGTTCAAATACTAATAAAGCACTTATACTGGCCACCTCTATCAAACAGACAAAGTTTTTGGTCCCAACAGTGCTCATTGTAGGGTGGCTTGACTTAACATAAACTCAAGGTTCCACTATAAAAGGGGGCCGATTTCAAAAGTGTTCAGTCTGAACTTTGCTGTCATTGAGGAAAGTTGTTTCGTGTCTGGATCTGATTAACTATTTGGTCTAGGATACTACCTGACACAATAATTTACAGGTGATACTTGACAACTGATTGATTATCTACAAATTCTAAAAATGTGATTAGCTAATATGTTTAAGGCTTTACACACTTTGTTTTACTTGCTCAGATAACAGAGTTCCACCTGCTTGACCAATCACCTACCCTTTCGAATTCTAACAGTTGACAGCTTATATCAAGCCAATGTCTGTCTTTCACAAAAGTCATTTTTGGAATATATATTACCTCCCTTACACAGACAACTCTCCTGCACAACCAAAATTCTTCCATCCCACAGGTGGCTGCTTGCATTGTATACACTGCAGGCTTAATAGAATATCTTAATGTCACCTCCCTTTATATTGATATACAAATATGCATGTCATATATATATATATACATATATATTTATATACATATTCTGTTATCTTACAGGTTATTTTCTGATGTTGCTCTGTCCCCTACTGATAAGCCACAGGTAAAGATTCCCAGCAAACTAAAGGAGGCTCTGAAAACAGCTAAAGAGGAATTTGAAAAACAGTTGAGGGAGGAACAGAAATTGGTAGTTAAATTTCCCATTGTTACATAGATAGGTGCCTTCCTCACCTTGTTTGTTTCTTCTTATCTTCCTTCTTTCCTTTTTATTTTCTTCTCATTCTTTCAGATTTGCATGTTTTCAGAAAAAAACATTATTGCAAATTACTTCTAGTAGATATGAAAGAACCTTATTGGACAATAGTGCACAATATTTGCTTTGGATTTATTTCTTTTTATTGATATCATTGTTCACTTTTTTTACCCAAAAGATAATGTTATTGTTATTGTCATAAAGGACGCTTTCCTTGGTACTTAAATTTTTGAATGTGACTGATAAAAATGTATCCTATTTTCTAATCTCATTGAACCAGTCCTTTCACGTGTCTCTGTGAGATGTCATCTAATAAAATAAAAATGTGTTTTTCCTGTAATGGCAGAATGAGGCTTTGCCAAAATGTGGAACAGTGAATTGATTCACGAGTGTGATGAAGTGATGTAATACATCATTGTAACGAGATGATGTCATGTTTAGTGTAAACAGAGACAGTTTCATTGGCTGATTGAGACATGGTGTCTGTTTACAAAGTGATTTTTAATTATATCTTTATAAATTTGCAGTAGGATTTTTACTTGAATGATTGAAGAAAGTATGTACAGATAGAATTTCAGATGACAAGATATATCTTTGGAGTTTCACTTCTACAAAGTTTGGTCAAATCATGTTCTGTTGGTAACAGTAATCTCAAAGTACCTTATGTTGGTAACAGTAATCTCAAAGTACCTTCTGTTGGTAACAGCAACCTCAAAATACCTTCTGTTGGTAACAGTAATCTCAAAGTACCTTCTGTTGGTAACAGTAATCTCAAAGTACCTTCTGTTGGTAACAGTAATCTCAAAGTACCTTCTGTTGGTAACAGCAATCTCAAAGCACCTTCTGTTGGTAACAGCAACCTCAAAGTACCTTCTGTTGGTAACAGTAATCTCAAAGCACCTTCTGTTGGTAACAGAAACCTCAAAGTACCTTCTGTTGGTAACAGTAATCTCAAATCACCTTCTGATGGTAACAGCAATCTCAGAGCACCTTCTGTTGATAACAGTAATCTCAAAGTACCTTCTGTTGGTAACAGTAATCTCAAAGCACCTTCTGTTGGTAACAGCAATCTCAAAGCACCTTCTGTTGGTAACAGTAATCTCAAATTACCTTCTGTTGGTAACAGCAACCACAAAGTACCTTCTGTTGGTAACAGTAATCTCAAAGCACCTTCTGTTGGTAACAGTGATCTCAAAGTACCTTCTGTTGGTAACAGTAATCTCAAAGTACATTCTGTTGGTAACAGTAATCTCAAAGTACCTTCTTTTGGTAACAGTAATCTCAAAGCACCTTTTGTTGGCAATAGTAATCTCAAAGCACCTTCTTTTGGCAACAGTAATCTCAAAGCACCTTCTTTTGGCAACAGTAATCTCAAAGCACCTTCTTTTGGCAACAGTAATCTCAAAGCACCTTCTTTTGGCAACAGTAATCTCAAAGAACCTTCTGTTGGCAACAGCAATCAATGAAGCAAATTACCAGACCCTCATGTGGTGGAGATTTCATAGAGTCATGCAAGAGGTCTGGTTGAATCAGACTACTTTTATTTTCTTGAGTAGTTTAGAATTAGGTCTTCCAAATTTGTGGTTTTTGGCAACCACAAAACTCACAAAATGTAGTAATCCATGAATTAAAGTGAATCCACAACATACCTTGAATGTATAATTGTTGTTAACATGTATTCATCAGGAGGACAATATATGGACCGCTTGTGCATTTCACACACAAGTAGTTAATACACATGCATACTATAAAAACTCGGAAAGAAGGAAGATATAGAAATATAGGATATATGCCAGCATGGTCCTTTATATTGTATTTGACTTGTCTTCAGATGCATTCTACATTTAAATGAGATTTAAATAAGAAAATAGCACAAGTATTGGAAACAAAATCGAAGTTTCAGAAGTAGATTTTAGAAATGAGCTAAAACTATGGCCATGCTGTATTTTTATTGCCATTTATTGTCAGAAATTTTAGTGTCACAAGCAATTGGTTTTCTTTTTCTTTGTCATCATGCACCACAGTTCCAATTTTGAAAGCTGAAAATTTAGTTTCTTGAAAAATGGTGTTGTCCAGAGTTTAAAAAAGCATTATTTAGTGTGCATTCACAGGAAAATTATAACATACAACAACTACCTGCATGTAAACCACCCATCTATAATAATAGATTTAATAGATCCTATTTATATATTAATCAAATATAAATTTATCTGGCACATATTAGGAGCATCTGTTCATAACAATCTCATTTTGCTGGTCCACTAAGTCATATACACAGAACTGACAGTACGTGTCCATAGTGTTAATGGTCCACAGTCTGTATAAAGTTCTTATGAACTTTAGACCCTCATAATTAGCATAATTAACTAATTCAAAATGCACAAAAAGCAGTACTTAAATGACTTTATCAAGAGCCTTCTCTATAGTTTGGTAACATACAGTAAGTGGACACCAAAGGGACTGAGTCACACTGTCTGTTGTGAACAGGTGCACTTATCCAAGACTAACACAGTATACAATTACAAGGACAAAATTATGAAAATATGTTTATTTTAGAAAGATGTTTGTCTAAATCATTGTATGTTAGGACAGATTCTGCTGAATAAGCAATACAGAGCAATCTTATCTACATTTCAACTATTTTCAGCTGTACAAGAAGAAGAAAATCTCAAGGGTAAAAGAATATCACATGTCTGCAGATGAGAAAAACAGGAGGAGAAAATCCAAAAAGGTTTCAAGTTTTTATAATTTTAATAACAGTAATACATCACATGCAGTTATTGCATTGCTATATCTTTTTATGGCACTAGTCCCCAGTCCTAGGAAGTCTAGAATAAATAAAACATGAATCCAGTCTGATATCATAGTCAACTTCTGATAATCTGAATATTGTCCTTCTTTTCCTTGGACTTTGAGCAGTTCTTACATGTCTCTTGGGTACTCAGCATTTTCATTATCCAAGTAATTTTGTTTTCATTTCTGCAGTCATTTGTATCATGTTTTGTTGTTGTATTTACTATTTTCTCCCCAGTCCTTGCATATATTTGTTCTGTGTCCCGTTTAGTTTAATTTGAGGATTTTGAGTACCACACTACCAAAGCAGCACTGCTTTGTTTTCATCCTTTTCTTAGTAACCAGTGTTAGGTTAAGTATTACCCACCCACTTCTTGCTCTGGTTCATTGTTTATTTTTTGTATTTCCTTTCAGCAATTATTGATCATTCCCAATTGAACAGGTTTCTTTTGGAAGAGAATCTCAAGATGGAGACATCTGCCTCAATCAGGAATGCCATCAGTCTGAATGACAGGAGTTGTCCATAGATCTCCAGGTTGCCTATCTTCACATCCCCATCTTCCCAGCCCATAGGGAACAAAAATTCATGCAGTTTTGTTTGGGACAGAAGGTCTTTCAATTTCAAGCTGTTTCTTTTGATATAGCTTCCACTTCCAGAGCTTTCACCAGGGTGATGGGTGTAATAGCAGCTCATTAAAGGTCCTAAGGGGTCCCCATTCTCCAGTCCTTATATGACTGGTTGATACTCAATGTCCTCAAATGTGCTTTTCTGGAGGATCTGTCTCTCTGTTGGGAGACAGTGACTTTTTTAAGTGTTAAGTCTAATCCCAATCCAGGAGAAGTGAGATCTTATCCCTGCCCAGAATGGGGATGAATTTATTTAACTGTCAAGGGACAATCTGTGTTCCTCCCAATAGAATCCTCCAAATGCTTTCTCTCATAGCAAGATAGGAGACAAGGAGACTTCAATGTCTGCTAAATTCTATCTTTCTTTCCAGGGAATGCTGAACATGTTGCAGACTTAGTTACCCTAGGAAGGTTTCATATGCAATCTCTCCAGTTCTTGCTTCAAGGAAACTGGAGACCTCACAAAGAACCCCAGTCTGCTCAGATCCTCTTAGGATCCAGTTTTTTCACCATGTGAGTTGGTAAAAATGAGAACAGGTTATGACTGGAATTCGAATTCATGCACTCCTTCCTTTACACCAAAGCCTCAGATTCAGGTCAAAGTTCACAACTAAAGCTTGAGAGGTTGTCCTGCAGAGCCTGTGAATAATCTTCACTTCACATCAACAATCTTGAAATGTGGGGAGTTTTTATCTCAAACTGTAGACAGCAACAGGCCCCTCAATTACTGATGAAAGTAGATAGGAATCAAGGTATCTACATCCCTATGCCTCCCAACAATCATTGATAACTTGCCACCCTGATGAAAGGGGGTAGGAATCAAGGTATCTTCATCCCCAAGCCTCCCAACAATTGTTAATGACTTGCCACCCTGGCAACCTGCCAGCAGCCTGCCTGGTGGGATCAGACTCATTCATTTTTGGCACACTTGGATCAGCGTGGACATAGGGGGAGGTCATGATGGTCACCCCATCTTAAAATTATGCAAAAGAAGCCAACTGCAGTGATTACATCTGGTGAATTGGAGGAAAATGGGGTTGCAGAGTTGTTGTCCCTACATTCTTCCCAGACAGTGATAGAGTCTCAGATGCGTTGACTGATAAGGATTCGACGATGCAGTTGCTAAACATTCAGATTGGATGATTCCATGGTCATATTGATGCAACCAGGCTTTGTAGCTAAGAATAGGTGGCCCTCAGGGGGAAATCAAAGAGTGGTCATATCATATGCTCTCTCACTTCGATTGATACACCAAGAGATGTGGCAGTGCAAGACCCTGTCTATGTGCTCAAACATTACTTGAAGCACATGAAGAAAAGTTGTGGGACAGATATTTTTTCTTCCAGTGAAGGTCAGGAAAGAGGATATAACCACGAAAGCCCAAGCATCATCGCTGAAGTGGGTAATATGCCTGGTGTTCTCTGAAGTCTCAAAAGATCATGTAAGATTTTAGCTCATGAGATTTGATCAATCTCTGCAAGCTTTGCATTCCAACATAATGTTACACACAATAAAAGCTGTTCCCTGGCATGCACAGTCAACCTTCTCAAGTTTTTACCTGTGATCTAGCTTCGCAGAGACAAGAATGGAATCTGGTGGGTCCAGTGGCTGTGGCCCAGACAACCACCAAGCCCAGATGATGTCAGCACAACCTTCTCATTTGCATGGGTTTAGCGCTTTTGCTAGATTTGCCCAGAATTTTTATCTGTAAGAAGACTTCATAATTTTCTTATTCATGTATGATCATCACTGGTTACATGACCATCAGTTGTGCTGCTCTCATGTTAGGAGAGTAGGTTATCTTTCATATAGGGAATTTAGACATTCTTCCCTCAAAGGGTGCCCATGGTAGAGGTAGGATGTTCACCATTTTCCTACTCCTGAAACTCTTCTTCTAACATTAAGGTAATTGGGGAATACATTCAGAGGAGAAAACAAAGTTTTCAGTGAATTATGTTTCACTGAGAATACATACCCAATCACGTTACTGTAACACGCTCCCCACACCTCCCAGAATATGCAAGCGTGCTTGTTAAGGTGTCGCTCAGGCTGAAACTGAGTAAACAAGTGTAGCCACCTAGTGATGGTAAGGGGATGTAATGAGATGAGCTGGAAAGTTTTTTCCCATTGTCTATATAGTATATAGATGGGAAAGACAAAAAATGTTCATCTTTGTGCAATTGCTGGATTTTAGAGGTAGTTGTGCTTCTCTCCTAATAGTAATGTTAATGTGACCAGGTAGGTATTCTCAGAGAAACATAATTTACAAAAAAAAATGCTTTTAGCAGGGACAACTAGCAGTACAGCTCTCCCTTGTTATAGCAAGCTCCATTATAACATGATTCCAGATATAACACTGGATTCCATGAACAAAATAAAACCATTGTGTTTGAAATGGTTTATCAATATATATGACAATATGGGTTGAAAGAAGAATACAACTTGAAGTTTGGTATTATATATTTAATTCCTTTTTAAAACATTATTTGCAAAATTTTAATTATTCTGTACATATGCAGTTCTCACTATACTGCAGTTTAATTTAAAACAATGAACCTCCTATACCCCAGTTTGGTACATAATGCGGTCAGTGGTTATGGACCTCAACTACCATGTTATAAAGAAGGGAGAGCTGTATTTTCTACTTCTGGTAGAATGTTCTTTGTTATCATACATTAAGCTACTCAACTACAATTAAGGACAGATGAAAATGGTTTATTTGACATTCAGTAAGATAGGTAAAATCAGGTATAACCAGAAAAATAGATCAAAACCAACTGTGACATTTAATTGACATGTCAATCTGTTCTATTAAAAAATAACACAACAGTGACAAATTACTATTCTATGAGCTGTTGCCAGGGATTAGAAACAAGAATACTCTCTGCCCCTTGTTAACATGTGGTTGTTTACAGTTGCCAGTCAAGGTGCTTGGAGTGAACAGTGTTTAACATTGCCCGTAGCTGTCATGAAGCCATTATTGATTATTAACTTTATGTTTGAGTACCAAAAACTGGATGCTTCTGGAATGGAAGAAGCATTTACTTTGGATACTGTTGTAATCATTATTAAGTCATTTTTTACTGTGTAAGTTGAGAACAGAGTCCAGTGATGCAGTCTTGCAGTCTCATGAAACAAAAGGTGGACTGTATTGACACTTTTTTTCTTAAAAGTTTTATGCAAGGATGAGCTGGGCAAGCTCTTTAGTGAGTGGAAAAAAATTTGCATGCATTGCTCATGGCAAGATACCACTCTCGGCTGTTAGTTTTTGTCACCTTGAACCAATCACTGGTAGACTGTTCAGTAGAATTGTCACCTTGAAAACCTGTTCAGTAGGATTGTCACCTTGAACCAATCTCTAGTAGACTTCAGTAGAATTGTCACCTTGAACCCTGTTCAGTAGAATTTTCACCTTGAACCAATCACAGGTAGCCTGTTCAATAGGATTGTCACCTTGAACCAATCACAGGTAGCCTGTTCAGTAGGCTTGTCCTGTTGAACCAATCACTAGTATGTTCAGTAGGATTGTTCCCTTGAACCAATCACTGGTAGACTGTTCAGTACTATTGTCACCTTGAACCAATCACTGGTAGCCTGTTCAGTAGGATTGTCACCTTCAACCAATTACTGGTATTTGATTGACAGCATGAACCGAACACTGGTAGCCTGTTCAATAGGATTGTCACCTTGAACTAATCACTTGTAGACTGTTCAGTAGGATTGTCACCTTGAACCAATCACTGGTAGACTGTTCAATAGGATTGTCCCCTTGAACCAAGCACTGTTAGACTCTTTAGGAGAATTGTGACCTTGAACCAGTTACTGGTATTTGATTGTCACTTTGAACCAATCACTGGTAGACTGTTCAATAGGATTGTCCCCTTGAACCAAGCACTGGTAGACTCTTCGGGAGAATTGTGACCTTGAACCAGTTACTGGTATTTGATTGTCACTTTGAACCAATCACTGGTAGACTGTTCAGTAGTATTGTGATCTTGAACCAATCACTGGTATTTGGTTGTCACCTAGAACCAATCACTGGTAGCTTGTTCAGTAGGATTCTCACCTTGAACCAGTTACTGGTATTTGATCGTCCCCTTGAACCAATCACTGGTAGTTTGTTCAGTAGGATTGCCCCCTTGAACCAGTCACTGGTAGACTGTTCAATAGGATTGTCACCTTGAACCAATCACCAGTAGCCTGTTCAGTAGGATTGTCACCTTGAACAAGTTACTGGTATTTGATTGTCCCCTTGAACCAATCACTGGTAGACTGTTCAGTAAGGTTGTCACCTTGAACCAATCACTGGTATTTGATTGTCCCCTTGAA
Organism: Margaritifera margaritifera; assembly: GCA_029931535.1. Taxonomy (NCBI): domain Eukaryota; kingdom Metazoa; phylum Mollusca; class Bivalvia; order Unionida; family Margaritiferidae; genus Margaritifera; species Margaritifera margaritifera. The sequence goes on from JAQPZY010001311.1 coordinate 976,455, forward strand.
CCAATCACTGGTAGATGGTTCAATAGGATTGTCACCTTGAACCAATCACTGGTAGACTGTTCAATATTGAACCAATCACTGTTAGACTGTTCAATAGGATCACTGGTAGTTTGTTCAATAGGATCACTTGTAGACTGTTCATTAGGATCACTGGTAGCCTGTTCAATAGGATTACTGGTAGCCTGTTCAATAGGATAACTGGTAGACTGTTCAGTATGATCACTGGTAGACTGTTCAGTAGGATCATTGGTAGACTGTTCAGCAGGATCACAGTTAGACTGTTCAGTAGGATCACTGGTAGCCAGTTCAATAGGATCACTGGTAGACTGTTCATTATGATCACTGGTAGACTGTTCAGTAGGATCATTGGTAGACTGTTCAGTAGGATCATTGGTAGACTGTTCAATATGATCACTGGTAGACTGTTCAGTAGGATCATTGGTAGACTGTTCAGTATGATCACTGGTAGACTGTTCAGTCGGATCATTGGTAGACTGTTCAGTAGGATCATTGGTAGACTGTTCAATAGGATCATTGGTAGACTGTTCAGTAGGATCATTGGTAGACTGTTCAGTAGGATCACTGGTAGACTTTTCAGTAGGATCATTGGTAGAATGCTCAATAGGATCACTGGTAGACTGTTCAATAGGATCACTGGTAGACTGTTCAGTAGGATCATTGGTAGAATGTTCAGTAGGATCACTGGTAGACTGTTCAATAGGATAATTGGTAGACTTCAGTATGATCACTGGTAGACTGTTCAGTAGGATCACTGGTAGACTGTTCAGTAGGATTATTGGTAGAATGTTCAGTATGATCACTGGTAGACTGTTCAATAGGATAATTGGTAGACTGTTCAGTATGATCACTGGTAGACTGTTCAGTAGGATCATTGGTAGACTGTTCAGTAGGATCACTGGTAGACTGTTCAGTAGGATAATTGGTAGACTGTTCAGTATGATCACTGGTAGAATGTTCAGTAGGATAATTGGTAGACTGTTCAGTATGATCACTGGTAGACTGTTCAGTAGGATAATTGGTAGACTGTTCAGTATGATCACTTGTAGACTGTTCAGTAGGATCATTGGTAGACTGTTCAGTAGGATAATTGGTAGACTGTTCAGTATGATCACTTGTAGACTGTTCAGTATGATCACTTGTAGACTGTTCAGTAGGATAATTGGTAGACTGTTCAGTATGATCATTGGTAGACTGTTCAGTAGGATAATTGGTAGACTGTTCAGTATGATCACTTGTAGACTGTTCAGTAGGATCATTGGTAGACTGTTCAGTAGGATCATTGGTAGACTGTTCAGTAGGATCATTGGTAGACTGTTCAGTAGGATCATTGGTAGACTGTTCAGTAGGATCACTGGTAGACTGTTCAGTAGGATCACTTGTAGACTGTTCAGTAGGATAATTGGTAGACTGTTCAGTATGATCACTTGTAGACTGTTCAGTAGGATAATTGGTAGACTGTTCAGTATGATCACTTGTAGACTGTTCAGTAGGATAATTGGTAGACTGTTCAGTATGATCACTTGTAGACTGTTCAGTAGGATAATTGGTAGACTGTTCAGTATGATCACTTGTAGACTGTTCAGTAGGATCATTGGTAGACTGTTCAGTATGATCACTTGTAGACTGTTCAGTAGGATCATTGGTAGACTGTTCAGTATGATCACTTGTAGACTGTTCAGTAGGATCATTGGTAGACTGTTCAGTATGATCACTTGTAGACTGTTCAGTAGGATCACTGGTAGACTGTTCAGTATGATCACTTGTAGACTGTTCAGTAGGATAATTGGTAGACTGTTCAGTATGATCACTTGTAGACTGTTCAGTAGGATAATTGGTAGACTGTTCAGTAGGATCACCAGTAGACTGTTCAGTAGGATTGTTAGCCTTATTGAATATAGCCCTGGTGTTCAGACTAAGGAAGACAATTTTCCAAAATTGATTTTAGAATCTGTTTGAAAAAATATATCTTATTAAAATTCATAAATTACAACACAAAAATACATCTAATCTATTTGCAGAAGGCACTAGAAAATAGTGAACAGGACTCCAAGCGCAATTCTAGCCAGTTGTCAGAAACAAACAATTCATCTCAGTCAACAAGTGCTGCTGCAGGTCAAGGTAAATGAATCATATTAACACCTGGCTATATTTATCACATCTGGCCCAGTATGCTTCATACTTTAGGAGCACAAAATACAAACACAAGCTGAAAACCTCAAAGTCCAGTAAAGTGTTTGGAGTACATCACTTTAATTGAAATTTAGCATGTGATGATAACAACCAAAAGATTTGAAATTCTGCAAAATTTGATAATTGTAACTTAATTCTGAGTAATTTTAGCAAATGTCAGAATTTCATATTTTGAGCTTGAATTTCAAGCTTTGTGCTCTAGAAAAGTTTTGAGAATACAAGGCCTGTGTAGGTTTTGATACATTGCATCATGCCCCTATGCATGAAGTTGCATTCCCACATCAGTGTCATTGATTTCCAGGACATGCATGCTGATCCCAATATCAGACATTATTATAAACCAGAAACATCTTATAGTCTAAGTATTGCCCACATCAATGCATTATGCACACATGCACAGATTGATCTGGTAAAAATCACTTGTTTTTGTAGTTTAGGAGGCATGTTTGTTTTCCCTTAAGGTTAACAAATTGTTCCTTTTGCACAACAAGGAATCCTCACTTATATATCAAGAATACACCCATATCATATTACTGTACATTTGTATCCATATAATGTGAACAAATTTCCTTATTTATTTTGTAAATAACAGTTTATTTCTAAAGAAACTATTTTAGATTGTTATGGATAAGTTTTGATAACATATCAAGCAATTTCTGGGATAGACAAAATAAATCTACTATTAACCAATTTAGTTCAATTTGCGTCATGTTTACATGACCTGTAGGTATGCTTCTAAAAATTCTCCTTGCATCACAAATTCTGCTTTCATTCAATAAATAAAAGACTTAATAGAGGGAAACCAAAGTTGATATTTTGGTTTTAAGTAGATTTATTTTAGGTTTCATTATCACCTATTTGCTTTGTAATAACAGTAAATTCAAAATCACGCTAGTGTAGAAGAACTGGTTTTTAGCTCTATTGGTGATAGACCAGAAGAGCTTATGGGATGACCTACCTACCATCAATCATATGTCTGTCATCTGTCCATTAGCACAAGTTTGCTTTTGGTACTTCTAAAATACTTGGAGGATTGCCATGAAATTTTATATGCACATTCATCCCAAAGTTTAATTGGTCTTATATAAAAATGGTGCAGCTCAGACATCAAATACCGCAGTGGCCATCTTGAAAATCTTTTTAAATGCTACTCCCTTTGAGGGACTCCTGCTAGCTCTACTGGTGCATTTTTTGTCCGTTCGTTGGCACAAGTTTGTTATTGTTACACCTCCTAAAGTTTTCACCACAAGATTTTCTTATGATATTTACTTGTCCCTAAATGAAATGGTGCCAGTCTTACATCCAATATGGCCTCTATGATGGTCATCTTGAAAATCTTATTAATGCTACTCCTCCTGAATGGATGGTCATAGTGACATAGGGTTTTCACCAAAAGACTTCTTATGATGTGTAGTTGGTCCTAAATGAAAATGGTGCCAATCTTACATCTAATATGGCTGCCACAGAGTCTATCTTGAAAATCTTATCACTCAAGAATATCAGATGATTTCAACATTCAGTGGTTAAAACAAAGGAACAATCTTATCGTGAGAGCATCAGTTCCTTCAAGGGACCATTCTTTGTTCTGTTTCATAAAATCATGAATCAAATTTACACATTTTATGAAAAGGGACAACTTGCATAAGATGAATAATTTATTTTAAATGTTATGCTTTGGTCTTTGACAATATCAGAGATAAATAGTATAAGACCTCTTTTAATATGAGCCTATGAAGTGTGATTAAAAGTCAGATTTGACTGTATCTCTGTGGATGAACCGATTTTTTTCTTGCATGATGAACTATTTCCCTTGTTAATAAAGTATTGCTTTTGCACCGTATGAAGCATCTAAATCAAGTTAGGGTGCCTCTCTTTAAACATGCTGTGATGATGTCAATTACAGACCATGAAACGGGCAATATGTCGACCAAATCTGCCTTTGTGCTCTTTGTTTTCTTCTTCAAAATTCATTTATCATTTCATTTTATTCATTGTGCATTTCATTTGCATTCATTTTGCATTTCATTTTTATTCATTCTGCATTTCATTGGCATTCATTCTGCATTCTGTTGTGTTCCATTTTTATTTTCCTGGTAAAATTGCTTATTCAGGGTCAGTAAATGTAGCGTTACTTATATAATGTAACAAACTGTATCCTTGAGGGAAAATAAATTGTCATCATTAAAGTTCTTACTTCAACTTACTAAACATATAGTGACTTCGCCATTATGCAGCAACTATATTTATAATATGACTTCTAATTTGCTGTGTTATGATTGGCTAAAAGGCCAAAAGCTGTGTTTGCTAAAATGTTATATCAAATTCATGTGTGCATGCAAGGGTGCTATAAGATTCGAAAGATTCACCAGACATCTATTCACCATCCTCTGTTTTCTCTATCTAGAGGATGCAATGTTGCTTGGTTTTCTCTATCTAGAGGATGCAATGGTGCTTGGTTTTCTCTATCTAGAGGATGCAATGTTGCTTGGTGTTCTCTATCTAGAGGATGCAATGTTGCTTGGTTTTCTCCATCTAGACGATGCAATGTTGCTTGATACTATAGTATATCTCACACATTATCCATCTGTGGCAGCATGTCATTGGTGTCTGTCCATTCTTCCATCTATCTTTCTGACTATGTCACTTTTCATCAATTTCATTTTTAATGAAGGTGTTTTAGGACCAAAATTATTGGGAAAAATGGTCATATTTGTTTTGATAATTTGTTTATTCTCTTTTTTATATTTTGATTATTAAAATTAATGTCAGTACTTTATCTAATAATTGAAAAGCATTTTTTATTGAACTTTTGCTGTAGTTTTTATTGATACATTACAAACTTGAATGAATGTTGTATCACCACTACTAAAGCAAAATAATATCGGGAAATTAAGTCATATAATAAAACAATTACTGACTTCTGATTTTAGTTGCTACAGTGATTAACGATGTTCATCTCGATCTTCAACTTTAGTGAATATAATTGTTCTGGAGTTGATAAATCCTTGTAGCAACCGAAATAAAAAAATAAATGATTGTATATTGTTGTCCTGCATGTGTATGACTTTTAAGCTGGATTTAGTGACTTGTGCCCTTTGCTATCAACTTATGCACAAGTGGCTAAATCCAGTTTAGTAATCAGACACTGGGGCCTACAGATGTTGCTGTTGTCCCCAGGGGCAATCACTGTATGTATACTAGGGAAAGATTGTCATTGTTTCACTAAAAGGTAATTTGAATGATTTTTTATGAGTTTCGTGCAAGAAAAACATTTATAATATTAAGATCACTCACTAAATCTTATGCAGGTAGTGATGAACTGGAGATTTTGTTTCCATGTGTCCTCAGGGGCCCAAAATAGGTCTCAATCCAAATGTAAATGGACCCAAATCCCAGTGTACCATAATGATGGTAAGTCTTGGGACACTATAAGTCTTGGGACACCCTTAATTATTTTCAAAAGTAATTTTTTTTTGACTAGTAAAAGTTGAGACACGAAATTAAAGCAATTTTTTCATGTACCTCTTGTGACACCTTAGCCATTTTTTTTCTCCTGAAAAATCAGCATATTTTATCGATCGTACCATCATTTAAAAAAAAATTACTTTGTGGTTGTTAAAGAACTATCATTATGAATTATTACATGGAAATTTTGTAAATTAATATAATTTGTTTTAAAAATCAATACATATATTTAATTTTCCTCTGTTTTTATATTATTTCTACCTAATTCAAATATGTATAATTTGATTGGACGATGACTAGAATTAAGCATTAGCAGGATGTTGTACCCATTTAAAAGTCACTTCTCCCTTTAGTGCTCTTGTTTACTATTGTCAGTTTATGCATTATTGCATAAAAATTGTCGAAAGTCACCAGTAATTACGTGGGTTTTTTTTGCCTGAAAATGTAAAGACCTATTTCATTAAAATGTGATACCAGTATGACAACAATGTAAATAGTGTTTTGTTCAATGCTTGCATTTATAGTGAGCATGTTTACATCATGGTGTCAGCGCATGTATATTAAATATTTTAACTTTTGCTGAATGAAGTACATCCCTTGGATTCAAATCATAGGCACCACTGCACTAAATTTAAATAATATCTCTAAAATACAATAAAGAAGTTTCAGAAATAATTCTTTGAAAATAATTGTAATACCATAAAAACTCAGTGGTAGTTTGCTTTGATGTAAGCGACCTTAAATAAGTACCTGTTTACTCAGCTATGATAATTGTGCTAATATTATGGAGTTCAAGGCAATTACACATCAAAGTACTGGCATTGCTGCCAGACAAAATTCTCTCTTTACCCAAGCCAGTTTCAGGGTTTAAACAATTATCTGGCCTGGATTGCTGTCAGAAAACAAAAGGCAAATCTGCCAATTATGAACAAAAGAAGATGCCAAAGCAACCAGCTTGCCAAAATCAAAAGTGGAATGAATAATGTGTAGAAAATTACGATTTTGTGAAGCCGAAACACAAATATATGCTGGTTATGTGCCTTATATAATCAAACGTGTGTCTTTTCATTGTTATGTATATAGAATCTATAATGATAACCTAAACTTTTGGTCTATGACTGGTCGCACTTTAAGTTTGGTTAAGTTGTCAACAGGATATTGACTACATTTGAGTTCAGGGTCAGAGTTGTTGACCATTTCTTGAGAATATTTCATTCGAATGATGCATTTAGTATTGCATTCTGAGTTATAAGATGACACGTTTTCTGTTGTGAAATAGGCCATTTGTAAAGAGTATATAAGACCTTGATATACGCATTATATTCATTCCAATTTTAAATCCTGTGTTAAAAACATTTCTGTTTTTATGATCAGTCTTTGGAATCATCAGACTGTTTGGAATCATAGTTGTGCTGTAATCTTGTTATCTTTTTTGTACTGTAATGCTGTAATGCTGTATAGCTGTATACATAATTCGAAAGGAATTATTTATTTGAACATTCATATGAGTTACCTAAAGTGCTCATTAACCTTTGGATTTAAATATATTACTTTTGGATACCTGTGGACATTCTAAAAGATGATCTGGATTACATTATTGTTGGCACATCAGGACATTCCAGACTACCCATTCATTCATTCGGAACATTCGTTCGTTAGGAAGATTTATTCATTCAGAACATTCATTCACTCGGAACATTCATTCACTCGGAACATTCATTAATTTGGAACATTCTATATATAGGACTTGTGATTAGGACACTTAGGATTATTGGATTATTTGGATTTTAATTCATATTAATGTAAGTGTCTTTTGATTTTCATTTTAATTATCTAGAAATAAATTGTTTGTTGATTTTACATACATTGTTGGTTTCACTATCTTTCTGTTACATTATTTTAAGACCATAGAATCGTAACATCATATAGATTACATCACTTTGTAGGATCACTTATACCACTGAAAAATTTTAACTCTTGAACGCATGAATCAAAATAAATGAAACAGCAATGGATGTCTAGCTGAAATGTAATCTGGAAGAATGTGATTTGGTAAAAACGATGAATAAAGCAAAATCTGCATACAATATTTTGGAGAATAAACAATGACATAAGTGATGCTAAGCACAATTTGCACTGTGTAAGTACTGTACACGATAGACTATAGTACAGGTCTCCTGGTAAACTCTGGCCCATTTATTAACGTGTTAATTGAATGAGCTGGTCACTGCTGTGTGGTGTATGGCAATGACATTTTGTGTGTCTATAATTGTTGGGACACCGAAAATGTTATATTTTTTACGTACATACAAGTCTTGGGACATGAAAAGAAATTATTTTTTTGTATTCCAGGGCTTACCGTCATTACGGTAATTTTTTAATTTTTTTTTTAATCATGCTGAATTTAAGCAATTTACTCCTGGAAATTATATTCCTGATGCATTCTCTCTAAAATTGTTGCACTCAAGTTCGATTATGAATCACCCAAGTAAAATCCCTTTAAACAACTTTAGTTCCAATTATAATTTAATGATTACTCTGTCTTTTCTCTTACTCATAATTTCATCCTTATTCTCTGAATTCTTTTCTTTTTTCTTCAAAATTGACTGCTCACTAATGAATTACTTATTTTTTGCTCTATTCTTGCATCTTTTCTTAAATATTGCTCACAGGTAGGTGAAAGCTTTTGATTGATAGTGTGTAGCAAAGCATGACACTAAGAAATTTAAGTACTTTTTCAGCTTTATGTTTTCATTATAAACCATTTATTTAAATCAGCACACTAATTTTATTCAGCCACTGGTGCAAGCAGCCCTAGCTCAAATTAGGTAAACCCTTTATTGTGGTGGCAGTTACAGCATATACCCTATATTGCTCTAATATGCATGTACAGTGTTTGTTTAATTTTTATATGATGTAAAAAGTATTTTTAATTACCTCCCTTGGAATCACTCTTCATCATCTTAAGGGTCATTATTCTATGAGAAATGATTGGTTGGTTGGTTTTGTGGGTTTAATGACATTTTTCAGAACATGATAGGCTATACATGATGGCCCGTATATTTGGTGGGGGAATAACCTGGGAAAACCCCGGTAAGAACCTCTGACCCATGGGAAGCTACTGGCAAGCTTTCTCAGATATCCACATTGACCAAGCCAAGACTCAAACCCACAAGGACAGAGGTGAGATGTCAGCTACCTCTGAAGGTGAGCACCTTAGACCACTCGGCCGCCCAGGGCCCATATGGGAAATGAAAAGCAGAAATGTATTTATTAAAAAAAATTTAAGATTTTCAGATGCCTATATGTTAAGAAATATTACTGTAAATCACAAATATTTCAAAAGCATGCTGTTTTTATGAAGCTAGCAATGAGATATAATTTGCCAAATATCATTTACAGCAGAGACTATGCCATATGAATCTTAAAGATCATGAATATGCTAAATATATTATGTCTGTGAAAATTTAATATGTTAAAATATAATGTATTGTACCTTAATGATCAACCAGAGAACTAAGGTTGTACTACCATATATAGGGAAATAGTAGGTCAGTGATCAGCCAGAGAACTAAGAATGTTCTACCATATGCACTATGTAGGCAAATAGTAGCTTAATGATGAACCAGAGAACTAAGGATGGAATACTATATACATGGAAACAGTATTTCTGTCATCAACCAGAGAACTAAGGATGTACTACCATGTATAGGCAAATAGTAGCTCTGTGATCAGCCAGAGAAATAAGGATGTACTACCATGTATAGGCAAATAGTAGCTCTGTGATCAGCCAGAGAAATAAGGATGGACTACCATGTATAGGCAAATAGTAGGTCTGTGATCAGCCAGAGAAATAAAGATGGACTACCATATTAGGGAAATAGTAGCTTAATAATCAACCAGATCAGAACTAAGGATGTACTACCATGTACAAGGAAATAGTATCATAATGGTCAACCAGAGAAATAAGGATGTACTGCCATATATAGGCATAATTTCTGCATTGTTGAATTTTCATGTGTTTCTAATTTTCAGAGATTTGTTTGTTTATTTTTGAACTTTGCAATTTTCTGATTTTTTTTTGTTCAAAAATTTTTGCAATGTTAAATTTCTTCAGTTTGTGACCAGATTGTGATAATTTTGTTAACATTTTGCCACATGCAGTACAAATTTTAATTTCAGTACTCCAGTCTTATAATATATGACATATATTCCTGTAATAACAAGATCCTAGAGATGACAGACACTTTGTCCAGGGGAGGTAATTCTTATTGAACTAAAAGCTTTTGAATGGTGTTGAAGATGATTCTTCAGCTAATCTGCTGTATTTGACAATTACCTCTAACAATAGCATAATACATATTTGTGGCTAATTATTCTTTACTTCTGGCTGCTTTACAAAGTGCATTGTTTTAAGACAGTATATAAAATATGTATTACACTCTGTATCCAGAATTTCAATCCAGCACTTTTTGTATGAAAGGCATGAATAATTTTAAACTTTTCATGTGCATGTGCATCCACAATGTCTGGCAACATCCCCTACCCCATTCAAGATAGAGGCTTCAGGTTCTGAATCTGATTGAAGGTTGTATGTGAATGTACAAATCTATTTAAGAATAGAACATCACATGACATAGAGAAGCCTGTGGATAAGCAGTTATGTGCATTATTCTAGATATTGTCTTACCCTTGAATGGTGAGACATTGGTATGACTTTTCTGTCCAAGACAGCAGTGGCAATGGCAACAGTGTAATGGTCAAGTGATAAAGTTTTTGAAAGTTATGTCTCTTCTGTCTAAGTTGCTATATTCAACTTAAAATATGGTACATTATTACTGCTTTGCCTCAGATTTGTACACTGATATGCCAGGATACTGGCTGTGTCTTGTCTGTGTCATTGTAATGCTGTTTATAGGCAAGCCACAGTGCTCCATGGAACATGTGTCATTGTATACTTTTCATAAAACACAGCTTTCAATGAAATAGTAAATTTGATTTGTATTAAAAATGTAATGATAACATGACTTCTTTCTCCCCTTCACAAAGCTTTGCTTTTTACTTGATACAAATTTGATACATGGCTGGTTTAGCTGACTTACAGAAAACGAGAGAAAGTCTGTAGTTTCAGTTCAGTCCAAATTTAAGGAAATGAAATAGCTAATTTTTAGGAAATAAGAAAGCTACCATGTAGTTAAAGTATTGTCTAAGCCCAACTCTGCATTTTTCTGCAGGGGCAATTTAATCCTGTCCTGTCTTCATCCATTGGTAGAACCTTGTTAGCAAGATGGCATGAAAACCTCTCATTACAGATAGATGAAATTTGGCTAGCATATTTGTATGCATCCTTGATTGACTGGATCAAATGTTCAGGCTATTACAGGAATTTTCTTTGATTTTTTACACATTTTTAGGGCCTTGCATCAAGATAGGGGAACCCTATAGTAATCAACTATTTCATCCATCTATCTATCCATCTGCCTCCTTGTCCGTTTACACTTCTTGTAACTAGCTTAGCTCTGCAACCCTTGCACATAATTCAGTACCATTTGGTAGGTGAATTATCTATTACATGGAGATGTACCTTTTAAAGGTTTTGTCTTTTCTTGTCCAATTTGAATGGAGTTTTTGTCTTTTTCCATCAGTATTAAATCTCCACAACAGCAGATCCTTGTAACCAGCATAGTTCAGAAACTATTCAACATATTCTGATGCAATGTGGTGTGTACATTGTCTCATAGACTTAGAGGTGATGCATTTTGTTTTGCTGACTCAATTTTTAGCTGTACTGGTGATAGACCAGAAGAACTTATTGGATGGCCTGTTGTGCATCATCTGATATCCATCATCCATCTGTCCATTAGCACAAGTTGGTTATTGCTACTTCTCCTTAACTACTTGGAGGATTGCCATGAAACTTTACACACTCCAGGGTCTGGTTGGTCCTGAATGAAAATGGTGCTACTCCTCTGGAACAGAAAGTCATTTTGACATGGGGTTTCTTATGAAGTCTAGTTGGTCCTAAGTGAAAATGGTACAACTCGGACATCTGATATGGCTGCCAAAGTGGCCATTTTGAAAATCTTGTTATTGCTGCTTCTCCTGAATGGGTAGTCTTATAAATATTAGGTTTTCACTGAAAGACTTCTTATGATATCTAGTTGGTCTTAAATACAAATGTTGCAGCTTAGACATCCAATATGTCCACCATAGTGTCCATCTTATAAATCTTGTTATCACTACTCATTGTATGGTTATATTGACATGGGGTTTTCACTAAAAGACTTCTGATGATGTCTAATTGGTACTAAATGAAAAAGATGCCAATCTCAGATATACACAATAATATATTATAAGTGCCATTAAAACTCACAAAAACAAAATAAAACAATGTACATCCAAGAGGGGCTGCCATAGTGGCTTAATTTGAAAATTGTGTTATTGCTCAAAATATTAGAGATGGTTTCAGCACTTAGCATTTAAAAGGAAGAAATGGTCTTATCTTGAACTTGTGGAAATTCCTTTCAGTCGGAAGAACATCAGTCCCTTTGGGGTACTCTAGTTACTGGAGTTATGGTCCTTGACATTTAATTTGAGATTTTCATATGGGATGTTGCTTGTAACCATCATAGCTCAATAATTCTCACATATAATTGGATGCCATTTGGCAGGTGAATTGCCTATTTACATTAATATGCCTTTTAAAGGTGTCATTGTTTCAGATCCAGTTTGTCATCAGTATTACATCGCTAGTACAGCAGATCCTTGTAACTGGCATAGTTCTTGAATAATTCAACATATTCAGATGCAATTTGGTGTGAACATATCCCTAGACCTAGATGTGCCGTTTTGGGTTTTGTCTATTCAGCTCCATTTTGAATAGAGTTATGGTCCTTGATAGTTAAGTTGCTTGTAATTGGCATAGCTCAAGAACCATTCAGCATACTCTGATGCAGTTGGTATGAATACTGTGTCATAGACTTGCATGTGCCTTATGTAGATTTAGTCTTGTTTAGAAAGGTTATGGCCTCCTGATTGCTCATTCTCCTGACTTCTGTTTCTGCAAGATAACTTCGTGCAAATTTGTTAGATTTTCATCAGAATAAAATCTTAACTACAGCAGATCCTTGTGACCTGCATAGCCCATGACTTCAGATTAATAAGACTTTTTCCAGCACTCCATGACTATAGCAGTTATGTCCCCTGATTGCCCATTCTCCTGATTTGATTTCCACAATAGAACTTTACTACCACTAAGCTTTGTGGATTTCAACCAAATTTTGCATGTAACTTTCTATTGATGAGACATTAAATGAGCTTAAATTCAAGTGTTCCACTTTATCATTTAGAAGAGTTATGGTCCCTGATTTTGCTTTGAGAGTGCTAAATTTGCTTTCCACAGCATAACTTCACTATGGAATATTGTGTTTTGACCCAAGTCATTATGCACCTTTAGATTGATGTGACCTTAGCATTTTTCAGCATTCCATTTCATCATTTGGAATAAGTATGTACCCTGAATACTCATTTTATCCAAACGTGGTTTTCCAACAAATATTCTTATGTTTAAGTCCATAATAAGCAAATTATAGAGAGCAGGGTTCTTTTCAGTGCTCCTAATGATAGTAACTCTAGTTCTACTTTTTGCGACTTAGACTTTTTTGATAAAAACCCTAATAGCACGATTAACTAAAAATCACTTTAGGTAGACAAGTAACATTTTATAGGCACATTTGTTTTCATATGCAGATGTCCTGATCAGATTTTCAGGCCATTACAGCAATTTTTCCATTTTGTAGACATTGTTAAACTTTTCAGAGTTAGACTTTTTGTACAAAACCTTTTTAGCACAATTAAGTAAAATGCACTTGATATAGAGAAATTAAATTTTGGTAGGGAAATTTTTTTATATGTGGATGATGTGATTAGATGTTCAGGCCATTACAGCAATTTTTCAGATCTTTTAAGAATTTAAAATTTTTTGACAAAATGTTGTATACATGTTTGTAGGCATATGTAGAAGACCAGATTTGATTTTCATGCAGTTAAAGCAATATTTCCAATTTTGTCTACAAAAATTTTTTAAAATTTGGGACTTAGACATTTTGCTTTACATGTCTGCAGTGGGGGCATATATGTTCTACAAATACAATTCTAGTTTTCAATGATTTTGACTCTTTGTTTCCATTGTTGTTAAAAGGAAACCGTTTGCAAAATATCAACACTCAAAGGAAAAGATAAAAAGATAAATAAATAAATATATAAAAGTCTCAGTGAATACATTTTCAGTATAATTAATTTAGAGAATTTAGTCATTGTTGATTAGCATTTTGAAGGAATGGGTATCTATGCATTCTAGGGATGTTTTTGCATGTGCATTTATGTATATTTGCATTGACAGGTAAATGGTCCTTGTCTGATGAGAGTCATAAGACCTAGGTAGTATGTTTCTTTGGCTTGCATGAAGAAACTGTTATAATTATCATATAGACAGTCGAGTTGTTTTGCTTTAATTACTCGGTAGTACTATGGGTTCACTTTTATTTGTTGATTACCAATTCTTGTGGATGATATGGTGCCTTCAAACCGTGTATTTAAATACCCCATGTCTTGACTAAAAATGCAACTTGTGTAATAGACATATCCTGATTCAGTGAATTTAAGTATCATATATACTTGCTTATAAGTCAAGTCCAACTGCAAACTTCACAGACCCAGATCTGACATCACATAATGTGCCAGAAGATTCAGGTCAATGCAGTTTGGTAGGAGTAATCAATTAGAACAAACAACATAGAACCTGATCTGTCAGTGTATTATGTGATGGCAGATCAGGGTCAGTGTTGTTTGCATTTGGACGGGACTTGTATGTGAGTATATAATAATACTGTAATATTTTGCAAAAGCACAAAATTTGAGTGGTGTATCTCATTAACTTGCAATTGAGTGTGGAAGATTTGAAAACATAGATACAAATAATAGAATTTGTAATCTTTGTGATCTAAATCAAATGGAAGATAAATATCACTTTTATCTCTACGTCTGAATCAATATAGAAATTCATTACAACAATACTACCATATTAATCCCACATTAAAAAAAAATTAATGGACAGATGCATCCATTGCTTGAATCAATACATTGGCAAAATTTGTGTATATTGGTATGGAAATAAGAAAAGTGATACTTCATAGATTATAGATAAAGATTTATAGATATTTGCAAGAAAAATTTAGTACTGCTACTTTTGTCTCAGATCAAACTTTATATCAGTGTTTCATTATAAAACACATAATTTGTTTTTGTTCAATGTCAATGTTTTGTTATTTGTTTGTTGCTTGCTCTTTTAATATACACACTGTCTGTATGTTAGGTTATGGCAAGAAGCTGACCTTAGTGCACATGCTGTACGTATGTTAGGTTATGGCAAGAAGCTGACCTTTGTACACGCTGTATGTATGTTAGGTTATGGCAAGAAGCTGACCTTAGTGCACATGCTGTACATATGTTAGGTTATGGCAAGAAGCTGACCTTTGTACACACGGTACATATGTTAGGTTATGGCAAGAAGCTGACCTTTGTACACACTCTATGTATGTTAGGTTATGGCAAGAAGCTGACCTTTGTACACACGGTACATATGTTAGGTTATGGCAAGAAGCTGACCTTAGTACACACAGTACATATGTTGGGTTATGGCAAGAAGCTGACCTTAGTACACACACTCTACATATCTTAAGTTATGGTAAGAAGCTGACCTTAGTATGCCCACTGTACATAGGTTATGGCAAGAAGCTGACCTTAGTACACACAGTACATATGTTGGGTTATGGCAAGAAGCTGACCTTAGTACACACACCCTCCATATCTTAAGTTATGGCAAGAAGCTGACCTTAGTACACAAAGTGTGTATGTTAGGTTATGTCAAGAGGCTGACTTTATTCTTTGCCATTAAAGAACTTGAACTTGAACTTTATTGCTCACAAAAGTAAATGAATTGACCCTGTTGTTCTGTTTCAAATCTATACCTACAAATTATATACATATATATATATATATATATATATATATATATATATATATATATATATATATATATATATATATATATATATATACACACACACACACACATACATATATACTTAATATATCGTATACATCATGTTTTTGTTTTTAAGAGGTGGATTGATTATTTATATTGTGTGTAGAGGAGCTTTCATGAATATAAAACTTGTTTCAAATGAAAATTGCAAAACATGTTATGTGATTTTGTCCACAAGTTTCATAAGGTTTATGTGAAAGTAGCATAATGGTTCTGTGTATCACATGATAAATATCTAAAAAAAAAAAATTCTTTTAGGCCCAAAGTTAGTATAGGGATATGACTTTGAAGTGCATTCAGATGTAATGAATATTAAACCTTAGCCATAGCCACAATGCCCAGTGCATCCAAAATTTACATCAAAATCCTTGATTTTTGTAAAACATTAAATATAAATATCATAGACACACTTGGCACATTCATACATGTATGTATGAAAGTGGTATTATTATTATTATTATTATTAGTAGTAGTAGTATATGTTACCAATTTGAATTGCTAACATTATGCTTTACACAGCACATATTGAAGGTTTACACAAAAAAAACTCCATCCTATAAAGTACCAAGTCATCTTTGGAATACGATCTTAATTATTAGAAAAGAACCCTTCAAACATATCATTTGCAAAACTGTAATTGCTAAAAATACCTTCTCAGCCCATGTACAGTCCTATACTATATCTATATATTCTGTATTTGGTCAACAAAAAAAACAAATGATAACCTTCAGCTTCTGCACGTATCTCACATGCATTTTTTATTATTTAGTAATTTACATAGCAGTACCATAGGTTGAAATTACTACAATCAATGTATTGCATGACTTTTTATTGTGGTTTCAGAAATATTGTTCTTATTGCTAATTAAATGTGTAAATATATTCATAGCAAGCTTGTTTTATTCTGTAAACATACATCTGGTAGTTTGTTTTAGCAAGAAATTAATAATCACACATGGTGTTACATACAGAGTCAATAAATGTCTCACATGCACTGTATCCTCTGTCATGAATAATCTGTTATTTTTCATACATATTTATTTCTCAGGAATGGTAAGACATAAAGTTTTATACTTTTTGAAATAGGGCATGCATAAGTCTTTAAATTGCTGTACATTGTTTTGAATGATTTTAATGGCTCAAAGTTAATCATTTAATTTAATATATCAGTTATATGGAACCTGTCACTATTGTGTAGCTTACTCTTTTCTGATATGGAAAGCCCTTGTCCATGCCAGATGTACCATCCTCCCATTCTAGAAAAGTTGTAGAGTGTGTGCATCATAAACCCTGTCTGACTCCATGTTATAGGCCCAGTAGTGCTCTTCATTCTTTTCTGGACAACATGTCGAGTCAAGATGGAATATTTATCACTTGAGAGAAAAATACATACCTGTGATGGTTTTAGGTTTCAGGACCTTAGAATAAGAATTCCTCCTATTTAGTGAACGGTACTTTCAGTCCTTTATCTTTCTAAAAAGTTTATTTGATAGCCTGGTGTTTATTTTAAACAGTCATTGTTTAAATGTATGATGAGCCACCTACCCACCCTCTTAGTAGATTCAAATAATTCGTCTGGCCGTCTAAGTCACATTACGTTTCTTATTGATGTGTTTACTTTCTGTGTGGTGGTGCATAGTTATGACCTCATCATTGTTTTTTTCCTGTTTAGTCGAACAATTCTTCTTTAAACCATTACATTTGAGAAAACAATATTTAAATCTCTCAGTTGCTTGTTAGAGATTCTATGCTTGAGGTATTCCTTGTTCAGTAATTGATAAAGATAATAGTGGATTAAGTGTAACCTCATTTTTACACATCATCTACATTTATTGTATTAGAAAATTTCTTATTTTCAGAGACATTTTTCTTTCAGAACAAATGTATATTCTGTTGCGAAGTGTGGGCATAAGAAAGCCCAGTGGGACACATACCCAACCCATTTGTCATGCACAAAATGTGAATGTATGGACAGATGTCCTGTTTGTTATCTTTGGCCCAATCATATTTGGGATCTAGCCAAAAGATGAAGAACTTGTAAACAGAGGAAGGAAAGTTGTTCTTCCTCCCCTTTTTCTATTACACCCCTCCCCTCCACCCCCACCCCTGCTAAATCCATAGGAACTCAGAGTGGGACACATATACCTTTAGATAGTAGGCATTCTCTTGCTGTGATCGAGTATGCCCCACCCCTCAATAAAGAGGGAGAAGCCGCACCTTCCCAGAGAGAGAGTGAGGTTGGGATTGAGTGCACCATTTCCCCCTCTGAAAGGGAGGGGCAGTACATTTCCACATTCAGAGAGTATGCCCACTTGGAAGAGAGCAGCAGCATGTGTTAAAGGGCATCATCTCAAAACTGGGATTGATTGCACCCCCCAAAAAGGGAGGAGCAGCACATTCCCAAGCATGAGCAAATGCTCATCCCACAAAGAGTGGCTTATGGCAATGGGCAATTCGCACAATTCTGATAACAATCTTTGATCTAGAGTCCGGTGACAGGTTATGGACTGGGTACTGGTCTACCAATCAATACAGATAGATTCTTGGTATGGAGTTGGGAACACATCAACAAGCCTTACTGAGAATGGGGATCGGACCAACAAACCTTTCCTATGTTTTCTTTTACTCTATGTGGTGTGGAGTTTTTCCTTTTCAGGGAAATAATTCTCATCATCACCTTAATGCACAGTAAGTAGATGGACAATTCATGGCCTCCTAGTAATGCCGGGTTTGTGGGACATGCACCTCACTTGCCTTCTCAGCTAGAACTGACATGGAAGAATTGGTCAGACTCACTTCCCCCCAAAAGATCTAGAAGGGAAGAGAAGCATTCTCACCCTTTAGACAAGGTGACTACAAGGGACAGTCCTGTCACTCCCCATGAGGAGTCACAGGAAATGAACACCCCTATTAACCAGTCTTCCCATCAGCAGGAAGATTCTGGTACAGCTACTCCTGCCTCCTCTTGAGCTCAAGAGCAGGATGATGACATCTTATCAGTTTCAGCCGAGTCTAATGAGTTCACTGAGGACCATGAGTAACTGCTCACTTCTGGTCTCGGGATAACCCTGCTATAATATTTTGATGATTGACTGCTTCACAACAGCAGCAAATAGTCCCTCTTGCAACATTTATCCCACTGTTTGTCCACAGTTACACAGCTCGGATTTGTGCTGAAACTAGAGAAATCTGAGCTCATTCCTTCTCAGAATTTAATTTACATAGTAATGAACTTCCTCACTTACTTGGGGCAAATTCATGTACTCCCGGAAAGGATAGATAGAATCCTTGCTCTTTTGAGGACTCTTCAGGCCAAGACTTTATTGTTGGGGTGACTTTACCTTTCTCTTGTGGGGACTTTGAACTCCACCGAAGACCTGGTTCCCCTAAGTAGGCTTCACCTACATCCTCTCCATACAATAATTCTGTCAGTCCAACTTTCTCTAGGGTCAGATTTTCAGCATCGTCTGAACTGGTAGTTCAATCGAGACAGGTACCTGATTGAAGTTCCACAGCCTACCCCGAACCTCACTCAATATCTGTACACTGACATATCAGATTTGGGTTGGGGTGCTTATTTAGAGCCAGGTGTACTTCTCCAGGGCATTTGGTCTCCGGAGGACGTTCTCCTTCACATAAACAAATGAGGGCAGTGTTTTTAACTCGGCAAGGGTTCAAGGACCAAATCAGGGTGTCATTGCATGATGATCTCCGACAACACATCAGTGGTTGCATATATCAGCCAACAAAGAGGCACCGATGCTTCATTTCATTGCATGGGGGTCTGGAACATTCTATGCTGGACAGAGTCAGAGGGTATACCCCCTGAGTTTCCCATATTCCCAGTAAGAAATTGCATACAATCTACAGGCAAGGTAGTTCTGATGGATTGGTCTCTGCATCAAACAGTAGCAGAGTCCCGATTCAGTCTGTTTGGGAGGCCTCTGGTGGACTTGTTCACTACAAAACTAAACAACAAACTCACCTTTTATGTCTCCCCAGTCCCAGACTAAAGAGCCTGGGTAGTGGACGACTTCAGCTTGAGGTGGGATCAGATGTTTGCCTATGTGCTCCCACCCTTCTCCAGAAGGTCAGGACTTACACTGCTCAACTCATCCTGATAGCTCCTCTGTGGCCTAAATGGTCATAGTTCACTGACCTCCTCGACCTTTTGATAGACCAACCCAGATTATTACCACAGTGGAACCACCTACTGTCAAAGCACAGGGGTTCTCTTCTTCACAACAGCCCTCATATTTTCCACCTTGGCTCATCTTGGGCAATCTGTCCACTAGGCCAAGTTTTCAAGCAAGGTTGCCAAATGTATCATCCAGGCCAGGAGATGTTATACCTTTAAGGTCTATGATGCAAAGTAGAGAATCTTCTGTGATTGGTGAACTAGGAAGCGTGTTAATCCTAGCTGTCCCTCTCTCATTGCAGCAGCAGATTTTCTACTCCTCCTTTTTGAGTAGTGAGCAGGCTCAGTCTCCACTATCAAAGGTTATAAGGCAGCCCTTTTGAAGATGCTCACAGTTTCCATTTGTCGTCCCATTGGCTCAGATCCTCGTATAGCAGATCTTGTAAAGTATTTTGAACTTCAGGGCCAGTATCTCGCTCACTTACACCAAGGTGGAATTGCTTGTGTGTTTTGTGGGCCTTATCCAAACCCCATTATGAACCATTAGGTGCGGCTTCATTTGAGAATCTTACGCTTACAATTTTGCTCGCTTTAGTTTCTGTGAGGAGAAGTGAGCTCAATGCCCTCTCTATAGAGGAGGGGTGTTTATGGTTCAGTGGTAATTATGAGTATGTTACTCTCCTGTCAGCTGGGTCTTCTGGCCAAAAACTACCTACCTTCAGTACTTCCATCTCCTATAGAGATTCCCAGTCTCATTTGTATCTGCACTGGGGATGATCAAGATAGATTGCCCAGTTAACATGCTAAGATTCTATTTGACAACTTCTGAAGGAAGAAGGAAAGGTAGGAAACATCTTTTTCTTCCTTTAAAGGGCTCCTCTGATATTTCAGCTTTCACCATCTCTAGATGGATTGCACTCAGTATCAAGAAAGCTTATCTATCCCTCATTGAGAGGGATATTTCATTCATGAGGGTCAAAGGCAATGAAATTAGGGCTGTTGCTACCTCATGCACCTATTTCAGTCACTCATCATTGGAGGAAGTTATGAAGGCTGCATTTTGGCAATTGCATACAACTTTCTCGTTTTACCTTCAGTCCTTAATGAACCAAAGCAAGGGTATTTTTTCCCTGGATCCAATAGTTGCGGCACAAATGGTGAGCCAGACTGCTGCTGTCTAATAGCAATAGATTTGTTCTACTGACAAATTCAGCTACACAGTAGTGACAGGTATGTATTACTGATATTAAAATGTAGCTTAAGGGTGGAATCAAACTAATTTTAATTATGTAATACTTACCTGTCACTATTAGATGACCTCCTCCGACACTGCTCCGATGTCCTTCAATAGTCAAGGTCCAAGAAAAGAATGAAGAGCACTACTGTGGATGGCTCTGTGATGTGGAGTCAGATTGGGTCTATGATCTACACACTCTAAAACTCTTCTACAATGGGAGGATAGTACATATGGCATTGACAAGGGTTTTCAATATCGGAAAAGGGTAGGCTACATAATAGTGACAGGTAATTATTACATAAATAAAATTATCTTTACCCCTCCCCACCCAAAAAAACTACATTTTTATGCCTGTTGTTAGAAGTTATGTATGCATTGACTAATTCTTGAATTTATACCATCATGTATCTATATTCAGGTGGAGAAAGTAGGCCTACATCAAATGGTGTCCTGTTACCACCAGCACCACCACCATATGTACCATCAGGGGCACTGCCTGCACCACCACCACCTGCAGCTCCAGCCCTGCCACCACCAGGTAACAGCATACCACCACCGGCACCACCAACAGCCTCTGGAGATCGAGGTGCTTTGCTTAG
Source organism: Margaritifera margaritifera (assembly GCA_029931535.1). NCBI lineage: Eukaryota > Metazoa > Mollusca > Bivalvia > Unionida > Margaritiferidae > Margaritifera > Margaritifera margaritifera. The sequence goes on from JAQPZY010001311.1 coordinate 998,209, forward strand.
CTCCATCGCGAGTTTTAGAAAAGGGGGACTGAAGAAAACAGATACCATTGATAGGAGCAGTCCTAAAATCTAATTCTACCCCCAAAGTCTGATATCAAAACTATGGTTTGAATGAGTTTTTGTGGAAATAGCATCCTACGAATGAGATACAAGTGGACATAAAACTGAAGAACATTTGTGGTCTACTCATGTTGTACAGACTTCCAGCTGTCAGGCTGTTGCTTTCTTTTGATGCCCCCAATTCAAACCATTTATTCTATATCATTTAAAATCAAATGCAGTATTCAAATGTTTAGATTAAGTTGAGGTCTTTGTTGATAACAGTTTGTAGCTCATACAAACAGTAAAAAATACCGGATGATATCTTATATCAATTTCCCATGGATAAGTAATACCTGTACATGGGGAAATTTTGCTATGGAAAAGTGATACCTGTACATGGGGAGATTTCGTATGGATAAGTGATACCTGTACATGGGGAGATTTTCGTATGGATAGGTGATGCCTGTACATGGGGAAATTTCCACTAGGTATAATCATACGACCAGATCACAAATCATGAAGATTTAACCTCTATGAATGGAAAAAAATAATTTGAAAATTGCTGAATGACAAAAATTGAACATTCAAAGTATAAAAAAAATGGAAAAGTCATGAATCCACACAAATTTTACATATACAGTATAATGTGAATTTGTTTATTTTCTTACATATCAATTTTTGCAGTTTTACACAAATGGTATTTTTATCAGTAGAGCAAATTGTGTATTTAGAAAGGGGTCTTATTGTTTCCACAGAAATATATTCTTCATTTGCCCTTTAAATTCATGGTTTATAGCAACAAATTTGTATGCCATGAAAAATAGTGCAATTACAGTATTTTCTTGTCGTAGTTCTGTCAGTTGAAAGATTAAATTTGTACTTGAACAAATAAAACGTTATTATCTGTGCAATTTGTTATGAGAATTTACTTGTATGAGCCATTATTGTCACTTTTCAGTTTTATGTACATCAAACACATACTTAGTAAGTATATAAAATAGGTTTCATTCATTGTAAATATTAAGTTGCAATGATTGCCCCAATTTAAGGGAAATCATATTTTCATGTGCAGATCTTGGAGAAAGATTTACATTGATAAAATAACATGAGAAGAGCATCAGTGTGGTTGTTAGTCATGGTTATATGTTGAGATGTCTTTAAGTATTTATTCTAAGAATCAAATGTCTCTTATTTCATTGTCAGAGTTGTTGAAATCCATCAAGCAATTTGTACCACATAAATAGCTTGTGAATAATTTTGCTTGTAATTACTGAACTCCTTTTGATTTATTTTATGGAAGAGACTTTGAAGCACATATATAAGTCTGGATTGCTATCAACTTTTCTAAAGTATGCAGTTCAAGTATTTGGAGACTCTAAGATCTAGATAATAAATGCATGGGTCAAAAATACCGTATATACTCATGTATATGCCGATACCAACTGTAAACTGCATGAAACCAGATCTGCCATTGCATAATGCGCTGGCAGATCTGGGTCTATGCAGTTTGTAAGGACTTCTCAGTAGAACAAACAACAGAGACCCTGATCTGCCAGCTCATTATGTTGTTTGCATTTGGACCCAGCTTATACTCGAGTATATACGGTAAGCATATCTTGAATATAAGCTCATACAGGTCTTCAGGTACTTTGTAGCAATAATAAGCTCATAAATGTGTAAAAAAAAAGAAAGAAAGTCTAGTGTGTAAAATTTGTTCTGTTTATGATGCATCTATTTCTAATTTATTGATTAGCGACTACATACTGATTTATTTCATTCTGATGCTGATTTTTCTTTTGTATATTCTTTAAATAACAATCTTTGTTTAATATTCTCTTAAATCTGATTGACATGTGTGAATATTGAAATTTAAAAAATTAGTTACATCATCTTATATTTCACTGTCAAAAAGTGAATATGAAAAATAATCTCATATGACCATTAGTGTATAATCCCATATGACCATTAGTCTATAATCTCATATGACCATTAGTGTATGCTATTATTAGCTTGATTTTACAGTGTCAGTTTTATTTATGTGCAGTATGAAAAGTCTACTTAGCTATAATTACTTGATTTTACAGTGTCAATTTTTGTTATGTACAGTACAAAAAGTCTACTTGGCTATAATTACTTGATTTTACAGTGTCAATTTATGTTATGTACAGTACAAAAGTCTACTTGGCTATAATTGCTTAGAAAAAGGCTACTTAGCAACAATTGCTTAGAAAGAGTCTACTTAGCTACAATTATTGCTTGATTTTACAGTGTCAATTTTTGTTATGTACAGTACAAAAAGTCTACTTGGCTATAATTACTTGATTTTACAGTGTCAATTTATGTTATGTACAGTACAAAAGTCTACTTGGCTATAATTGCTTAGAAAAAGGCTACTTAGCAACAATTGCTTAGAAAAAGTCTACTTAGCTATAATTGCTTAGAAAGAGTCTACTTAGCTATAATTGCTTAGAAAAAGTCTACTTAGCTATAATTGCTTAGAAAGAGTCTACTTAGCTATAATTGCTTAGAAAGAGTCTACTTAGCTACAATTATTGCTTAGAAAGAGTCTACTTAGCTACAATTATTGCTTAGAAAAAGTCTACTTAGCTATAAATGCTTAGAAAAAGTCTACTTAGCTATAATTGCTTAGAAAAAGTCGACTTAGCTATAATTATTGCTTAGAAAAAGTCTACTTAGCTATAATTGCTTAGAAAAAGTCTACTTAGCTACAATTATTGCTTAGAAAAAGTCTACTTAGCTACAATTATTGCTTAGAAAAAGTCTACTTAGCTATAATTATTGCTTAGAAAAAGTCTACTTAGCTATAATTGCTTAGAAAGAGTCTACTTAGCTATAATTGCTTAGAAAAAGTCTACTTAGCTATAATTGCTTAGAAAGAGTCTACTTAGCTACAATTATTGCTTAGAAAGAGTCTACTTAGCTATAATTATTGCTTAGAAAAAGTCTACTTAGCTATAATTGCTTAGAAAGAGTCTACTTAGCTACAATTATTGCTTAGAAAAAGTCTACTTAGCTATAATTGCTTAGAAAGAGTCTACTTAGCTATAATTATTGCTTAGAAAAAGTCTACTTAGCTACAATTATTGCTTAGAAAAAGTCTACTTAGCTACAATTATTGCTTAGAAAAAGTCTACTTAGCTATAATTGCTTAGAAAAAGTCTACTTAGCTACAATTATTGCTTAGAAAAAGTCTACTTAGCTACAATTATTGCTTAGAAAAAGTCTACTTAGCTATAAATGCTTAGAAAAAGTCTACTTAGCTATAATTGCTTAGAAAGAGTCTACTTAGCTACAATTATTGCTTAGAAAAAGTCTACTTAGCTATAATTGCTTAGAAAAAGTCTACTTAGCTACAATTATTGCTTAGAAAAAGTCTACTTAGCTATAATTGCTTAGAAAAAGTCTACTTAGCTACAATTATTGCTTAGAAAAAGTCTACTTAGCTATAATTGCTTAGAAAGAGTCTACTTAGCTATAAATGCTTAGAAAAAGTCTACTTAGCTATAATTGCTTAGAAAGAGTCTACTTAGCTACAATTATTGCTTAGAAAAAGTCTACTTAGCTACAATTATTGCTTAGAAAAAGTCTACTTAGCTACAATTATTGCTTAGAAAAAGTCTACTTAGCTACAATTATTGCTTAGAAAAAGTCTACTTAGCTACAATTATTGCTTAGAAAAAGTCTACTTAGCTACAATTATTGCTTAGAAAAAGTCTACTTAGCTATAATTGCTTAGAAAGAGTCTACTTAGCTACAATTATTGCTTAGAAAAAGTCTACTTAGCTACAATTATTGCTTAGAAAAAGTCTACTTAGCTATAATTGCTTAGAAAGAGTCTACTTAGCTACAGTTATTGCTTAGAAAGCATCTACTTAGCTTTAACTGCTTAGAATGAGTCTAATTAGCTATAATTATTGGTTATAAAAAGTCTACTTAGCTATAAATGCTTAGAAAAATACCCAAATAACTTGTAGCATATATATGGCAAATGAGATTCTGTGTTTATGGATCATATAGTACCCATTCCATCTAAGTCTGCCCAGTTTACCTCCTCTGTAGGTTTCCTGGTAATGAAAGCATTTTTTGTTTGCTTTTATTTATAGTTTGTACATGGACAACTGGGTAGATCCAGTGTATTCGGTATGTACCGATGTACCAGGAGACTGGTACCCTGCCTTCTTCACTACATTACAAAAAAATGTAGTGAAGAAGACAGGGTACAATACCACAAATTTATGTTGAAATCCATACAATATGGCAGATGGACCAGAATAGCCTCATTCAGTTTACTTTATTTCAATAGCAGCCTCTCATATAATCAGGGTGCTGATTCATCCTATTCCTAAATAAGTTCTTCTAGTATTGTCTTCTTTGGGATATGTTTGCTTTTGGACTTTCCACTTTTCAGTTACTTGTATACTTAAAGTTAGTTATCAGCATGTGTTTCAGTTACTTGTATACTTAAAGTTAGTTATCAGCATGTGTTTCAGTTACTTGTATACTTAAAGTTATCAGCATGTGCATAGATGGGTGCTAATGATTGTACTGTTTTAAATATCTTCTCACTTTAAATTTGATGTCATGTAAATAATTTCATGGGAAAATATTGGAAGCTGTGCAATATCATGAACATTCTCAGTTGTTAGCAAGTAGAAAACTTAAGGATTTTTTCAGTCATACATTTTTCATGAACAAATTATTTATTGGCATTATTATGCAGAAGTAGAGTCTACACTAACATATACTGATACTTCATATCTAAAGCAGTACTCTCATTCAGGCTTGAAACTCCTTTTGTACATTACTTAAAAGAAGGTCATTGTGACCCAGGTTATCTCATTCTCCTCTAACAGTGATAAAACATACATTCAGGTCAATCTATACACACACTATTATTACAGCAGAGGTCATGAAACTTGATATTATGTTTATGCATCTGCACTTCCATACCAAAAGTAGGCCACCATGACCAGCATTTCATGTCTACAAAGCAGTTGAAATCATTTAATGGTATCTTTTTTATTGAACATGTCTCTTGGAAATGTTTTTTTGTGTGTGTGTTTATGTATGCGTGTGTTTTATGTAGAGATCTAGTTTTCAGTTAGGAAAATAAACAGAAATATTATCTTATTAAAACCTACGAGACAAATTAGCATACTTTGCAGTTGGCATTTCCAACATAATAATACAGGTAATCTGATGTATAGCTCTAAGAGAACAAAGCAAAACATGCTTATTCAAACATTCAAACATGAACCATGTCTGAAAACAATACATGCTATTTCATCCAATATAGCTATGACCATTATGTCATCACACAGTTGAGTTATTAATGTTATTTTGTGATCAGGACACAAGATTCATGAGTACATTTTTATTTAGTCCAGATTCCTGTGTTTTATATCATTCATCAGTTAGATGTTGTTATTTATTATTTACATAAATGTACATAATATTTCAGGCAATGCAAATGCAGATTGATATGTTGTCATTGTTAGTCACTATTATGGATTTTGTTACTACTCCCTTACACATTATCTCCCTTCTGGCATTGATTATTTTTCACCTATCTACCACCTGTATGTGCCTATTGACATTATGTTCTTTAATGTTGAGATCTTTAAGTATATTTGGCAAATTTTAGGTCACTTTTCTCCACATTTTAGCATCAAGGATAATACGATACCTTCCACCTGTCCATCTGTTTGCCCATCTTTCCATTTATTTTTAACTGTATCTAGTCCTAAACCACTGGGTGAAAATTCACCAATAGTTGGTATATTTGTTTTTCATATGGTAACCTTGTACAAGACAGGTACAGTTTTTGTCTCCCTTTCCCCAAGGGAAGGGTGTGAAAGGTCAAATTTACCCCCACCCCACACACAAAAATCAATGACAATGATATCCTCAGATACTTGTAACCAAACTTAATATGTGCACATGTAGAAGGAACGCACATAAATATGTAACACAGATTGTGAACTGTGACCCCTGGTTCACTGTCCAGGGTCCTGAGAATAGAATTATGGTGGTGGGGGGTTGAGTAGAGTGTCCTAGATAATGTTTTAAATCACCATATATACTTGCATATAAACCGAGTCCAAATGCAAACAACATAGACTCCGATCTGCCATCGCATAATGCACCAGCAGATCAGGGTCTATGTTGTTTGTTCTACTGATTCGTCCTTATAATATTTTCAGCATTAATTGTAATGAGTAAATCTGAATCTTTTCTGATACATTGAAGTATATCCTTTTATGTTTGTTATGAACAAATTTACACTTTTTATTCTCTTGAATGTTATTCTTCAACACAAGTAGCTTTGATCACACTTTAACCCCATCCACCTTTGTAAACAAATTCGCATTATATCTACCGTATATACTCGCATATCAGTTGGGTCCAAATGCAAATATTGCGCCAGCAGATCAGGGTCTATGTTGTTTGTTCTACTGATTAGTCCTTACAAACTGCATAGACACCAGATCTGCCAGCACAATATTCGATGGCAGATCTGGGTTTATGCAGTTAGCAGTTGGTATCGGCTTATACGTGAGTATATACGGTAGGCTGCCAGTATGCTATAAATGGCATGTGGATTTGTGATAACTCATTTAAGTTTCACTGTGGAAACCTACGTCATCTGTATAAAGTACCATATGTATTCGCTTATAAGTTGGATCCTACTGCAAACTGCATAAACCTTGATATGCAGTTGCAATATGCAATGGTAGAGCTGGGTCGATGGAGGTTATTGGGAGTAATCAGTAAAACAAACAGCATAAACCCTGATCTGCCAGCACATTATGCGACGGCAGATCAGGGTCTATTTTGTTTGCAGTTGGACCAACTTATAAGTGAGTATATATGGTACTTATTGCCTAGTCCTCCTAGAAAAAGTTACAATCAGCAAAAGTGTATAGGTTTACACAAGTACTAACACCTAGGTTTTTTACCAAAAGTGTTAGAATGCAATTTACATTTATCAAGTTATAAAATAGAAAGCAAACTCAAAGTGACTGTCCAGTAAAGAAGAAAACTTGTAATTAGGCCTGGGTGATGTTCATATTATGGAGTTTGTACCTGAATATTCTTGCTAATTTTCAGAAGTTCTTTTGCAAGTAGCCCAGGTACATGTAGGTATGAAAGACTAGTAATGTACCAAAAAGGTGAGATTTTCTTATTCACCGAAACCTGTCTGTTAGGGACACCCAAGGGACCACATTCATTTTTCCTTTGTGGACAAGTGAGCTTTATAGAGCAGTTAAAAATAATCATTAAAATAAGAAAAGGGTGTCCTGGATATTTTCTTTTTGAGCAGGTGTCTTTGACATCAAGGTGTCCACTAATGTGGATATCATCACTGTAGCTCAAAATTTAAAATGAAGGAATGTATGTTAAACATAGATTACATATTGAAGTACAAATTTCAAAGGCAAAACCTTATTCTGTTCAATGTAATATAATGCAGAGAAAGAACAGCTTAATTACAGCATTTCAGAAAGTTATTTATCGTTTAACAGTTATTTTAATTTCAGGATGTTTGAAGTATCATTGTTTGTATGAATGATTTGACACAGTGTATCAACTATTGCATATTAATAATATATTACATAACAAGGGGAGGAGCCTTAAGTGTGTAATATTTCTGCTGCTATTGTTTGAGTTTCTTTTCCTTTCTTTCTTATACACAAGACAATTTGATTGCTGAATAAATTTCATGTCTGTATATTTGTTGTTTATTGTGTATGCTAGTGACTTCATACACCAGAGCCATTCATGTTAAGCAATCAGTCAATTACAGTACAGCAACATTGTTCACAAGTATCCTGTATGTATGTGATATTTGAAATATACAGCTGTGCCTGATACATTAAAAGAACCATGAGAAATTTGTTAGTCATTGAATACTAAAATATGATGCATTTATTTCAGTATTTCTGAAAGTCTGTGATGAATAATTTACCTTCATCATAATGTTCTTGCTCAACTAAGATTTACGTTATTCTGCACTTACTTCAGGGAGCTATAGTGGCATAGTTGTTTGCATGCCAGACTTGCATGTCCAGGTTTGGATTTTGCCCAGACCAGACCTGAATGGCCACCATCTTGTGGTCATTGGGCAAGACACTTTACTCCAAGTGCCTTGGTATGATGCAACTTTTCATGAATTGATGTGCCTTGTAAACACCATAAAATCTATGAGTCTATGGGTAGCCACAGTAGCTCGGATGATATAGTATCGGACTTGAAATCCAAGGATCATGGATTCAATACCCACCCAGGCCAACCCAGTTTGGCTGCCTCATTGTGTCTTTGAGAAAGGCACTTAGCTCCCATTTCCTCTGCATGATATACACAATAATGTGTTAAGAGTGGCATTAAAAACTAACCAACCAAACCAACATCTATCAGTCCTCATTTACTCAATAAAATCATACTGAAAACTTATGTAAACTTATTTTTGTTTCAAATGTTTATTTCAGTTGCACTTCTCAATGCACACATACTTATGTTATTTTAATAAGGTGAGAGTTGCTGAGCTGTGCTTATTCCAATAAAGAACGAATTTGTCATTGAGAAAAATGTATTTCCCGCTAATATTATATCATAGAAGACGCAGTGTAACAGTGACTATGTTTGTCCTTATACCTATTCATACCTTTGGGTGGAGTTTTTAGATTTAAGTGTTTTATTGTTTTGTGTTGAAGTTGTATCATTAAATTCTTGTCAGACTTTGCATAGAGGTTCAGTAGGGATATGGATGGTCCTCACTTAGCCATGGAACAAAAGTTTAAAAGTCAAGATCATGAACCAAATACTTGAAGGTCAGGGACAAAAGTGTCTGAAAAGGTGAAGAGGAAGAGGGGAAACATTTTACGAATGTAGATTTAAAAATAAAGAATTTGATCTGTTTTTATGTCACTTCCAGTGCCATCTGTACATGTGTGCAGATAGTTACATGGTTTTTCCTAATAACTAATTTAGAAGTGATCATTCTAGGTCAAGTTGAAAATCAGCAAAATATTTAGAGAAGGACTATATTTTTTCTAAAGATTTAAATGCACATTTAGAAAATACAATCTACAGTGACACGTGCACTTGTTCCATTTCATATTATTTCCTCATACAAAGGTCTTGTTCTATGACATATCTTAGAAAATGCAATCCACAGTGACATATGCACTTGTTCCATTTCATATTATTTCTCATACAAAGGTCTTGTTCTGTGACATATCTTAGAAAATAGAATCCACAGTGTCATGTGCACTTGTTCCATTTCATATTATTCCTCATACAAAGGTCTTGTTCTATGACATATCTTCACCTTGTACAATTAAAATCTCATGTAGCTCTTCATACTTGTCACTTTTGTGTAACAATTTGTATTCTGTTTGCTCGAGAAGGAAAGAAAATATTTTATTAAGTTTGATTACAAGATTGCATCAGACATTTTTCTGAAAGTCACCTATCTTTGCTGAATTTTTCTTTTTTTAATCCAATTCTTCCTTTGAAAAGGAAAGAATAAAATCAGAGTAATGGTGAAATTAATGTGAAATCTAACTGTATTTTCTTGATGAAATGGTAATAACAATTAAATTTTGTGCACATGTAATTTCAGTTGCAGCCATTTATAAGTTGAACAAGAGGGCTGGTATTGTCCAACCTTCATGACCCCCCCCCCTTCCATATTATTCCTCCTCTAAAGAATGTTCAGAATTTTTGGTAAATGTTTTGACTATTCCTCACTTCACAGGGGTAGAAGTGGTGTTAAATAAACTATTCATTATTCATTTTTTTTTTTCTTGTCTTATAACAATATAATGTACATGACCATAAATAAATTCCCATACTTAAAAAAGAATGTAGACTTTACAGTAAATGATAATTTGTATGTGTGTGTGTGTATATATATATATATATATATATATATATATATATATATATATATATATATATATATATATATATATAGTGATAGAGTAGAAGAGTTTATGTGATTGCCTTTCATCTGGCATCAGTCACCCATCATCCATTAGCACAGTTTGTTATCGCTACTCGTTCTTAACTACTGGGAGAATTGCCACCAAACTTTACAGATACATTTATTCCAAGGTCTAGATGGTCCTGAAATGCAAACAGTGCCCCTCAGGCAACCAATATGGTCACCATGGCAGCCATATTTAATATATTGCTACTACATCCATTGTCTGGCGTCCGTTATCAAAAGTTTGTTACTGCTACTTCTCCTAAACTACCGGGAACATTGCCACTTAAATTTACCGACACATTTATCCCAAAGTCTAGTTGGTCCTAAATGAAAATAGTGCCCCTTGGACATCCAATATGGCCACCATGGCAGCCAGTTTAAAAATATTGTTATTGCTACTACTAAATGGATATAGGTTTATCGCTAAAAGACTTCCTATGATGTCTTCTTGGTCCTGAATGAAAATCATGCCCATCAGATGTCCAAGATGGCAGTCATGGTGGCCATCTTGACAGTCTTGTTATTGCTATTCTCCTGAATGGATGGTCATATTGACATTGGGTTTTCAGTATAAGACTTCTTATGATGTCTAGTTTTCCTGAATTATAATGATGCCAAACTGACATGCAATATAGCCACCATGCAATCCATCTTGAAAATCTTGTTATTGCTACTCCTCCTAAATGTATGGTCATATTGACATTAGGGTTTTCAATAAAAGACTTCTTATGATGTCTAGTTGGTCCTAAGTGAAAATGTTGCCAATCTGACATCCAATATGGCCACCATGGAATCCATCTTGAAAATCTTGTTACTGCTACTCTTGAATGAATGGTCATATCTACATGGCATTGTCACTCAAAGACTTATGATGTGTACATGGTACTTAATGAAAATGGTGCTAATCACACCTCCAACATGACTACTAAATCTTTGTATTGCTGCTTCTAAATGGATGGTAATAGGTACATAGGGGTTTTCACCAAAAGACCTTCTTATCATGTCTGGTTGGTATGAAATGAAAATGATGCCAATTTGACCTTCAGTATGGCCCACCTAGTAGCCATCATAAAATCATGTTAGGGCTACTTGTCCTTAATGAATAGTTCTAGTGATGGGGGCTTTTTACTAAAAGACTTCTTATGATGCCTAGTTGATCCTAAATAAAAATGGTGCTTTTTAAACTTCCAACATGATGGCCATGGTGGCCAGCTTGAAAATCTTGTTATCACTAGTCCACAATGAGCGATGATCATATTGACACTTGATTTCCATTAAAATAGCCTATGTGACCTCCCAAAATGTGAAAAATCTCATAAAAGTTACTTCTCCAAAATGGACGGCCATACTGTCCTTTATAAAAAAAAAATACTTCTTTCTTTTTCTGTATTAAAATGACGTTGATACATTCTTTAAAATGATGCCTTGATGGCCAACTATAAAATCTGTACATGGCAGCTTCTCTTGAATGGATAGTCATATTAACATGGGGTTTTCACTAAAACAGTATAGCAATAGATAGCTAATTATAATGGAAATGGTGCTCATCTAACCTCCAATATGACACCATAGTCATCTCAAAAATCTTGTTATCACTGCTCTTCTTGTATGAATGGTGGTACAAACAAGGGGTTTACATTACAACACTTCTTGCATTATTTAGATAGTTTCTTAACGACAGTGGTGCATATCCGACCACCAACATACCCCCACTTTTGTGAAGTTTTGAAAACTAGACCTAACTGACCTTGGGGTTAAGTCTAAGGTCATTGCTTGCATTTTTATACTTCATTGAGTTTATGTACACAAAGACTTGTACAGATACAAGTAAATTTTGACCAGACTTTGTATTTCATTGCATTTCAATAAACAAGTTAATAGTCCACACTCTGACATTGATTTGAGGTCAGCAGTCTTGACTTGGGTTTTTAGCTCCACTGGCTTGTAAGCATGATAACAAAAACAAGTATGAATGGATTTTTATCATTTGACTTCATTTTTGGTTATATCTGAAGATTTCCTTGAATGATACAACTAAGATTACTTATTTTGTTTCCAGAAATATTACTTAAAGATGCAAGCAAACTTAGCATTTGGTTATATCGTGACATTGCCCGAGACAAGTTCAGCGATCTTCTATATCAGGTTCAGGGTCAAAGGCCGTGATAAAAAAAAAAATTGTTCTACACTTACAGGTATCTTTTGAACATGTTAGCTCAAACATAAGAAAGTATTTTTGTTACCAAATTTGGTATATTGGATTATCTCAAGAATATCAGCGATGGTTTCAATACTCAGCAGTTAAAAAGAAGAAATGGTCTTATCTTGGGTTCCAGGAAATTCTTTTCAGTCATGAGAGCTCTAATCCCTTCAAGGAACTCTTGTTTACTGTGCATTAGCACCAAGCCAGTTATCAGCATACACAATAATTTGTATAGGGATTATTACACTTTTTATTTCCACCAGTCATAAACCAAAAGAGCTTATGTGATGGCCTGTTGTAGGTCGTCTGTTGTCAGTCACGTGTCCATTAGCACAAGTTTATGACTACTTCACCTTAACTACTGGGAATATTGCCATGAAAGATTAAATACACATTCATACCAATGAATAGTTAGTTCTACATGGAAATGGTGTCCCTCAGACATCCAATATGGCCACCATGGTCATCATCAAGTAAATCTTATTGCTACTTCTCCTGAATGAGGCCATACAACCTGTGTAATTACGTTACTGAATATTGGATAGTATGCCTATCGTTGAGGCTATACAACCTGTGTAATTACGTTACTGAATATTGGACAGTATACCTATCGTTGAGGCTATACAACCTGTGTTCAAAAGCAATACTTGTTCAGACTCTAATTTATCGGAGAACAAATATGTCGCTATTTATCATGTATATTTTTTAAAACATATACTCAGCCGGATATATATCTGTCAACATAAATAACAACCCTGACAGTTGTAGAATTAAAAATGGAAATATAACTATATCCTTGTGTGATATTAAATATGCTTGTGTTAACTTCCACACTTTAAACTTATAAGTACTATAACTTCTCACCGGGTGAGATTCAAATTGCATCATGTAGATTATTTTTCTTCAAAGAGTAATCGTTTTATAAATACTAAAGTAGATAATGGGATCATTTCTTGACCATTCGATACAAAATAATAACTCGGATGTGCGTGTTTAGAAAGTGGGTGAGATAGTACATTCAGCGGTTTGGTTTGGTTTTATGGGCATAACGCCATTCTGCAGCACATGATAGGCTATACATGGCGATCAGTATATCTGGTGGAGGAAGAACCCGGAAAAATCCCGGGAAGAACCACCGACCCACGGGAAGCTACTGGCAAGCTTTCTCACATAACCACATTGGCCGAGCCCAATACTCGAACCCATGCGGACAGAGGTGAGATGGCAGTGATCGGTAAAGGCGAGCGCCTAAGACCACTCGGTACATTCAACGGAACAGAATAATAATAATAATAATAATAATAACGAGGACTTTGTATAGCGCCTAATCTTTAGAAGCTCTAAGAGCTTTACAACATTAGATAACACCTAAAAAAACATATATAATGATATGATTACGAAAAACAAACCATGAAATTAGAAAACAAAAACATGCTGAAAATAGTTAAGGTTAGGAAATATTATTAAGTCTTTAGGTCTATTCTTGCAGTCGAAATAGGTGAGTTTTAAGAACACTCTTGAATGAGATCACTGTGTCTTTGTGTCTAAGTTCATAGGGCAATTCGTTCCATGTTGCTGGGCCCTGGTATGCAAAAGAACGTTGTCCGTATGATTTCATTTTGATAGTGGGAATAATGAGAATACGAGTGTCGGAAGAGGAGCGTAAGTATCTTGCTGGTGTGTACACATGGGTGAGGTATGTTGGACTGGAGCCAGTCAATGAAACGTAGCACAGAGAACAAATTTTGTGTTTGATTCTGGATCGAATGGGTAGCCAGTGTAGGGTACAGAGCAGAGGGGGGGGGTGCTCTGTTCGTGGTACTCTAAGAATGATCCGAGCAGCTGTGTTTTGAACTTTTTGAAGTTTCTGAGTAGATACTGAGATGAACCAGATAGAATTGAGTTACAATAGTCCAGTCTTGAAAGTACTAAGGAACACTCAAGTGTTTTAGTGGCATCAACTGAAAAATAATTGCGAATGGAGCTGATGCGTCTCAGCTCAAGATATGTAGCCTTGCAAATGTTCATGACATGTTGGTGCAATGAGAGAGTACTGTCTAGAGTAACACCTAGGTTTCGTACTGACTGTGTGAATTTAATGTTGGTGTTGCTGATATTTATTGTTTGAGGTAAAGGATGTGAATGAGAAAGTCTTTGTGTTGTAATAAGAATGGCTTCAGTTTTATCATCATTCATCTGCAGCTTGTTACATGTCATCCATGATTTCACATCGGAAATGCACCCCTCTACACCTTGGATGGTAGCATCAACTTCAATTGGGTGGCTCGATTTGTATATTTGGGTATCATCAGCGTACAATTGGTGAGACACTGGATGACGATCAATGACACTTGAGAGCGGCTGAGTGTATAGAATGAAGTGTATATAATGAAGAGAACAGGTCCAAGAACAGAACCCTGTGGAACACCAAAACATAGATCAACTGGGCTGGAGTGTTTTCCATCTGCGGACACAATTTGTGTCCTGTTGACCAAGTAGGACTTGAACCATAGTAAGGCTGTATCGTGAATGCCAAATACATGATGGAGACGGTGAAGTAATATATCATGGTCTATTGTGTCAAATGCTGCAGACAAGTCAAGGAGGATGAGGACTGTAATCTTTCCACTATCCAAAGCAGAGAGAAGGTCGTTAACTACTTTCAGTAGGGTAGTTTCGGTACTGTGGCGAGGGCGATATGCAGACTGTACATTGCTAAAAAGACTGTTTGAATTCAGATGAGATACAAGTTGGGATAGAACAACTTTTTCAAAGATTTTTGACATGAATGGGAGGTTAGAAACTGGGCGGTAGTTCTTTAAATCGTTATAGTCAAGTGTTGGTTTCTTCAGCAGAGGCTTTACAATGGCAGTTTTGAAAAATGATGGGAATTCCCCTGATGAGAGAGAAGTATTAATAACATCAGTTAGTGAAGTCAATATTGGATCTAAGCACTCAAGCAGCAGTGATGTCGGAACCGGATCAAGTTTACATGACTTTGGGGCACTCTTCATCATGATTGTACGTACTAAATCCATAGAGACAGATTCAAATGCTGCTAACGGTTGCCGCTGAAATTCTGTATCGCAACTGTATGGCGACGACAAGTCAATTGAAATTGTGTTGTCAAGCTTATCTCTAACGGTTTGCACTTTGTCACGGAAGAAATTTGCAAACTGGTCCAGAAGGTCGACTGGAGAGAAGGTAGTTGGAAGTGGTGTACATTTGTTCCTTGACATTAGCTTGTTAGTAATCTCGAAGAGCTCTTTGCAGCTGGAACTTTCAGTGATCTTAGTACTGTAGTGGACTGATTTCGATGCATGGACTATGTTTGTGACATTCTTCTTAGCGGCTTCATAGATTTGCTTATGAATAGTGGGTCAGGTGGAAAGCCAAAGCCTCTCAGCCTTACGGCGGTCTCTTTTAGCAGTGCGAAGCTGGTCCCTAACACTGCTATACCACGGAGAATACTTTTTAATTGATACTCTGCACTTGGTTGCTGGGGCATGTTTGTCAAGCGATGAATGCAGGCAGTTATCACGTTGTTCTGCTGTAGGAGGTAACAAAGTTGTTAAGATTGCTTGGATGTCATGCATTAGTTGGGTTCTATTTATCATACGGAGGTTTCTCTTAGTAGCAAATAAAGGTGGAGGGTTTGGGTACTGAAATATCAAGATGGCATATAATGCAGAAGTGATCTGATGCAAGTTCGTGGGACACCAGGGAGGACTGTAGAATATTATCATCAGGTCTATGAAGAACCCAGTCTAAAATGTGACCATGTTTATGGGTGGGTTGCCTAACTGACTCTTTGAGGTTGAAAACGTGGATGGAATCTAGGAGTTTTGATGTGTATGGGTTTCCAGGACAGTCAAAGGGAAAGTTGAAATCTCCAAGAATTATCAGGTTGCCACCTATCGAATTTCCATACTCCAAGAGATTCGGAAACTGCTCCAAAAAGAGAGATTCAGTCAGCTTGTTTTTTCTACTAGGAGGAGGGCGGTAGAGGCAGAAAAAATGGACTGACCTTTGTTCCAGTGTGAGTGTGGTTTGGACTAGTTCAAACGATGTGTGGTAGAAATTGAAGGTTGTAGTGTGATTAAGACGGTTGATCATGGAGTTCTTTGCGATGACAGCAATTCCACCTCCGCGAGAGTGGCGAGGGAACGACTTGATGGAGTAACCGAGGGGTGTTAGATCCGCGCACTTGGGCTCATCGCCTGATGTGTTTAGCCATGTTTCTGTCAGGAAAAAGACGTCGATATTCTGATCGTTGATAAAATTAACTATTTCTGTGCGCTTTTCCGGTGGCCCTACTGATTGGGCATTGAATAATGCGATGCACAGTGGTATCTCTTAGATAGTTGACACAAAGGTTGACGATTTCAGAGGAATTTGAATTAAGTTACCTAAATTAACGACCGAGTTTTCAAATTGCTGTGCCGGAAATGGCGAAAGGGAGATAACTGGAATTCTTCTTCCTGTTCTACGCCGGCCAGCTTTGAAACAACGTTTCTTTTTTCGCTTCCGTTTACATTTAAGTAATGATGAATGTAGTCCCAGGTCGTTTAGTCTAGTGCACAATGTTGTGTGGAGAGCCAAGGAGTGGTCATTTAAAGCAATTAATGAGGGTCTATCATAGCGTAAACGGGTGGACTGGCGAGTATCACGTGATGGCGGTATGTTCAACAACAAAGGTAGTTGTAGCAGTGGAGTAAGACGGCTGAGAAAAAGTCTAATAGTTCTCGTTTCCAAAACAAGAAGATGATGAAACACATTCCAGCAGAACAGCCAATGCATGATGAACACAATAACATAGACGAAGTCAGACAACAAGCACATAAATAATGAAAAACGGCACAAAAATCTGGAGCAGCTGCCTCAAGCCTGTTAAACGATAGCGGCCATCTTGAAAAAGCATGCGAATGAGGGTCAGCCCAGGTGTAATTTGCACTAACAGCATGATCGCAGACAAAGGAAGATGAAAAAAAAAAAATGTAATGCATGATCGCGGAGTGTAGACAATGTTTGATGACAACATAAATATACATTGAAATGTTTCTTACAACATAAATGATGGCACAAATCTGTATTGGGATAAACTCAACAGTGGTGAGGGAGGTGATGGAAATATTTCATGAGTTTATCATGAAATCAGTAATCTGAGTTATCAAAATATAACGTGTCTTTTATTTGTTTACAAGTTTGGATGGGGTAAAGCTGTAGTCAAAGCTTGTTGTATTACAAAATAACATTCAAAAGAAGAAAAAAAAAATTCAAGCATGACAATAATAGTCTACAATGTTAGAAAAGATAAAGATTTGTAGATTACACTTAATGAAGATAGCATGAAGACAAGTGCCATGAATCCCAAGAGCAAGATTGTTAAAACAGTACGGTATGAAGAAGGAGTACATTACGTGTTTGATGTGAATAAATATACACTTTTGAATTTAACTAATTTTACAGAATAAATTGAAGATCTCATATATAACAATGACAGTGATAGATTTCAGAGAAAACAAAGTTCAAATAAAAGCAGCGTAAGGTGATTCAGTATATGAATAAACTGTTTTTGAATTAACCGTAGAAACGGAAAAACTTGACATAAAGCTGAAATCATTCATACGTTTGGCAGGATTAATGAAACGTTCCAACTTGCTAAAAATGAAAGTTCCAGCTGTCAATGGATTTCTGATTGGATTGTTGATAACATCTAAAGACAATTCATCAAACAAAACATATTATCTGGATGTTTATGCCGTTTTGAATCGCTTATCATTACTATGATACTGAAAGTACGTATGCTTACACACATATCAACCAATAGTGGGAGCAAATTAAACGGAACAAAAAGAAAATAAAAATATGCAGATGCAAATAAATGGTTAACTGAGCAATATACATACACATTGAACAAGCAAGGCAGAAACAGATTCAATACAGAAAGGTCTGTGATAGTCACGTGGATGACCAGTGACAGGTAGAAATTGTCAACATGCAAGCATATGAATAATACAACAATGGATACAAATACATTTTGATAATGGTTGATGTATTCTACAAATATGCGTTTGGCGCAGAAAGTAAAAACAAAAATAGGACATGGTATACACGACGCTTCTATCGAACGTTTCAAAGAGAAAAAGCCCGAAAACATTCGGCTTGATAAGGGAAAAGAGCTATACAACATGAAAGTTAAGGACTTTTTTGAGGGGGGGGGGGAGGAAACTATTGAATACTTTTGAACTTACTCACGCGCGCACAAAGAAAAGAAAAAAGAAAAAAAAGAAGAAAAAAAAACAACCCCAAGACATCTGTAGTGGAAAGGTTTAACGGAACCCTAGAGACTAGAATGTGGTAATATTTCACTCAGGATGACACCAGAATATGGGTAGACATTTTACAAAAAGCTAATTGAGGGATACAAAGATAACATCCGTCACACAGCAATTGACAGATCAAAAGTATAGATCAACCATTTCCTTTACCTGACCTCTGACATGTTCAGAACTCCTACATTAAAATTTGGTGAAACAGTCAGAATTGTAAAATACAAACTATTTGCAAAGAAATATCTTCCCAACATTACCGAGTAAATATTAAATATTAGGTAAGCCGTTCCAGGTGATCCAGTAGTTTACAAATCCAAAGACTTAAAGTGAGAGGATATCGTTGGTGTATTTTACTAACAACAGCTCTCGGTATACGACACATATGATGACATATACAAAGCTTATCAAATTTTGAAAACCATGAGAATAAAAAGCAAACGTTACACACTCGTTGAATCGTAACATCTGCCATTATCAAACTGAACATTATCGGTAAAATTATCGCAGAGCAACAAGGCTCCGCCTAAATTCCTTTGGGTCTAGTCTTATTGTATAGAAACAACGCCAAAATTGGAATAAACCATACATCTGAATTTCCAGATTCTTTTTATGACACGTGTTTTGATTGCTATCAAAAGATGTTTTTATCGTTATCAGTCGTGACTAACTACATTTGGACCTTAATCTGGAAAACTCACTTAATTTATCCTTGAATAATCCAGCAATTTTTTTTGTCGTGTGAGGGATATCATATATGTAGTCCTTTGGATATTCACTAGTGTCGTAGAACTTGATGTCATCCTTCAATTCGTTGTAAATGTTTTCTGTCTCAACATTACAACACTGAAAATCTCTATTGGAACAAATAAAAGTTATTTTTATGACTGATTTAATTTGAAAATTTATTGTAATAGGATTTGTTCATCAACCAATTGGATAACTCTAACACTGAAGAACCACCAAAGATAGGTTTGATTAATTTAACTTTTTTTGTTGTTGTTGTTGTTGTTTTTTTGTGTTGTTTTTTTGTTTTTTGTTTAGTTTTTCATACTTAAAAGAAACATGTCATCGTCAATGATTGTTCTCCTGGCGAATGATAGATTTTTTCTGCATTTGAAAAATGTGTTTTGTCTGCACTTAATATAACCGTTGCAATACCGAAGAGACTCAAAGTGTTTATAGAAAATATGGCTGTTCATCAATTTAACGAATCCATCTCGAATTCATTAGTTTCTTTTTGTATCAAACTTGTATTCAGTTCTATGTTGATTTCAACAAAGTTTTTTGTTGAAATAGGACAACTCTGTGTAACTTCGTTAGTTTCAAACCCAACTGCATGCACAGCTTTACGTTTCTGCAAAGTATAACATACTTGTATTTATTCTTCTATGTACATAATAGTTTTGTTCACTTTGTTTTGTACCCTTGCAATCATTATTTAATTTCTTTTGTAATGGAGATTCATTATTTTCATCTGGTAAACGTTTCTCAGGAACTAACGGGTAGTTTGAAAATAATGGTATAAATTTGTTGGTATCTCCAAATCCATTTAAAAGTATGAAACCAGTATCAATATTATCATGAATCTTGAACAGATATTCGTTTAACCATCTAATTTGTTTTATCATATGCCTATTTGAAATGTTGCACCGGTAAATTTTGACGTATTGCCCAATCATAGAAGTTATGATATTATAAGTAGTTAATGAGTAATATTGATTTTGTTATATCGAATTATTCATCATTTTGAACAACACCATTTTCATCCGCATAGAATTAATAATTAGCTTTACCAGGGATTTAGTCTTCCAATCTCAGTTAGCAATTCAAGTTTAACACCTGATATACTGTAGTTAAACTTGCATCATGAGCTGACCCAGGTGCACTGTAATGTGTTGGGTCAAGATTGCAGTGTTTCATACAAACACTCCTACATTTTTCATAGATGTCACTCAACAATAAAGTATCTTTTTTACTTAATAGTCCTGTATATCACCTTATATTTGAAGGTTGAAAAGCGATGTCACATCTTTTATATACTAATAGTCAACATTTTATGTGTGAATTTGTAAGTAATAATTAATTTATGTATTTGGGTGTGTATACCTGCTTCATTAAACTATTCAAAGATCTTCATATATTCATATGGATAAATTACTTTACGAAGGAATCGAGGTTCCATCTGTTCAAAGTATTTCATTGTCTTTAAATTTTTCTGTCATCTAAATTCTTAGCTATCTGCTCATGAACCGAACGCTATCTACAAATCCAATCGATCTCTTCAAAGTTATTACATTACAAACCTTGATGAATCTCTCAACGATGGACTGTTTGCTAAATTTAATATATTTCAAGCATTATACGGTGTTACACATTGTTATTTGCACTGCTTCATCTGTGTCGTCTTTTGCAAGCTTGTTGATAAATAGATGACTGTCATAACCAAACAAGTTGTGAATGAACAAAGAAATTTTGGATATTTGAATTTCAAATTGCAGTCGTTATGAGCGGGACCTCTATATGTTCTAGTCAAATGATCATGGTCACGCCACCTTGCATTTATCTATTTTGTTTCTTACATATATCAAAAATTTTAGTTGAATTCAAATGCTTTTCGTTTTATTCAAGATCCACCATTGGGTTTGCATTTTTAGGTCTTCATTCGCTGAACACTATTTTTGCTATCTTACCCAACTACTTGTAAAACACATGAATGCAATCAGTACTTCTGTACACGCTTGCATTATTTATAAATTGACCTGATGTACAAGCAAAATCTTGAAGGAAGCTGTTTAGCTTCTGCTTGAGTCCAGGATGTATCTGTTTGATAAATATCACATCAGACTAGATGTGGTTGAGTAGTCCAGAGACTCGAGTGATTTTTGTCTCGCTAATTGAATTTTTTTAAAAATTCTATTATTATTTATTTAAGGAGTGGAAGAAAATACCGACGCCCTTGTGGTTGAGAAACCCACATTCAAAACACTCGCTCATCGGAGTTATTATTTTGCATAGAGTGGTCTAGAATTTGCCCCATAATCTACTTACGGGTATTTTGAGCGGGCATTTAGCACATATATACACGTCTCTCTCCCTCGTTTTGTCTTTTTTCTGTGTGTTTGTTTGTCTGTAGGTAGAATCAGAGAAGGAGCCAAACGACTTTATGGCAGAAAAGCTGCAGATGGCACAGGAGCTAGCAAATGAAATCAAACTTGAGAGAGTTTACCGATCAGGGAACATCAATAAAAGAATCCAAGACGTATAAATGCCCAGATTTGGTACTTTTAAGGAAAGATAAATCGTACGAATGTTGCCCTAGAAGCTGAAAGATCAAGATGTATATCCATTTATAACCAACAACATGTATATATTGGAGCAGTTTTCCAAAGAACTTATGAAATAAATAAAAAAATATTGCCAATCTTCTAATCAGTCAAGGAGCGAGGACAACGGGCCAGTTTGGTTTAACATCAGTCAATAAGCGTGGACAACGGACCAGTTTGATGTAACATAAGTCAAGAAGCGAGGACAATGGGCCAGTTTGGTTTAACATAAGTTATATATAGACGGAAAGCTGTAAAAAAAAACACCAGCTCAACAATATGGCTTATCTTAGGATAGAATCGTGGACAAATAAAAGTAATATTGGTTTGCATGGCTATAAGGCATTTTACTTATACAGAAAATATTCGAGCAAGCCTGGGAAAAGAAATAATGTAGAGACTTTGATATGTATTAAGAGTCATTTCAATGAAGGTGTATGAATTCAAAATAATTAGTCTGATTGTAACATTAATAAGTTCCTTTTTTAAGTTTGACTTGAGGGGTCGCCCATGTATAATATCCTCGATCTTGATATGTTAAATTTAATACATAATGGAATTATTCATTTTGGTCCTCAGGGTGATTATGTAGTTACAGGTGATCTTAATAGCCAAGTAGGTGGTCGGCCATACATTAACGTAAATGATACTGTCAGTAATAAAGAAACCACCCCATCCCACCCCACCCCAGGCGAAAACTATGTATCTGAGATTTTCCTGTTTGCATAGTGTCTAACAGGACATAGGTCACAATAAGTTTGGTATGGGGTGGCAAGAGAAATGTGAAAGAGCAGATACCTCAGGTCGATAGAGAGAGGTTAAAGAGCATATACATTCCATTTATTCAATCAATAAACAACACAACACCATTTATTTTCAAAAATCAACATATTTTAATAAATAAGAAGAAGCTTCTCTAACACAAAATACAAATAAACATTTTAAAACATTAACGTATTTACAGGGATGACAACGTTGTGAAGTCAAACTGGACTTCCACTGTTCTAAGTCATTTTGCCCTCGATGCACACTACTTTTCTGAGCTAAAGACAAGAGATAACCATAATGTTCACAAAACCATCTTTTCTACTTTAGCATCGTTTCTAGCATACTCCCTATCATAACAAGTCACTAAATGTTCTAAGGGATGTCCAAGACTGCGTTGATGAAGAAAATACACACAATATTGTCCACACACAATATAATCTGATCCTTGTAATATCACATTATTGAATCGAGTGGAGACAGCATTTCTTCTCATAAAGTCAATGATGTCGTCTTCCAAAGGAGGTAATCCATAAGAATCAAAATACTCCACACTGTGATCGTTGGGAAAGTACACTGCCACCCAATGGGTTCATGGTCGATGACTGTCGTCGGTATTGATAACATAGGCTTGAACGTCTTTTGGTTTGCGATGTGGAAGTTCATCTTTAACACACACCGCTGGATTCCAAGAAGCGGTGTACGAACTGCGAGTCAACAGGTAATGAAGTTCCCAGGTATCCATTTTTTCTTTTTCTTCACAGGTAATGATAGGTCATCAATTCACACCTGACCTTTTGCTTGAATATGTCTGTCAAGTAAGTCGATGAACGGGTAGTCTCTGTACTCTGTTGCAAGAGAGCTTCGATGCGTTGGATCTCCAGAGAAGTTAGTGGAAGCAAAGAATGGTCAAGCAAGTTTTTATTCCACTTTCTCTTCTGAGATTAGAGACCATGCCTCATCTAGATAGTCTTCCAATTTTTCTTCTGAACTCATCATCATACATTTGTCGTGTTGTTTCTGACTCGGATAATCTTATTTGACATCCATAACAATGTTCTCTGGTCAGGGCTGTAATTCTTTCAGCCGAATCCCTAGCCAAACAGGAGACTAAATGTTGTTCTTGTTCTGGCCTCTTGACAGCGTACATGGGTAAATCCAGTAAACTTTGTAACACTACTGTTCCGACTACTTTTCTCTTCTTCACTTGTGGTCTGTGTCTGCTATGGTGATTCTGGATCACAAAATCTCTTATCTTCTATCTCCATAGGTTCTTCGTGTTCCAGCTTTTTTCTTCTAATAGTCTAGAATCACTTCTCTCAAACTGTTGATTTCCAGAGTATTGTCAAATTCTGCATACAAGATTACGTTCACGGTATTGACTTGAGCTGTGGCAAACTGCAGTTCCACACGAAGTTGGCCTGATTTTATAGGGTGAAAAGTCCTTCGTCGCTGCCTTGGTCGGGAGTGAAATCAAAGCCCCACAAAGCATATCCTCCTGCATAATCCTCGTACGAAATACCGTGGCTGCTGTTGGTTCCTAACTGTCCTGTGGCTTCAAACAGAGTGAAGTAAGATCACAAGTAATGTTTCTGGGCAAAGTTAGGTTCAAAAGGTCTGGTACACAACGTCTGGCCATCTCGAGTGACTTCTATCTTTGAGATGTTGCAGTGTTGAAAGTCGAAATGATTTTGATCCATGGCTCCGTTGAGGGCTGCATTACTGACGATGCCAATTAGCAAACGTTTGGGGAGCTGTCCTTGGAACACATGATCTTCGACCTTGGATCGGTCTCCAGAGGCAATGGTAAACGTTTTCACTTCCACTCGTCGAACAGGATACTTGGCGGTGGTTCTGCTCAAAGTTTGACTGATGTAGTTGGCTACTTTAGGTAATACTTCTACACGGCGCACGTAAAGTCTGGCTTCTTCGATGATGGTTTTGTTCTCATTTGCATTAGCCATCAAATGGAAGACGGTACTACTGCGATTCAGTCTCAGGCGTACATCCACTCCGTTTAACAAATACTTGTCTTGCAACCACATGTCCAAATGCAATCGATCCATCAATTCTAAAGTGCGCCCTTGTTTGATTTTCTTTCGACGGGCGTTAAATCCTACATTGTGAGGATCGTCATCTGCAGTCAACGCTGTGTCGTTGAACTTTTCCAAGGTGTCAGGTTTCCATACCACGGAAGCATCCAGATGGGTGTTCTTGGCTTCTTTTCCGTACGTCAAGATATTTTCCAAGTAAGCACGGTAAGGGTAAGTATCCATGCTGCTGCTGACCAGTTTGTTATTTAAGTACAAATCCACTTCGCTGAACAACAAATGCATGAAATTATTGACGGGAGCGACTCTGTCATCGGCCACAGGATTGGTGTTGTCTGCTTTGAGCACTTTGAGTTTCAGGTATAAGTGACTGCTATTCAGATTGATGTAATCTTCGGTTTGTCCTTTGTTTTCAAATTCGATAGGGACTGAGGTCGTCAAAGACGACACAGGATGAAATTCTACCCATTGGGATTCTTGCATCGTCATCATGGTAGGGGGAATGGCAAAAAGATCCAGTTCTGACTTGGTACATTCGCAAGAATCTCGGTGCATCATTTTTTTCTCAGTAATCAAACACGTCTAATTCTCTGACAGTTCTTCTTTTCTTATTCTTTTTCTGAACACCGTGTTTATGAGCTCTGAAATGATTTCGACGTCTCTTTCTGCCTTATACTTGCTGTGGCGTTGAGGAAGAAGTAATGCCAGGGCCTGAAGTGTGAAACGAATTTATAGGGGTCTCTCGGCGACCCAAAATATCTTTTCCAGTTTGCAGCAACTCATTTTTTTCCTGCTGTCATAAAGGCTTCTTTAGGATTTTGTTTGTCAAAGAGGACGTTTTGAAGAAATTCTTTTCCTTGCGTCAAAGCGGCATCTTTTAAGGCATGCCATCCTCGAGTCACCATGGGTTTCAAGATTGGGGCTACAGTACGAAAAGCGGATTTTAACATATCTCCTAAACCGTGTCCTCGTTGTCGAGCCACTCCTCGGTAGACAGGATACATCTTGTGTTACAATTCACTGGAGAACCTTTTTCGAAAATGTAGTTTCACCGTGACTTTTCCTTTAGTGAATATAATATTTTCCCCCAGATCTCCTTTTATACTAATGTTGACACTGTCAAAATACGATTCTCTTACAGGAAGATAATGAGGATATACAAATTCACGGTGAACGTGATACGTGTTTCCACCTTCCTCGTACGCAGTGACGGCAGAATCCGATTTGAAAGGAATGACTCTCAATAACGGAGCGGCTGTGTTTCCCACCACGTTGTACTCCACCACATCAGAGTACACAAAAAATTAAATTCATTCCATCGTTCAATTCTACAAGGTAACGAAAATACTTGTAAAATTGATCGTTGCTGTAAACGTCTTTCATAAGAGCTAGTTGTGTGTATCCACCCAAAATATCAAACAAGCCAGGACAAAAAGTGATGGACAATATTCTGGTGTCCGAAAATTGCATTTTAAGACGATGAGCAATTTTATGGTACTTGATCAGGACAGTTTTCTTGGCTTAGTCCAAGGCTTTGCCAAACTGGTCATTGAAAATAGCCGCAATGGTGTCAACCAGATGTTGAGCATTAAAATAATACCCCACAGGAATTCTCATGGTATAGCTAGTCAAGGAAGGAAAATTGGTGTGTAATAATTTGTTGGATTCATAAATGCTCGGATCATTTTTGTCTAAGTGTTCTTGCACTTGCTCGTTCAGAATATCCACGATGAAAGTGTTTTGACCTCCGCTGAAATTGATGGCTTGCGTAGGATGAATGATTTCTATCAAAGCCACTTCCAAATGAGCTTCGTGATCAAATTGTATGGACTAAGGTGATTTGAAACAACATAAGGTGTTGTTGGGAAACACATCCGTAGAACTGTCACTGGGTAAGGTTAAATAAAATTGGTTATTCATAGTTCGAAGGTTCTGGTGTCCGAGGAGTCACTCGAGGTCAAAGGAGAATGATGTTCTAAATGTTCCACAACTGTTGTTGTTGTTGTGACTAGAAGAAGGATGACTGGCGTTGGCCGCACTGTTGTGGTTGTTCTTGTTACTGTCCGTACTATATTTCAAGGAAGGACTCGGCAGAAGATAACCAATGCAACTGCTGAGTAAAATGGTCCACAATTGTTTGTCACCTTGTTGCAAATTCAAATTGGCAATCTCTGCTCCGATGACACAAATACACCACAAAGATTTGGCAGAAAAAAGACGATCTGATTTTTAGGCACACGTTCTCCGCACCACACCCACAGAGGTTGTTTTTGTAATTCTTGAAGAGAGGAACTCTGTGAAGGAGAGATAGCTGCTGTGTTGAACGGCGTGTTGGTTACTTCTCCTTTTTATAGTCGACGACTTGGGAAGCGGCAATCCAAGAATCAAAACTAGGAGGATATCCTTTCCAACGCACTTTGACTTCTTCCACTCGACGTTTACCCACTTTACGTGTTCTTCGTTCGAGAATGATTTCGATATCGTACAAGTCGTCTTCTTATTTGGTCACTCGTTGTAACTCAGGAATATAAAAAGTTCCTTTTAACACCCAGTTTATAGACAGGAGGATCGCGTCCACCACGAACTTGTCAAGTGACACGAAACAATTCGATAGTCCAGTTAGGTAAATAACCTTTGTCAAAAGTGCGTTTGGTTTTTCCAATGCGAACCCAATCTCCCGTCTTGAGCACCACTGCTTTCTTGTGTCCAATCTTAGGTGTACCAAACAATCGATCAAACACCCTCACTTCGTTTTCAGGGGTGACTTCTTCGGGGGCACATCTGATGCTACGGTGGTACGATTGATTGTAAGCTTTGACCAGACGTGGTAACCCGTCGATGTACTTGAGAGTGTGTTGATGTGTAACATATTTCCACATGCGTTCTTTCAAAGTTCTTTGAAAACGTTCCACGACACTGGCTTTGGTTTAAGGATTTTCAGTGGTAAAAAAATGAATGTGCCGTTGTTTCAATTCTTTTTTAAAAGCTCGGTTTAAAAATTCGGTGCCTTTGTCTGTTTGCCATCGTAAAGGGTGACGACCACTTTGTTTCAACACCAGTTTTAAAGATCGTGCTAACTCGGCACTGCTTTTAGAAGTCAAAGGAACGACCCAAGCGGTTTTGGAAAACACGTCAATGACACAAAACAAATATTTGTAACCACGATTGTACGCTGCCAAATGAGAGACATCAGCTAAATCTGCTTGCCATTGATTATCGATGCCAGCCACTTTTGTTGGACTTCTGGAAAGTTTTCTTCGAATGGGTTTGTGTAGCGTGTACGTCGATTGTTCTTGTAACCATTGTCGTACTTCTGGCAAACGTACACTTTTCAATTTGCTTTTAGCTGCATGATACAATTTTTGAACTCCTCCGTAACCAGCAGCATGTAGAGGATTGTAGTAAATGCTGGCTAAAGGTGTCTCCATGATACAATTTAGCTCCTCAATAAGTCAACCACTGTTCGATACTACTTTTGGAGTCGTGGGGTAGGGAAGGTTTGGCTTGACGCGTCTGAGGAGCCACAGGAGTTGGTTGTGAAGTGTTTTTTTTTCTTGATGTCTTTTTCACTTCTGTCTTCCCTTCTTTCTTTTTTTCTTCTGCTGAAGATGGGGTGGACATCATCTTTTACAGCCAAGCTTTACTTTCTTCTCGTTGAGGCGTAGGGGAGGGTGTTAACAAACTCCGTCTGCTCCCATATCTAGTAAGATTGCAGAAGCTGCAATCTTACTAGGTATGGGAGCAGAAGAAGTTTGGAATACTTCTCGTGTGTCGTCTTCTTCTGTCGTCCCCGTGGCGGTGTCTGTCTTGGTGGTTTTAGGTTGGCTTTTCATCATGGCCTTGAAATCTTTCGGAGTGGGTTTAGCTGTTTCGTCTAAAGCTGTCTGGTGAAAGAGTTGAAGACGTTGCAATACCTGACCGTACCGTTGCGATTTTTCTGCTTTTGACAAATCACTTCGATTCATTAACGATTGTAATTCTTGTTGTAACTGTGACATCTCGTTGAGATTAGGATTGGGAGGTAAATGAGGTATCCGTTGTTCGTACCAACGATGGAGTTCCATCCATCGTTTGTAAAGAACTAAAGTCAGTATTCGTCCTTCCATACGATCCAAAGATACAAGTGTGCTGTCTTTCCAGAGAAGGGTGTCTTTTTTATCTTCTTTTTCTTCCCATGTTTATCTCATGACTCCTCCTAAAAGGGATCCAGCAATCAATCCTAACAAAGGAGCCGCTATTTTTAACAACGGTCCTATCAGCATGGTTAGAAATCCTCCTCGTTGCACCAGCATTTTTTGTCTGTTGACTAAGAGGTATTTTCTTTTTGACCATTTGGCGAAGAACGTTCCGATGTTTTCATAATTTCTGTTTCTGTATCTTGGACAAAGGTATCGTTCCTTTCAACACATTCAAACAACATTCACACACGGTATCGATGATTTCTTTGGGGGCTGTTTGAATGAGTTGTTTTAGAAATACTTAGTAGATCCAAGTCGATACTTTCAACTCATTGACGATAAAGAAAAACTCATTAAACACGTGAAAATGATATGTGACGATTTAATCTTAGTGAATTACGAAGAAGTCTTAGGGTTTGCACCACCCGACGAGTTTGGAAATGTCATTATCGCTGTTTACGTGACAGCCAGTGCCCGTTTCAAAGTGTACACTGTCTTGGCACCTTTAGGAGATCGAGTCCTTTACTTTGACACAGATAGTTGCATGTACATCGATCGCCCTGGAAGCTATCACCCACACATTGAAAACGAACGTTTAGAAGCTTGGACCGATGGACATCCCCCAAGAAACTATTTTGAGTTTTGCCAGTGATGAACCATAATATTATGGCTACCAGTACCGAAACGAAAAAGGACAATTTTACACCAAGCGTAAAGTGAAAGGACTGACACTGAATTATCATTTCAGTGAAGTGGTCAACTTTGACGTATTACAAGAAAACTTAAAGTCAGATCAAGATCAAGACTTTCGCGTCACACGTTGGATCCTCGCAAACGAGTACCACTTCCCGATCACAGCAGGTTACCGTACAAGTACCATTTTCCAGTATAAAAAGTATAAAACAAACGTCACCAACCCAAATAAAATAAACTTAAAATAAAGATCATTGTGACCAGAGACTTCCACAGAGAATGATGAATTCAGCTCAGAAACAGTGTGATGGACCCACAGACTCCAAGTTCAATGAAGTCGAGTGCGATGCTGTATCCTGCGACATAAGCAATGCGGCGCGACTCTGCCACTCTACTATCGAAAGTGATGCCATTCGTGTACCCATCTATGGATGTCATCCATGCACTCACAAACCAGTCTGGATGCCACAAGTTTATCGAGAATCACAAATGAAAGAAGAATACACGTTTCCCGCAGCTTTCCTTGGCTCTTGTGATTTTAAAAGTGGATTCCAGACGTTCAAAGGGAAATGGTCCAAATATCTGGAAGGACCCAGCCCCTAATCTTTAGCCAGAGTAGGATTTGTCTACTTGTGGTTTGTTTGTTATTCGTCCTTCAAGTTCGAAGATGACCATCACTAACTGGTTCGGTTTTTGTGAGTACGTGATTGGCTGATTAGGCCAATTTGCGCTCTGAACTGTCTGTTGCACACTTGACAGGATATACCGCTTGGGTTTGCTTGATCAATAGAGGACGTGCTGCAGTTCTGAGATTGACGCTGCTCATGCTTCTGCACTGCCTCTGCAGTTATCCTCCGTTCAAAGTCTGTAGTTCCAGTATGGATGAGACTCCGCCAAGGGGAGCGATCCTGTGTGAGATCTTCCCAAGACTCAGGCTCAATTTTGAAGTGTTTCAAGGATGACTTGAGGGAATCTTTGAAGCGTTTCTTCTGACCTCCCTGAGATCGCTTTCCCTCCTTCAGCTCACCGTAGAAGATCTTCTTTGGTAGTCGCTCTTCTGACATCCTGGTGATGTGGCCTGCCTATCTCAACTGCGATTTCATCATCAGAGTGTGGATGCTTGGAATGCCTGCCTGTGTGAGAACCTCAGTGTCTGGGACCCTGTCCTGCCATCTTATCCTCATCAGTTGCCTCTGGTGGCCCATTTGAATATGATTCAGCTTCTTGGCATGGCGTCTGTACACCGTCCATGGTTCGCAAGCATACAACAGGGTCGGCAACACAATGGCTTTGTAGATCTTAATTTTTTTTGTAGACTGATGCCTCTGCGCTCTGACACATTTGCACGTAGTCTGCCAAAGGCCACACTTGCTTCAGCAATGTTGGCCTTGGTTTCATCATCGATGTGGACTACTCGTGACAGTGTACTGCCGAGAGAGGTGAACCTGTCCACTGCTACAAAGGTTTGGTCATTTACTGTGATGGTAGGCTCTATGTAAGACTTTCCTGGTGCAGTTTGGAGCATCACCTTTGTCTTCTTGAAGTGAGACTGAAATTGCTAAAAGCTAAAGAGAAATGATCAATACTGTGTTGCATGTTAGACTCAGGTTTGGCATTCAGGGAACAGTCCTCAGCAAATAGAAGATCACGAACAGTCACTATCTGTAACTTCGTCTTCGCCTGTAGTCGTCTCAGATTGAACAGCTTGCCGTCAGTCCAGTATCTGATGTCGATCTCAGTGTCATAGTCACGGAAAACACCAGTAAGCATGGTAAAGAACATCATACTGAAGAGGGTTCGGGCTAACACACAGCCTTTCCTGACTCCATTGTGACCGGGATTGGTTCAGATGACTCACCGTCATGCATAGAACTGCCGAACCATCACGATCAATTTCTCTGGGCAACCAATTTTGCCATGATCTTCCAAAGGCCTCCACGGCTGACAGTGTCGACGGCTTTTGACTACTTAGGACAAGGAGACTAAGTACAGTGTTTTAGTTGTGGAATTGCAGAACCATGAAGATGAATTTCTCTGGGCAACCAAATTTTGCCATGATCTTCCAAAGGCCTCCGAGACTGACTCTGTCAAAGGTTTCTGTCTACTTAGGACAAGGAGACCAAGTGCAGTGTTTCAGTTGTGGTGTGAAACTTCACGAATGGGAGTATAAAGATACAGCTTTCCTTGAACATTTCAGATGGTCTCCATGCTGTTCCCACCTTCCTTTGGTCAGTCAAAATATGATCCTCAGGTTGGATACTTCAGAAGTGGAGAGAATTCGTAGTTTACCTTTGGAGCTGCGAGAACACATTTACAATGTGTTTGTCAAGATTCAAGTGAAATGCAAAGAACAACTGCATTCAATACACCATACAATGAATAACCACTGGTATCTGAATGCCATAAAAAGACTGAATGGAGAAGGTTGTAGCATAGTCGGAACGAGGTTTTGTGCTAAGACACGATAACACTCTTATGCGAAGACGTTATAAAGCTAGCCATGCCACGATTTCCGCAATCAGTGTGGCACCGAATTAAATATTTTTAAATAAACAGTTGACAAGAGCACATTCAGAATCTTCCACAGGAACTTCGTGAACTCATTTGCCGCTACATTGTACAGATTCAAGTGAAACGCATAGAAAAATTGCATCCGAAATGGCATAGAAATTTTAATCATTGCTATCTGAATGTCATAAAAGACTGAATACTTTGAAAATTTTCAAATGGTCAGATATTGATAAACTGCGAAGACATTATAGGAAATCTGTCATCAGTGTTGCACTAAATTCCGTGGGAGGAAGTCAATGGCAATGTTCAAGACATAGTAGATTACTAAGTACTTTTTTAAAAAAAACTGATTCCACAAGACGATACGATTCCTTTGAAGTTTGGACGACGTGTCGTGTGTGTGTGTGTGTGTTGTGTGTGTGTGTGTGTGTGTGTGTGTGTGTGTGTGTGTGTGTGTGTGTTGTGTTAGTGACTACAGTAGGATTTCGTTTACAAACAGATTCTTTGTGGCAAATTTATGAACAGCACCGGCAAAGACATGACAGCCAAAACGTTATATGTGCACGAAAAACTAATTGTGTTAAAAGTGTTGCGAATGGTGATGATTACGACTTCTGAACCCCCGTTTGAAGAAGAACATTCGTCGTACTTCATCGACTATTCATACTTACCAAGAAGTGAGTATAGCAAGTTGGATACACCAAGAGATTTACGACTGGAAGAATGTACGTGACTGGAAAAGTCTTGAATTCGAAGCTCGGAAAGAATAGGCGGCTGACTATCCCATTTACATAGTGTGTGACTGATAAAAGAAAGAAAGAAAAACATGAACTTTGTGTTTTTAAAATGTGAATATTTCTTTTTTTACACTGTGAAAAAAATTAAACGTATATAAAATCTTTCAAATGCCTTATGTCATTGATAAAATCGCAAAATTCTAAACACAACTTGAAAATTATTGTTTCATCGTCCGTTCTCAAAATGATTGACGAATGGTCAGATCGTCAATGTTGGGAGGCACTGTATCTTCCCCTTCCTTTTAACGTGCTCATTGCTGGACCCAGTGGTTCAGGCAAAACCGAATTTGTCAAACGTTTGATAGAACTCAAATCACAATTGTTCGAACGTCCTCCACAACGTATCGTGTGGTGTTACAAAGAGCGGCAATCCTCTTACACGTTACTGAAAGAAACTCAAGGAGAATCCATTTAATTTGTAGAAGGAATTTCTCGCAAAGAGGATGGAATTGTGTCTGATTCTCGTCAAACACATCTTGTCATCGTCGAAAACATGTTAGGGGAAGACGAAGAAGAAATTAAACTTTGGTTTACACAAAAAGGACATCATCGTAATGCTAGTATTATTTACATTACTCACAATTTATTTCAATAAGGGAAAGCGCATCGCAACTTCAGTCTCAACGGTTCTTATGTAGTGTTGTTTAAATGTCCAAGAGACAAATCTCAAGTTCAAGTGTTAGGAACACCTTGGATAACTTATGCTTATGACGATGCCACTCAGTTGCCACATGCGTATTTACTCATCGATATAAAACCTGCCACTCCAGATTATTTGAGATTTCGTACAAATTTGTTTCACAATTTGGGTGAAGAAGAAGGTCCAGTCATTTACATGTCGCCTTCCTCGTTTCCGTCTGTCAAAAAAACCCTATGAAAACAACATTTACTTCTTTTCTTTCTGACAATATTCAACAACACTTATTTTCAATCTCACCCTCTTGCCAAATTGATTCCCGCACTGTATACCAACAGTACACAAGTGCGTTCACATTTGTTAGAAGCTAGTCTTAAAGAAGTGCTACGATGGTTTACTTTGAAAACACGTCGATTACTGCAAGGTATCATTTGCATTCCACATCAAACAAAACGCTTTTTTAAACAAACATAAAGTAGTTTTATCACAACTGGCTTATCCAAGAATCGATGCTCAAACAAAAAACAAATAATCTTGAAACTTGGTAGAAGTGGATCTTAAGGTGGTGTCATTATTCGTTACATTCTACGATGGAATCCAAATGCTGAATCTAAAACAGATAAACAACCTATAAGACAGAAAAGAGGTGCAGTAAGTTCACACTCTAAGAAGATGAAAACCCAAAAGAAAACGAAAATGGAAACCCATCTCCAAAAAAACTTCTACTCCGTCGACGTCTTCTTCTACTGGTTTAGCTGCTGCTACTGCAGTCAAACAAGTGGCATCTCTATGAAAAAAGTACAAGACAGAACAGGAATGTTACAAAGTTTACTGGATTTGTCCAAACAAAATATAGCAAGAATTAGTCCGTTGAAAACACCAGTAGTACCTCAAGTCAAGTTGATACGACGTCCCCATAACGAGTGGAGACGAATTCCAGTATAAAACAAGAAGTGTTGGATAAAATTCACTTCAGTTTGTGCCTCATGAACAAAAATGTCACAAAGTTCATACCATCGTTGTCAACGTCCAAAGAGACCTTCTTTCAGAACAGGAAAGATAGGTCTTCGTCCTCGTTTAGCCAAACATGAGATGTCTTCTCATTACTTACCAAATCCAATGCTCCAATTCGAAAACAAATCATTCAAAAAGCACCTAAAGAAATCATCGATACCGTGTGTGAATGTTGTTTGAATGTTTTGAAAGGAACGGTGCCTTTGACCCAGAGACTGAAGCAGCAATTAAGACGACATCGTCACGTTCTTTGCCAAATGGTTAAAGAGAAATACGAGCCATTCACAAGAAAAAATTGTTCGTTCAACAAGGGGGATTTCTACCAATGCTAATACAACCGTTGCTAAAAGTGGACGCTCCTTTGTTAGGATCGATTGCTGGACCTTTTTTTAATAGAAGTGATGAGATGATGAAGAGGAAGAAGATAAAGAGGACACATTTCTCTGGAAAGACATCACATTTGTACACTTGGATCTTATGAAAGGACGAAATTTAACTTTAGTTTTATACAAACTCCATCGTTGGTACGGACAACGAATACCGCGTTTAGCTGCTAATTCTAATCTTACCGAGATGTCACACTTACAACAAGAGTTACAATCGGTAATTGATCGAACAGATTTGTCAAAAACATAAAAATTGCAACGGAATGGACAATTATTGCAACGTCTTCAACTGTTTCATCAGAAAATTTTAGACGCAACAGCTAAACCTACTCTGAGAGATTTTAAGAATATCGTGAAAAAAGGGAAGAAAAACAAAAAAGTAGGAAATACGATGATAGAATCAACAACATAGATGGAAAAAGAGAAAGAAACAAGAGATGTGTTTTAAACTGCGCTTGCACCTTTTTCTCCTCCTTGTGTGACAACCTTCCCCTACTCCCAAACGTGAAGAAATGACAGCTTGGGTCAAAAAGATGATGTCGACATCCTCTTTAGCAAAAGAAAAAAAAAAGACTCTAGGTCTTAAAAATAAGTAACAGAAATAAGTGAAACCAACAATGTTTGTAATATCAACAAGCAATTTATTTCCCTGTAATAATAAAATGAAAATTCAAAAGATACTTACAGTTAGTGAATTAAATTAAATAATCCTAAATGTCCTATGAATGTCAAAAGATATAGAATGTTCCGAATGAATTCCAATAGCCTTGAATGTCCTGATATACCAAAATGATACAATCAAGAATGTCTTTGAATAAATTCACAAAAGTCCATAGTAAAATATTACTCCAAAAATCAATGAGCACTTAGTAATTCAAATGAATGTTTAAATAAATAATTCCTCTCGAATGATATCTGAGTTCAATGGCACAATGTATAATCTGATCACAAAATGATTCCCAGATTGATCTTAAAACTGAAATGAAGTTAATGCGTATCAAGTCTCTATTATATGCATATTTCTAATGACCTGCATCATAACATGACGTGAGTCAATCTATGGAAACAAAAACATCCTAACAGCAAATAACAGCCTTGAACTCAAATGCTGTCAACCTCCTGTTGACAAGTAACCGTATTTTTAAAGTACAAATAAGTACAGTCTTACTATAATGGACAAATAAGCACACTTTATAGATTCAATATGCATAACAGGAAGACAGAAGTGAAATAAGAAATCTAGAAAAAAGTGATCAAAGACCCGATGAAGCTTTTCAAAAAGAATTGAAACAAAGACACATTCATTTCTTTGGCCACTGAAAGTCCTGAAACAAAAGACCGTGTCGTGGAATATTTTCAAAGGTCTTTGAAAGAACATATGTGGAAATATTTTACACATTAACATACTCTCAAATACATCGACGTGTTAACACGTCTATCAAAGCTTACAATCAATCGTACCATTGTAACATCGGATGTGCTCCAGAAGTGACATATCAAAACGAAGTGATTGTGTTTGATCGATTATTTGGAACGTCAAAGACCAGAAAAAAGAAAGTGTCAAACACCTGAGACCGGGTTCGCATTGGAAAAACAAAACGCATTTTTGAGAAAGGTTATTTACCTAACTGGACGACAGAATTGTTTCGTGTCACAGGATAAGTACGTGGACGTAATCTTCCAGTCTTTAAATTGAAAGATATGAACGTAGAAGTGTTAAAAGGAATTTTTTACTTTCCTGAGTTACAATGAGTGATCAAGAGAGAAGACCACGTGTACGATATCGAAAGCATTCTCGATCGAAGAACACGTAAAGTCGGGAAACGTCCACTCAAAGAAGTGAACGTTCGTTGGAAAGAATATCCACCCAGTTTCGATTTCTGGATTGCCACTTCACAAATCATCGACTATAAAAAGAAGTACAAGTTACCAACATACCGTTAAACACAGCTGAATCTACTTCTCAGAGTTCATCTCTTGAAGAACTAGAAAACACAACCCTGTAAGTGTGGTGTGGAGAGCGTGTCCTTGGAAATCAAATTGTCTTTTTCTACCAATCATTGTGGTGTATTGTGTCATTGGACCAACCATTGGAAATGTGACTTTGCAACAAGGAGATAAACAACTGTAGACTATTTCCTCAGCAGTTGTATTGGTTGTCTTCTTCCCAGTCCTTCGTTGAAATATACCGGCAGTAACAACAACTGTAGCCTCTAAAACGCCAGTCACAACTCCTCTTGCAATCACAGCAGCCATCTTCTTGAGCCTTTGGAAAATTATCCTTTGACATCAAATGACTCCTCGGATACCAGAACCATCGAACAATAAAAAAAATCAATTTTATGTGACAGTATCTATCGACAGTTCTGTGGGTGTGTTTCCCAACAACACGTTATTGTTGTTTCACAGCCAATTTACCTAAGTTTATACAATTAGATCATGAAACTCACTGGAAAGTGGCTTTGGTAGAATCACTCAAGTCAACCAAGTGGATGGAGATAAAACCCCTTTCGTCGTCGAAATATTCAACGAATCAGTTCAAGAACCCTTCGACATAAATGATCCTCTTACGGACGAATCCAAAACACCATCACCAGCGAATTCCCGATTGAATCTATTCCATGAGCATTCCTATAGGATTTTCTTGTAAATCTAGCATCTCATTGATACAATTTCAGCTATTTCCAACGATAAATTTGACAAAGCACTGGATAAAACTCGCCGAAGTGTACCGATTGAGTACTCTCCAACTGCTCATCGTCTCAAATTAAGTTTTTTCCGACGGTAAAACGCTGTTTACAAACTTTTTTACCAGTTTATTTGCTATTCTGGGTGGAAACACGAACATAGCACCGCAGTCAAAACACATCTACAACAATGAGCGATTCTACAAGTATTTTAAGCACCCGGTCGAATTAGACGAAGGACTAAATTTGATGTTTGTGTACTCTGGCGAAGGCATTAATTCTTTCTATACTCCACAGCAAGGACAAGGCAGAAATAGACGTGGAAAACACTTCAAACCTCAAAGAGACGGCGCCCAGAAAAGAATAAGAAAATAAGAACATCTGTCAGAGAATTTGACGTTTTTGGTTACTAACTATAAAGAAAAAATGATGCACCGAGATTTTTTGCAAATGTTACAAGTCAGAACTTGATATGTTTGCTATGCCACCGACGATGACGACCATGCAAGAATCACAATGAGTAGCATTTCATCCCGCGTTGTCTTTGACCACTTCAGCTCCAATCGAATTTGAAATCAAAGAACAAACCGAAGATTGCATCGATCTGAATAACATTTACTTGTACCTGAAAGTCAAAGTCCTCAAAATGAACAGCACCAGTCCAGGCGCCGATGACAGAGTAGCTCCCGTCAACAACTGCATGCATTAATTGTTCAGCAAAGTGGATTTGTACTTGAACAGCAAGCTAGTCAGCAGCAGCATGGATGCTTACTATTAAATGTTGATTTAAAACAAAAACAAAAGATGTTGGCTCGTTTGTTTTGTGCAAACATTTCTTTTTGACATGCTCTTTCACATTCTTTCTGTCGCTATTTAATTTTTTTCTAAGAGGAATGTTTTCTTTCACGTCCGCGTACCAAATCTAAAGTATGATTTCCTTCACGTCCGTGCTTCTAACAAATAAAGCGGTGCGATCACCAGTTGTGTTATCCATCGTTGAATTGTCAACAGTTATGTATATGCTTGCAAAACTGAGCGATGCTCTGGTGCATATGCACAGGGTAAAGACACCACCTGATTGAGAAGAAAACAACCATTTTTCTCAAGATGGCACAAGACCTCGTTCAAGAAGTCCTGCGAGAGGAAATAAAGAGAGAACGACAAGAATCGAAGAAGAGACAACAGCAACAGCAGGAGGTGGGCGAAGACGTGGAGGAATAAAAAATGGAGACAGATGAGGCCACTGTCTGGTAGAGGAGATGGAGTTATACCCCAACGAGCGGCACTTACAGAGGGAAAGGACCTCATCAGAAACGTATTAAATGGGGAAGCCTCCGTTTAGGATCAATCTCTCAGTCGGTCGATCAATATTTAGATCAGATGTGTTCTTGTTGTTATTATTAATATTATTATTAAATGTTTTGATATTTATCACATTAGAGAATTTAGCATAAACCTTGTAATAGTATAAAGTATCTAACAAAATGGAATTACTGGAAATTAAAGATAATCTATATGTTTCATTTATGGAATTCAGAATATAACTAAACATATACACTTGACACAAATTTAGTGATATATAATAACCAAACTCAGTTTCTTCTGTGCACTAGTCAGCCTACTCTTGTTTCATTTATTTCTTAGTAACACATAATGTCTTATTCACAGATAGAGATGATAGAATTTTAACGCTTTGGAACGGAACAGTAAGAAACATATCCTGAATGCACGAAATTCCAGATTGTAATGTTTCTTGCATGCTAAAAATCTGCAAGTCCTCACATATCCACGAAGTAAGAACACTTGCAGAGAATAAGCCCTGAGAAATCATGAGAGATCATCACAGCTGATGGAGGGAATGTTAGATATCTTGATACCTCGTGGTGGAATATCTAGATCCCGTTTTCATGGTGTATCAGGATTATGTTAAAGACAGGAACAGCAGACTATTTCAGCAGGATATCTATGGATGTCACAAGATAGGACTATGGAATTTGATAATTCTGAAATAGGGACATAGGTGCTTTATAAACACATCTCTTGTTTTCTCTTTGTAAAAACTAGTCATGTATAGTGAACTGTATTAGCTAATTTCATAAAAATGAGCAACTATTATTTAAAACATATTTTTCAATTGTAGCAACTTTCAAAGTTTTCATCAAAGTGAAAATAGTGTAACTGAAGCAAGTTGCAGATTTGTTTTTTCCAGATTGAAATGATAAAGGTTGTACAGCACAAATGCAGTATTGCTTAATTTTTTAGTGTCATGCATATCTATGTATATTTAGCATGATTACAGTATGTACATTCAGTATGATGGCAATACATGTTGGAACACTGCATTGTTGTAAAAGTGTCAAAGTAAGTTCAGCACGACTGCAGCTTGCAAATTCAGCATTACAATAATTCATGCCGGAAAGAAGAATTGTTGTAATTTTTAAAAGTCAATTTATCATGACCGCAGTAAAGCATGTATGCAATTCATGCAAGAAAATTAGGTAATTTGATTACTTATTAATAGCCTTCTGTTATTCATTTTATTGAATTAAGTTATATATGTTTAACGTAGCCGTATTAAAATGAGTAATTACTAAGTAAACGCTATTAATCAGGTTGTACAATGTTTACTAAAACCAAGTAATTTCTTTCACTGCTTCAAGTAGACCATCATTTCCAAGTTATTCATCCTTGTGAACTAAGTAATTTGATTACTTAGTAACAGGAGTGTACTGGGTAAGCAACTCGGCCCTGGACTTATCTGCCGGGACAGTCTCTGGGTTTTGCTCACACCAGTAAAACACCGGTAAAAACTGATTTTTCTGCGGCGGCCCACCGGAATTTGTCCCGGTATGCCCAATGACCAGTACAACACTGCTTAGTAATAGTCTTAAGTTCTTTATTTTACTGAATTAAGTATTATCTAGTAAGTAAAATTAAAATGTAGGTCTATATTAGATGGACATAACCTACTTCTTTAAATACCTTTTTACAAAATATATGAAAACGTAGAAAGTGTTACCAATGCAAGTTTTGAAAATGATATATTGGAAACTCAAGATATTCATGAAAATCGATGGATACAAATATTAGCAACAATATTAAGGCATTTTTGGGGGAATTTTCCCCAATTTTGTTTACAAAATATAAATTATAGTCAAGGGGATTTAACTTCTTCAGCTTATATGTTTTCGTTCGTCTGAATTGTAAACATAAATCGGTTTTTTTTTTAACATAACCAAGGTTGAAATATATCCATATATGACATTTGAGGTGACCCCATTTTCTAGCCACAGTGCCAAAACACATGCAGTTAACGGTGTCTGGCAGCGCATGACTGAATTGATAATCTAGATCATATAAAAAGGATGTTCCAGACGCTCCAGAGCGAAGTCATAAACGGATTTATTCTTAGTGACGTGTCCATCGTTAGATGCATATCGAGCGACAATCGCTATTTTGTATTATAAAGAAAATAAAACATAAAGCAAAATAAAAAAAGAGCTTAAAGAGAAGATACAAAGCATATGATCTAACGACATATAAATGGCTTGAAATATGCCTTTTGTCAAGTTATTGCATTGACTTTTCTATATATCTATCCATCTCTGATGTTTCTCAATGAAGCTGAAAATTATTATATTTTTGCAATATAAAGCAAACAGGTGCCATATTTTAATTTGTTTATAGTACTATATTTGATTCCGCATTGTTGCATAGCATTTTATTCTTTGTGCTTTTATAATTTTTAAATTCCCACGTGTAATTTGTACATTAGAAAAGTTCGCGAAATCTGAGACTCTGTTAACACAGGACCACAATATTTCGGTTAAAGAAACTATTCTGAACATGTATCACATTTTAGGTACGGAATGATACAGAACATATTGGTCGTGTGCAAGTAAATAGGCAGTTTGCAGTTCTGCACTACGGTTGCCCGGAATGATGGTCTAGTGTATTAAAAAATTATGCAGTAAATTGTTGTGAGAAAACATATTATTGTAGCGATTTGTTTCCTCTCAACTCAAGATGCCATAGGGCATGAACAGTACGAACTCTAAACAGTTGTATTTAGACGTACATTGTAACAAAATGTTTGTTGTTGTTCACTTTGACAATGCAATGATCCTACATCGTTCACCATATTTTCTGAAAATTTGCCAGACGTCTTGTATTCAACAATTTAATGTTTCTATTCGTGCTAACATTTGAAAATAGCAAATTAAAGTGTTTCTTCTTTAAGAATGTTTTATAATAAACAATATGCCAATCAATAAGACTTATTTTTTTTAGAACATATGATATTCGCGACAGTTTCGGCTTATTGTCAACATTTTATTCTTGTCTTTCAAGCCACTGAAATTTCTCAAGCTCATTCAGAATTTTGTTATATGCGTTCGAGTTGAGTTTTCATAACCACATTCTAAAAGTCCTGAATCTTTTCTTTCGTATGCCGGATGCAGAAAGATACGATCCTATTTGCCTGTCGACGGAAAAAGTTCACGACGTTCCTAATCTCAGAGACCGTAAAGTTTATGTTCCACAACGCTGCGTTACAGTTTATTTTTGTAATTCTAGAAATAGTGTGTTCCCATTTAATAACTTTTTTTTACATAAATTTGTAATCGTAGAGGTAATTAGAATTTACAAACGAGACGGAAACGACTTTTACATCAAATTCGGGAGAATTACTCTTGCGCATATATATATATATATATATATATATATATATATATATATATATATATATATACGATATCTACGCTATTTTCAATATAAGGAAATACTTCTCGAGTGAAGTAGGAAACATTGTATTGTCTCGAGTGGCGAAGTGAATTATTTCTCTATTCTGTGACGATATGATTAAGGGCTGCATTACTACATCGATTAAAAGAAGTCCCGAAATTTAAAAATAATTTTAGGACAGCGACCTGTTACAAATTTATCTTGTACAAATAATGCTAAAATTGCGTATTGTGTCAAATTAATGACGTTTTCAAACGAAAATGAAGAGATTTATATTTTCGTTAATACATTTCTTGCGCGGATTGATACAGTGAACATTGTGGGCATGGGATTTTGTAGAAACATCACAGACCGGTCATATCTGACAGATTTCAGAGCGTAACATCTCCAAACAAAATGTTTTAGTGATTGTGAGTTTACTTGTATGGATTCTGGTTCTTCATTTTGTTCATTTCTGGATTCAAACGTGAACTTTTGGCCTAGGCAAGCTTGCAGTCTAGTTTGGTAACAATTGCTCCACCCAAATTTTGATTGTCACTTAATTTTATTTTGCAATCAACACTCATCAATGCCCGTTAAATATCAAGTCCAAAATGTAAATATATGAACAATTTAAATAATCAATTACGATAATTTGTGTATTTGATATAAGTACAGCCCCCCCCCCCCCCCCCACCTTTGCGGATTCAGGGATGTAGAATAGGTCCGATACGTTCTTCTGCATCTCGTAAGATGCGACTAATGTACGTAACCTATTATCTGTGGAATACATCAGGTGATATCCACAATGGGGTTTTAAACTTTTAAAGCTTTTCATGCAGAACACCTGAACTTGTGTTTAGGATTTTACTCATATTTTTGAGTTTATGTTTGTTTTGTGTGCGTTTTGGGGCAGTTTATCAAAATCTTTATCTTTTGTCTGATGGTGAATATTTACTTTTGGCGGTAGTGAGTTTGACTTGTTGTGGATTGTGGCAAGGTATTCAGGCTCCAAATATTTCTCAGTAATTTTTTTAACTTGATTTTAGTAAAACGTTTGTTATCTGATTACTTGTTTTTACTTGAGCATTACTAACCTTTACCTGGTAATACTTACTTTAACAGATATTACTTAATTCAGTAAAATAAATTACTTAAAACTATTATTAAATAATCAAACTACCTAGTTTTCAAGCATGAATTACTTACATGTTTTACTTTGAAATGATAGTCTACTTGAAGTAGTGAAAGAAATTACTTGGTTTAAATAAATATTTTACAACCAGACTACTAGCTTTTACTTAATAATTACTCATTTTTACATGGCTACATTAAACAGATATAATTTCATTTAACAAAATGAATTACAGAAGGCTATTATTAAGTAATCAAATTACTTAACTTTCTTCCATGAATTACTTACATGTTTTACTTGAAAATGACAGATTGCTCGAAGAAGAAAAATAAATTAGACTTAACTACTAAAAAATTAAATTATTACAACAATACAGATAGGTACATGCGTCAAATAAGTTAAATAGTGTTATTTGCTTGGGATCTCTCTCTCTCTCTCTCTCTCTCTCTCTCTCTCTCTCTCTCTCTCTCTCTCTCTCTCTCTCTCTGACATATAGATACACAAGAAAGACTTTTATCGGCGGGCTGTCTTTTTCAGCATGGTATAACTCTTACATAATTGCAGGATGCACCGAAAGTGCAGTAAATACTATAGTTATGCTGGTTAGATACTGCATCTATGGTGTAACATTACAGTATATTTCTAGCATCAAAACTCAACTGTTCTGATTTCCAGTATGCACTGCTATCGAGCTCAATATGCATGTTGAGGTCATGCCAAATTGACTTTTAAAAAAATTACAACAATTCTTCTTTCCGGCATGAATTATTGTAGTGCTGAATTTGCAAGCTGCAGTCATGCTGAACTGACTCTGACAATTTTACAACAGTGCAGTGTATCAGCATGTATTGTTATCATACTGAATTTACATACTGTAATCATGCTAAATTAACATAGATAGGTATGAAATGAAAATTAAGCAATATTGCATATGTGCTGCAGTTGTGCTGTACAACCTTTATCATTTCAATCTGGAGGAAACAAATCTGCAACTTGCTGCAGTTAGGCTGTTTCACTTTGATGTAAAATTTGAAAGCTACTGCAATTGAAAAAATATGTTTTAAACCATAGTTGTTCGTTTTTATGAAATTGGCTAATATAGTTTACTATAAAATACTAGCTTTATTTATAAAGGAAACACAAAAGGGTTCTGTTCGTAATCCGTCTATGTCGCCACTTCAGTACTATCAAATTCTAAGTCATACAAGCATTATACCCGTACAGCTGCATGAACAAAGACATCACATTCCTATTTTGTGACATCCCGAGACACCCTGGTGAAATAGTCTGCAGTTCCTGTCCTTAACATAATCCTGATATATCCTAAACTCGGGATCTATATATTCCATTAAGATGTATTAATATATTTAATATTCCCTCAGTCAACTGTGTTAATCTCTCATGATTTTTCAGCATTTGCTCTCTTTAAGTCTCCTTACTTCA
This sequence comes from Margaritifera margaritifera, assembly GCA_029931535.1. Classification (NCBI taxonomy): domain Eukaryota; kingdom Metazoa; phylum Mollusca; class Bivalvia; order Unionida; family Margaritiferidae; genus Margaritifera; species Margaritifera margaritifera. Next base: position 1,043,146 of record JAQPZY010001311.1, read on the forward strand.
TGGATATGGGAGGACTTGCAGATTTTTAGCATGCAAGAAACATTACAGTCTGAAATTTCTCGCATTCGGGACTTTTATCTGACTGTTTCCTTCCTTAAGTGTTCAAATTCTGTAATTTCCATCTGTTCATAAGACATTATATGTTACAAAGAAATAAATGTAACATGTGTAGGCTTACCAGAGAACAGAAGAAACCGAGTTGGGTAATTATATATCACTAAATTTGTGTGAAGGATACATGTTTACTCATATTCTGCATACCTTAAATAAAACATATAGATTATCTTTAATTTCCAGTAATTCCATTTTGTTAGATATTTGATATTATTACCTGAAGTATACTAAATTTTTGATTGTGGTAAATATCAAAACATTTAATAATAATAATAATAATAATAATAATAATCATGATAAACAACGCCTACATTATTAATAGATTAAAGAGAGTTAAAAGCCTGTGACTTTGTTCTCTGTATTATAAATGACCATACAATATTAGTGATTAAATGCTGAGTACTTTTCATACCAGAAAATGGAAAAAATCAATAGTTATTTAGAAAATTCCATTCTTCATAATGTGCTATTTTTCTTTTTCTTCTAATTATCATACATGTTATACATGTCCATGTTGTTCTACTATAAGTGTTCTTGCTGTTGTAATCGTTGTTGTTGTTGTTATTATTATTATTATTTGTTCATACTTTTGCTGTTACTTTCATCTTATCTCCATTCAGTTGTTAAATACATGCATTACAATCTATCATATCTCATGTATAATGTTGTTATGATACTACTATTATTACTAGTTTCTAGACGAAAGAAAAAAAGTTATTTGTGTTTATGTTGAATAAAAGTTTATAATGTATATATCCTGGAATAATTATTATTTTCGTTGAGAGAGAGAGAGAGAGAGAGAGAGAGAGAGAGAGAGAGAGAGAGAGAGAGAGAGAGAGAGAGAGAGAGAGAGAGAGAGAGAGAGAGTCCCACCCTCTTCTACCTGCATTCTATGAAGGATTATACTGCACACATTTGTATTGCAAAAAAAAATCAAATAATGCCATCACATATCAACATGAAATACGGTTTGTGGGCGACTGAGATCTAATTCGGTAGTAACGGCGGTTATTTCCCTTGTTGACAGCCTGGAAAATGGTTTACCGTAGAGGAAATATCCACATAGCTTACTAGAGTTAATAAAGACACAGAACTACTGCGGCAGCCTCGTTTTCTAAAAGGCTCAATTTTGTAGTTTGAATGGTCAAAAGTTTGCTCGCTAATTTGCGAAAGTTCGTTACAAGCAATACCTATTCATGTGCAGCAACTGATCATACAACCTTGAGATAACTGCTGCGAATGGAGGTTATGAAGTTATCATGTTGGTGAGTAAAACCGAGATTGTGTTATATTGGCTGGTCTAGGGGACTTCAGTTTTGCCGCCATTTTATATTGTTGCTGCGCAGTTTTGCCACAACGATTTAACATGTCAAATGAGATGACCTTATAATCTTAGGTCACATAATCCTTGGGTCGATCAGATTTCAGATCAGTACTATTTACTGCTGTGCCTGTAAACTGCGCTTATCGATGCGATCTTGTTGCCACATATCGACAAAAGGTGACGAGATTAGCAAATTGCATGCAAATTTGTTATACCTTTCCAGTTTTTCTTTGGTCATTCTTCTTACAGACAGAGACGGGCATTCCCTATACTTTTGAAGAGAAAAATGCGGCGCTATAGATACGGTTTTGAAATTATTGCCCGTTGTACTGATATCGCTCGTTAGGTGCGTAGCAGTAGTGTCCACCATATCACTAGTGAAATAGATTGTAAACAAAGCGAATCGCTGCGTAAAAATACCCATAAAGGATTCCACTGATTGCACAAATTTTATAAGAGAACATTTAGATTCAAAATTTGTAGGAAATAAATTCACAAACCACGGACTTCAAAGTGCAGTGGCAGAAAAATAATATTTAAATTCTAATGGATATTTCTGTTACTGAAGAAGGAAGGCATGTTTCTGTGCAGGAAAACTGCTTGTCAGCGACCCCAGATGGAATTTTAAATGAAGACATGCTGCTTGAAATTAAAAGTCCAATGCCTACTAACTGGACCGCACTGGATGAATTTTATTTCAAACAAGAAATATGATGTCCAAAATAGTGGCAATGACAGACTGATTATTAAGAAGAAAGGGAATAGAGGGTTCTATATGCAAATACAGATGAAAATATTTTGCACTGGTCTTAGGAAATGTAAATTTATTGTGTGGCTTAGTGCAGATGACCACAAGTTTGTGAATGTAAAGTATGATGAAAATTATGTAAATAGGCATGTTACAAGACTACGTACATTTTATGCAGAGAAAATGATGGCACGCATAGTTGATAAAATTTAAGATGATCGCTTATTGTTCAGTAAGACTTTCAAAACATGCATGCATCTGTGACTATAAATTTATATAATTATAGTTTTACGTTGGTTCTGAATTTTAAATCATGTTACGATGTTAATGAATGTGGCATTTATTTAAATTACAGATTTGGGAAAATAAAATTTAGTCATTTTATGTGTCATTTCTAGTTTCAATTTTAGTCAGGTGAAAAAAACATTAACTCGTAAGAAACAAATATGAGTTTCTTCAGGTGTAGAATATAACATAAATTTCCTTGTGGCAAGAAGGACTAGTAGATTGAGAAATTTACTAGTCCTGCTGAATCTTCACTAGTCCATCCCACAAAACAATGTTAGCTACATATCTAGATTAACAACACTCCAGGGAGAAGGTAATTTAAAAATTCGCTTTTTTTCAACAATGATTTTAACATAAGTTTCCAATGTGAAGATATTCCTACCATATATTTGGCAGTGTTGTGCGATTTATAATCGCCGTAAGTCTCACCTCTACATTTTAGATTTGAGATTAGTTGGCCTCTGAAAAAATGTTTCTGCACAATCAATAATACATGTAATCTGGTGTAGTTTTCTCTGAAAGATTTCGGTCAACAGTATCTAATTATTTCTCGTGGAAGTCATATTATCAGAGATTTCAACTTATCTGCTCAGATTGGAATTCAAAAATTAAAAATCTTGCATGCCCATCTGATGGCATAGACTGAAATTTAAATGGTACCAAACACGCACAGTCTTCGTGCACTTGTCAGTGTATTTCACACATTGATTTCTTCCATAAATTGTGTTTGCGACAATTATTTGAACATCCATTGACGGAACATGAACTACCTCCACCTTTCTTATATTTTCCATCTCTATCCATGTCAATTTTTAAGAGAAATGAGCAAAGATAAAATGTAAACAAAAATACTGATGTTGTTTTGATCTCGGTACGTGCGGTATCTAATGTTCATTTCACCATCGTCATGGCTGACAAATCATGTGATTGGTTAATGGATGCACTCATGAAAATGGGGTCAAATACAGATAACGGTGTCTATAGACTAAACACGTGTACGATACCGCCATTATAGACACCCGTTGATGACAGGTTAAGACATTAGTAACATTTATATGTATAGCTACAATTACCCTATAATTATAGATTGCTGCAAATATTAGCTAAAAAATCTCACAAAGGTGGATACCAGACATCGAATTCTATATGTGGCCTCATGCAATGAACTTGAACTGAGGCAAGTTCAGAGGTCATGTACAAGTAGGTACTCTTCTAATTTTTATATTTTTGATTTTCATTTCTAAAAACAAAAAACAAAAGAAATAACTGCAGTCATTCGTTTTCAAAAGTCTGAAGGAATCAAATGAGTAATGTCATAGCCTTTTTTTTAACTGATGTATAATACCTAACGTTTGACAGATACAATGTCATAGCCCTTTCAAAATGGAAGGTAAAACGAAAATTTGGATCTCTTTCAAATAGGTAAATAGTAACATTTATGTCCATGTTACATAGTACATGCTGCTGTGCTTTATTTTTTATGGATGGTACCTGAACTATACACGGTGTCACTGAATTGTGTGTATTTAATGTTTATACGTTATATATGAACGAAAATGTACTCGGGTTTCGTTGCCGCGTACAGCATTGCCTGAAGGTGGTTTAGCTTTAGCCGTGGTTATTTCACAATACTGAGTTCGGTTTACCCACTGTTGCATGCGCAAAGTGCCTGCAGTGAGAAACCCGATTGTGTCGAGTTTTCTGGAAGTAGATTTGACTACAACCAGGGTACTTATAGCCTCAAGTTCTCTTTGTATTGTCACAATACAAAGAGTTTTGTCAGGAAGATGTCCAATTTATGGAAGCAATCTTCAGCTGTAGAGGTAAGTGAGATAACAAATTACAATCTTTTTTGCTATCCGTTTTATGTGATGGAATTGTTTTATACAGTGGACGTTTCAGAATTTAGTCTAAATTGTACAGAGAGTCAGACCTATGCCACATAACGCCATGTTATCAGATAGATTATAGTCTGTTTCAAGTTAGCCATTTTCTATAACTGAACAGACAATTTGAATTCCATTATATGTTGCACGCATTAAAGGACGAGTAACGTTAGAGTTCTTATAATCCAGTGAGATTATTCTCGTCGGACTAGGGTTCATGTACGAACGTGGTTATAATAATTAAAATCTCGTACAATGGTTCAGATGAAATAATTCAATGTGTAACGAAGACAATTCACGTGCGCGCATGTGGAATGTATGTTATTACATTTTCGCACTTAGCCGTGTCTCGTGTACTACACAGCTTAGTCGTTGTATTTTAGCTGTTTTCACTGGGAGTCGTAGAACTTGGTGTGGTTTTGTGTAACCCGGATGCTGCGGTCGATGATGACGTTGGCTCGGAGGACGGCATTTGTTTAATCGCAGCAAGGTGCGAAGGTTCGGGACCAACTGGTCTGCATGGAATAAGGAGGCTCTCGAGGAACCCTTCGGCATACTGGGAGGGGCGGGTCATGCTTGGTTGCTCCTTGACCATTCGACGAGAGCTGTGGAACTGGAAATACGTCGTGATTGTCGACTAGACGTAGCGAGATACAGGTGTTCCGTTTTTGAATCAATATTATTCAATTTCACTATATGGGTGAAAAAATAATTCAATATCGCTTAACGAGTGAAAATCAATTATACATACATCTTACTTGTGGATGAACCATACGTTGTTCACATTTGTGTATAAATTCTATACATTGATCACCCTTTGTGATAGAATCGCACATTGTTCATATTTGTATATAATTCTATACATGGATCATCCCTGGTGATAGCTCCATATATCAATCTTTTTTGTTTACAAGTTCCAAATGTTGATTTCCGTTTGATTACTCGTTGTAGTTGCATGTTCTGATTAGTTCTCTTTAGGAACAATGTCATTTTCATATCCGTTGTTGAACTCTGTGCGCATAATTCTGTTAAATCCATTGTTGGACTTTATGCGCACGAGTATGATGTCAGATTCATTCATTGTTTAATTACATTGTAAAGAAACATCTCATTCACAAAAGTGTGTCTTTGCTAGACCCAAATCCTAACCCGGGTTCATCCTGTTACACAAGGAACAGGGAAGGATGCAGGGTTGTTTTCTGAGTTTGTTTTAGACGAGGTGGTATATTTTACTTCAAATGACTAACATTCTTTTATTTCACCTAAAAGTGTACCGTTTAACAGATGGTCAGCGGGCGAGCAACCTAACTGTCTGACGTCGTCCACCATAGCCCCCCCCCCTCCCCACCACCAATAGATTCAATGCGGAAGTCAAGAAAAAAGTGTCTAGAGCCATAAGGAAACAAATGTGAAGATTTTCCTTCATAGTGGAGAAAACGGATTCGATAGCTTCCTTATACTGAACAGCTTACCTTTCCGTCGATCGACCTGGATTTCTGGAATCTCTCCTTAGTAATTCATTGGATATGATCCAGACGATATAACCACTAAGTCTCCATTATGTGCTTTATGTGTAACTATTTTGCAAGGAAAGCGGCATGTTTCATTAAAGAAAAGACGGAATGTAACCGCTTATGAAATATATTTTGTGTATGAATTAGTATTACAAAAGATATTCAACAGCATGTCAGAACAAGATGGTACTATATTGTGAGAGGTTCCAAATTTAACAAACTTTAAAATGTTATGATAGAAACTTGTGTAAACAACTAGTGTATTGCACAACTGTAGGAAAGAATGTTAATTTTTTATAAATATTGTTTCAAGAATGTATGATACTGTTTCAAACAATTATGAATTTGTATTCATTCCTTCCTCTTTGTTTCCTTTATTCACATATTTTCGAGGTCCTCGGTGAAAGTGCGTGATTAATGGGAAGCGAAGCTTCAGTATGTGTAATATATTCCACAGAAACTGTGTACATATAAAAAGTGTAGGTTACATCTACACCCCTAGCCCCTGGCAGTTTGAGAACAGTGGTAGCGGAAATGAATGTAGTCTCTGCAATTATCTTCCGGTATTTTGCACATGCTCCATTGCGAAATGAGAAGAAAGACAAATAAGTATTCGTAACCTTCATCATAGATTATTTTCTTAGTCGTATGACTTATTCACTGATAAATATATCTGGCAGTACGCTGGAATGCTATACTTTTGTTTGCAGTATTGATGTCCAGCATGGTTACAGCATGATAGCGTACGAGTAGGACACTCACGTTGTCCATATGTCAGGTGCTGGTAACCAATGCATTTTTGCACCATTGATGTACAGCATGGCTATAGCATGATGTGTGATTAGAACGTTAATGCTGTCACTATGCACCTTCGTTTGCAGCATTTTTGTCCAGCATTGATATAGCATAATAGTCTATTAGTAGAACACTGGTCCTGCCACCATGCTGGTATCATATTATGCTAATGTGCTGCAAGTTGATTCCAGCATAAATGAAGCAGAATTTAAATAATTGAAACATACTGCAATCATTATGATGGCAGAGCAGTCTACAGGGTAAATATCTTTCAGCGTAATAGCAGCACTGCTGTTAGCATACTGTAAACAAGCTGGCTTTTTGTGCCTCAAACATACTGTGTTTGTACTGGAAATCTATATCGAATCAACTGGGGATTTAACCTGAAAACTTTCTAAGATGGGAAGCTGGTTACGACCTATATGGTATTGCTCTCTTTTCAATATGTTTACGAAATAATATTCCCACACCTCAAGGGCTCGGGTAGAAAAGGAAATTCAACAAGACTGATTGAGAAACGTTTAAATCCCTCTGTGAATCAAATTTAATAGCTGATCGTTTTGACTACGTAGTGGATCCGATACCTATATATACATATATGTACGATTCAACCCATTGAATTTGTAATATTTATGATAATTGCACGAGAGCTGGACAAAAGGTGCCTTCACTAGTAGCACAGGTTTGATTCCTGCTTTTGACTTGGGACAATTATTAACAGAAAAAAATGTCAGATTTGCAAAAAAACAGTTTATTATTGCTCAAGGTGTGAAATAACAGCGAATGTGACTTAAATTATTAACAGGCAAATTAGCCAGATTTACAGATAAATAGAAACTTTTTATTGCACAAGGTGTATAATAATTACGTGGTGAATATGACTTGAGATTAATTTTTAACAGGCAAAACTAGCCAGATTTACGAAAAGAATTATCGTAATTATACGAGGTATGGAATAACATGAATGTGAGTATGCCTTTTGATAGCAGAAAAAATGGCCAGATTTACAGATGAAAAAGAATTGATCACAAAACAGAACAAAATATGATACAACAGGGGAGAATTTGAGGAATGAGGTAAGAGTGGAGAATAGAACTAAGAGGAATAGAACTTGAGGAGTATAGTGAGAGGGAATTGAACAGCATGGAACTGAATTTGAGGAGTTCAGTAAGGGTGGATGGCACCACAGAACACGTCAGCTGTGCTTCTGACGCAGTCGTCTGGTAATTTGTTGCTGTCTCCGTTGGATGACTCAAGGATTCCACCACCATGCAAATCAAGGTAGACTGAACATGAAATTAAGAATTTTAAGGAATTAATGTGTTGTCTGATATTTTTAAAAAAAGATCTTTATCTTATCTGGTGTAGGAATAAATATATATTTTCAAATATATTACTTTAAGTTTGAAAATCTCTGAAAAAGAAACCAGAGTCCCAAGTGGGACTGACATCCTTCAACGTTCTGATATCAGCTTATTAATCAAAAGCAACAGCAGTTGGGCAAGTGATTTGGACTAGTACCATAAGACTTCCAATATATTTATGAAGGCGACTTTCCGTCATTTGTACAAATATGAACCGCCTATTACCCACAATGCTTTCTGTCATATATAATCAAATTTCTTGGACAGTTTTTATGGTCCAGATATGGTTCAGATATGCTGCCACAGTATAAGCACGGCACTATGTACATTTTATGTAAAATCTCTTTTTGTGACAATAAATTGTAACATGTCCCTGGTTCTGCAAATTTGGACTATTGGCGATTCTGTAGAAAATAAACATAAAATATTTCATCATACCAGTCTTCCTATTTTACCTAATCAAAATATTAGTATTATATTACACAGAGCCCAAATAAGTCTTTCCATGCAAATACATTTATCTTTCAAATAAATACAAACTCACAATCATTCTCTTTTATTAACCAATCAGGTCATAGTTCAGACGGAAATTTCTAAGCACTTAATTGCACTAACATACTGCATCAATCAGATTCACGGATTTGTTAGTTGGCTCGTACCTGATTTGAGTCAACTTGTGCTTACATCTGTGTGTGTGTATGTGTGTGGTCATGTACGGGGAAAGATGGCTGTATATATCAACAAGACAGTCTGCTTAAAATTGAGATCTACTTGTGTCAGAGATCTCAATATTAATCAGATTGATCAACAAGACGGTTATGTCATATATCTAAAGATTTGTGTTCATCCAACAGAAATATCGGACTACAAAACTTTGCCGTATGGATGGATAGAAAAACAGATGGATGGACAGACAAGAGTAACACTATATCCTCCTAAACCATTCATCATGGGGTATACAAATGCAGACGATGTGTGTATATATATATATATATATATATATATATGTATGTATATGTATATATATATATATATATGTATATATGTGTATATATGTATATATATGTATGTATATATATATATATATATATATATATATATATATATATATATATATCCCGTTTGTTTGTACCTCCTAGCCATTATCAAAACAAAAAGCGTCAAGGATATACAAAATGCACAAAACTTAGTCATTTCATTCATCAATTTATAATTTCTAATCAGATTGTCGCTAGGTGGCCCCTAACATTGTCATCTTGTTCGCATTTCAAACCAAACGGATGCTGTCGTTGTAAACAAACAGACAGACTGCTCACTCTCCTTCTCCGGTTTCTAGACCAGTCTATTTTCAGGAACTTATCGTCTGCATCAATATTTGCAATGTCTAGTTTTAATATTTCGAAAAAGAACTGAACAAATTAAAAAAGTTTAACTCTTACCTATTTGTGTTCTAAGGATGTAACTCCCAAAGTTACGAAAATTTAAGGAATTATTCAGAGCTTATCGAAGACTACATCACATATGTTGTCTGAAAACCATAGAATGGCCCAGACAATTATGGCGCCGTGTTAGTAAAGAAACTCCTGTTTGTAAACTGATGATTGAAATGACAAAGTTTTGTGCGTATTTTATATCCTTCATGCTTTTCGTTTTTAAAATCGCTGGGGGGGGGGGGGGGCGGGGGTACAAACAAATTGGAGGGTAAGCGAAAACAAAAAATAAAAATGTAGTCATCATTTCAAACAAAGACATTGTTCCTAAATCAGGCCTATCAATGATATCAAAACAATACAAATTCAGCTATGCCCTCTGAAGATACATACATTCCTTATTTGTTTTAAATAACATTAGGATCAAGGCCGGCGCAAGGTTATTTGGCGTGCTAGGCACCCCCCACCCCCACCCCCCACAATTAACCTTCGTAAATGAATATTGTGCATTAGTATGAATAGCAATTCTACATCTATTTTTCTCTTTCTATTTTTAGACGCTTATTATCTTCAGTATTACGCTATTTCTCCTTTTTTATTCATTCGGTTTTTTGCCGGACCCCAGATTTTGCCGCCCTAGGCGACCGCTTATTTGCCTTGTGGTTAAAGCAGTCCTGATTAGGATTACAAGATGGTAAAATCTAGGAAATACTCAATGACATAATTTTTTTTTTCATCAATTTCCGTGATTTTGTAAAATATGACCTTGTGTCCATTTTTAAATCCATGAATGTGCCTGCGGTGTTTTTTTTTCAAAGACAGAACACGCATAATTAACTATTTAAACTTTGAACCCTGGGCAAATGTAAGAAACTTTATTGCAGAACCCGAGTTGTATGGTTAAGGGGGGAATAATTCTTGGTGAGGTCTTATGCAGGAGACTTGGCGTATATAGAGTTAAATCTCTGTGCGTTGCACAGAGTAGTTGTCATATCTGGCTTTAGATGGAAGCGAGTTTTATTCAGCGGAGGAGAATATTTGCTTATATCCTTATGATAGTCACCAAAGTTTGTATCTACAATGGTCCCTCTTTATAAAACCCCTCACTATACTGCTTCAACTCTTGTGGGACATGTTCCTGAATCCCATTACAATGCTTGAATTTTGTTTTAGTATGGCTGCTTGAATTATTTCACTCAGTTTTACTTAATGGCTACTGAAAACCAATTATAATGTGATTTCATATCGTTAAATAATTTGTTTGTGTTTTAATGCACTATTAGGACACAGCATTGTTGGAACATCCCTGAGTATAATGCTCACTCACTTATAACACGGATCACTTGTATGGCTCCCATAAACTGTGTTATTAAGAGGGACAGTGTACCATATATTTACCATGTACATAACATACACACATAAGCAAACAGGGTAGATCCAAACTTGTCAAGAAATAATTCGGCAGTAGATAAGAATTTAAACAGTTGACATGAAATCAAGAATGGAATGAACATGGTAGACTCAGACCTGCCATGCATATGATGTGGAGGCAGGTCTCAGTTTAATCTGTTTGCATTCATGCATGTATTATACCAAAGGATATATGGTAAAATGTATATTGCATGCTGCCATTGTTACTTTTGTGTATTGATCCTGTAGTGGAATATTTTACTACTCATCCTTAAACGCCGTGATAGACATTATGAATTAGAAAGACACCTTTTAGCCACATCAAATATGGTGGTTATTTGTCAGGTCAGCAACCAACAGTAATACATTCCATTATGAAGAACTGACTTAAACTTAACACTGATGCTCCATGTACATGTGCTGCATCAGAGCCATGATTCTCTTCCCGCCCCAGCTTTCGAACTTGACCTGCCAGTAATGAAATAAAAATATTAGTGTGAAGACTATTGATTAGGCACTTGTTTTTCAATTTTCACGCATTTAGTGATTGCAGTATACTTTTGCTATGATAAGCACAGAAAACCTGTCTTGTACAATATTCAAGTGGTCGTTGGATTATTATTTAAAAAACTGTTATAAAACAAAACTTTCAAGACTTTTTACGCTATAATCATCACGTGTGATGAACAATGCATAGAAATAAAAGCAAGGATTGATATATCATCAAACATGCCTAACATTCGAGAATTACTTTATTTGTAACATAAAATGTTGCAATTGAAGGATTCACTGCAGAATACAGTTAAACCTGCCCTAACAGCTACATCCGTAATGGTCACCTTTATAAGACAGCCATATTTTTTTAGACTCCTCATAATAAATTCCTTGTAGGATAAACCTCCATATAATAGTAACCTGTATATTACAGCCAGTTTTTGCCAGTGCCAATGGAAGCTCTCTTATACATGTAGGTTTACTGTACTATCTTGAATGGTTGGGATTTTAATCACTGGTTTAAAAAATCATCAAGGAGGATTGATTGATGCATTAAGTGAGATACTCAATGAAATATTTCAAATGATGGATTATAATTTAATAAGATTTTATATTGCACATTAAGCTATTTGTTGTGCATATAAATGAAAGGAATGTTTGCTTAACAAAATGAGAAATATTACTCGTATTGTTAATGTGTTTAATTGAGGCAAAACCAAAAGCTATAAATATAAAGCAGAACAATATGCTAATGATAAAATATTAATCTAAAGAGATCAACTATTAAATCACAAATATTGGCCTGAAGATAGTTATTGATAAATACAGCTATATTTTTAGCATTTTTTAAAATCAATACTATCAAATTATAATAGGAAAAGTTGTATTATTTAGGATCAGATTGGTACCTCACTAATTTTACTCAAAATTATGCCGGTGAAAAGTGGATATACAATAATTGATTTAAACAAGCGGCCCAAATAGGCCGGATATCGCTCATGTTAGCCTGTGAATGCAAATTCATACATGTGGTTAATCTGCGGAGTGGAGAGACAAATTTGATTCACTTAATTGCTGCAATGCCCATTAATGTTGGTATCGCTTATCTTTTCTAGACAGATTGTCAAGGAATTGTGTGTACTGAGTTGCCATTTGATTGCATTTTAATGCAAATATAGTACAAGTCCAGCTACCGCTACATCATCGAACGATTGCGGCATAGTTTGTTTTACTCACTTGGTCGATATACTTGCAGTGACAGCTGCAAAATGCCAGCGGTAGAAACCTACTTACCTCGTGTTTTACGTCCGTGGTTTCCTCTACGTACAAATATGTAAAGAGCTAGTTGCTATGTGTAGTTGCATTGCATTGATCCATTGACAGGATGATTTCTTTTGGAGATAGCAATCTTTCAGCTGTGAAGGTATGTAATAATTGTATGTGTCAATTCTGACTGCATACATTTCATTGCCAAGTAAATGTATATGTATCATATATTCTAAAATTATATTAAAAAATGTTTTCAGTTTTCTGCAAAAGATAGAACTCTACGTAAACCTAATCTGTGGTTGTCATAGGTTGCTTCCGCTGCTTTTATAGGCTAACTGACATGCACAGGATGGGCGTTTTTTTATTTTATTTTTGTTTGTTTATGGTTTTAAATCAAGTTTGGTCGAATTCTATTCAATAGGTTTGGAAAAGAAGTTGTTTAAAGGTTTTTGTATGTGTAGTAAACAGTGGCCATATTTGGTAGCAGATTGGTGTCATTTGTAAAATTGTATAAGGTCTTCATAACCGGATGACTTCTGTTAAATTTGGTCTAATTCTGTGGAGATGTTTCTGTAATTTTAAGGTATTTCTATTTTTAGTAATGACGGCCATATTTGACGGTGGATCAGAAACATTTGTGCAAAGTTAAAAGCCATTTATGCCAGGATGCTTCATGTTAAATTTGGTCATATTCCGTGAATGGATTTTAGAAGTCATTTAAAGGTTTTCTATTGTTAGGAACGGCGGTCATATTTGATGATAAATCGGCATCATTTGAACAAATTTGAAAGACCTCCATGCATTACAGCAAATCTGATCACATTCTGTTGAGCGGTTTCAGAGAAGTCGTTTGAATGTATTTCTATTTTTAGTAACGGCGACCATATTTGATCACTGATTTGCATCATTTGGACAAATTTAAAATATAGTCATGCCAGGATGCTTTCTGTCAAATTTGAGAAAATTCTGTTAAGGGGTTCTTTAGAAGAGGTGGTAAAAAGAAATTGTATATGGAATGCGGACGACGCACAACGGAGGACGCAAAATGGACGACGACCCATACCATAAGCTGACTTGGCCTAAAGGCCAAATTAGAAGCTCAAAGAATTGAAAACAAAATACAGCCAAATTTGCTCTAAAGCGGTCCCTGCATTAAAAAAAAATGAATATAAAGACTATAAAGACTAGGTTTATTAGGTGCCATTTATCTATAAATCAATACATATTTACAAGGACATAAAGATTACCTGTTCATAAAAACCACTTATAACCGGTCCTTTTGTTGGATGTTATACACAGGTTTGCCTGTATTTGACAAATTTTACATAACTTCCATCTTTATTTCTGAGACCTCCCTAAAAAAAAAAAAGAAAAGAAGAAGAAGAAAAAAAGTTAAAAATGACGTCAGTCTGTAAGTGATGTTTCCCTGTTTGTTTCAATTTATAATGGTCCTTGAACAATTTCAATTTTTACTTTAAAACGTCTGTTCTGTCGCAGCATAATACATTAACTATACTATTCGTCTACCCTCCCTACGGCTTGTACCCTCCTACCGATTTTAAAAACGAAAGGCATCAATAATATAATAAATGCACAAAACCTTGTCTTTTCATTCATCAATGTATAATTTCAAACCTGATTGTCGCCAGGGGGCCCCTAACACCGTGATTTCTATTCTCAATTAATTACTGATAATTTTAATTAAGAAAGACATGATTTCCTTAATTGTTATCCATTGAATTTATTGTCGTGTATGTACACTTGTCCAACTTCTGCCACGATCATTAATGCATCATTAATTAATTAATGTATTCATCACACACACATACTCTCTCTCTCTCTCTCTCTCTCTCTCTCTCTCTCTCTCTCTCTCTCTCTCTCTCTCTCTCCATCATACATATTTTGCCTGGATCATGTATGTTTACATATAATTGTATGAAATAATATTAATTTACTGCCACTATCCATGTAAATTTCTTATCGATTGTAGGGAAAGGGCTTATTCTAAGTTGAGAGAACTTGTAGCCCTACCCCATTTGTTAACATTTATGGCAATACAATATGTTTAAACTAAAATAGGAAATTTTCAGTGTGAAAAAAATTGCAAAAAAAAAAAAAAAAAAAAAAAAAAAACCAACCTGCTTACCGTCCTTTTTCAATTCCTGGAAAAGTCCATTTTCATTGAAGGGGTGAAGTTGTTTTGACTATCGATGCATAGAAGGTAAAAAATAAAACTGTCGTCTGCATCCAATATTTGCAACTTTAAGCTTAAAATTTATATTAAAACAATTTAATAAAATAAAAAAGGAATTTTTCCGAGCATATCGAAGACGATGAACCACATCACTCCTGTTGTCTGAAAAGTACAGACTTGCACACGCAAATATGGCGGTCGTCTTAGTGAAGACTCTCCCGTTGGGATTGAAACGCGAAGAAGATGACAGTGTTAAAGGCTCCCAGGCGACAATCGAGTTGGAAATTATAAATTGGTACATGAAATGACTATGTTTTGTGCATGGTTTATATATATATATATATATATATATATATATATATATATATATATATATATATTCTTGATACTTTTTGTTTTTAAAATCGGTGGGCGGGGGTACAAGGTGCCGGGGGGTGGGGGTGGGGGTGGGCGAATATTATAGTGTTTTCAATGAATACCCTGAAGCAAGAAACTTAACAGCATGCATTTGTAAGATTATGTCCTAGGCGTGTTTGCTTTCTGAGCAATTTCTTGTCTTCTGTTCTCATTTTTTACAATATATGCTCAATTATGCCCTCCATGGGAGTCAAATATTATGCCTATATTGTAAGCCAAGACATCTACAACATCTTAAAACCTACATTAATTTAGAGTTATTAGCTTTTATAAGAAAGACATTTCCAAATGACCAACTAATGTACCTGAAAACTGACCCAAATAAAATATTTAACCAGACAGATGGACAGACGAAATGACAAACAAGGGTATAACTATATGCCTCTACCACATTTGGTGTGATTTAATTTATCAATGTGCCATCCAGGAAAAATACTAATAATTGTATCATGATTTCATTATAAGGTATTTTAGTATAACACAGTTTCTTTTTTAAGGCAGGTATGGTCATGGATCCCATTTCATTATGTAGTATTAAAATTATATGTATTCAGTACTTCACTATAAGGTAGTCTCGCCTATATAATGCAGAATGCTCCATTACTCCCATGGTCAGTATTATAATGAGAGTACTGTATTCAGTCGCCAGCACAGCATGGGAGACATTACAAAAATATAAAAATATGGTCATTAGCGAGACACTTTTTATAAAATCCATAACACTTAAAATTGGAATCATTTGACCAAAGCATAATTATTTTCATCTTTATATACAATGTAAGGAACACCAAAGCCACCAATGAATTAGATATATTTTTGAACAAAAAGTATAGTTCAAATGTCTCCTAAATGGTGTCTCCATATTGTTTACTTATGATCTATCAGTTATTAGGACAGCGTTTCTGGACACGTCTCGGTGTCTCCCCTATGTATATCAAATATGCATGTTGTCTTCAGTCAGCTATGTACCTATTTATTTTTGTTTTCTTCACTTTTTTCATTATTAATTCTTTCTTGTAATTTGCATATGAGTATGCGACAATATACTCCACCACTTAAGTATTGTTTTAACCATTGTGTCACTTTTATCTTATATTACCGATGTTACTCCACAAAATTGGACCAAAAGTCTCGAAGCTATATTGCTTACTGTTTACAATATAATACCTTTTTACCATAGAAATTATTGAGATTTTGTATAATGGATAAGTAGTCTCTCTTTATCATGGATACAGCTGGTTTGGTAACTGTATGCACAAGGCATCATTGAATTGAAAGTGTGCAAGTTAGGTCACATTGACTTGGTTTTGATATGGCTGAATTATTTTTGTTCATATGTATCTAGAACTAAATTTGTATGAGTGTAGGTGACTCTAACACATTGAAGGTGTAATAAATGAACAGATGAAAATCGAAAAGTCCTTCCTGATTGAAATGGATACAGTGACCTTGTTTGGCATGTTTGAGATACTTTCGTCTAGATGTATCTGCACACAAGTTTTCATAAGTGCAAGTGAAATAGGGTTCAAGGTATTGAAAGTGTAACAACAGCTGCAAATGCAAAAAACGCTCAAGCATGATCATATTTGCCAAGTTTTATGAATAGGCGAGATCAAAGCCCAAAGCACACAATATACCAATACAGGTTGGGGGGAGGGGGCTGATTTATTGGACAATTAAGGAGGTAATTAAATATTCAGAGGATGATACACAAATGAAAGAATAAAAAACAAATAAATCGATGAACACGCAAATGGGCAAAATGAGATATCCCCTCCCATCTTTGTTGACAAATGGAAAATAACTTCTGTGCGTTGTCTGCATTAGATAGGTGATTTTATTTGTCTGTTGTCATTTTATATCCAGACAGAATGTAAACCAAAACAAGAGGATGCACATGCCGTGGGAGCAAAAAAATAATGCACGACGGGAGTCTGATTTTAAACTTGTCTATATAAAATCAATCCATTTGAAGAACTAACAGGTGCAGATTTACATCTGAATATAAAGCACAAGTATATGTTTGTAATACAGCTCAAATTTTAAGAATTATACAACAAAACAAGAGTCCATCGAAGGAACCGATGCTGTACTGGGCAAAAAGAATTTCCAGGAATCCGAGATAAAATCGTTTCATCAATACTGCTGAGTATTGAAACTATTTGTGGGCAGGAGTGAAACTGGGAGAAGGGCAAACATAATATGACATTATATTTCAAACATGAAGTGCACTGAGGGATTACCAAGCTACAACTGCTAGAAAATACTTTAACTTAAAAATTTATCTGTGGCATGTCCTTAATGTAATTGTTGACCTCATGACCTGGGGTAGCACCCATGAGCAAAGGTGGTATTGAGAGAAGGGTAGGTATCTGGTGATATGTTTAAAATATGAAGTGAATCAAATAAGGGATTACTGGTTTACACATGCTGGGAAAGATGAAATCAGCACTATCTTCTGACACAAACCAAGACTGTACTCCTTCGCTCCAAAAAACACGCATATAAGCGGACAGCCAAAAGCCAGATTCCGCTGTCTTGGGTGCATACAAATAAAAGTTGAAATAAACGTCAAAATAAAAGGAGTCTTTGCATCCCAAGCATATGCTCATTTATGGACGTAATAGACTAAATTCTCAATTGCTTTATGTAAATCAAGAATATGCACAAAACAATAGTGGTTTTGTTTGAACTTTTGCCATGAAGACATAAAACATAATAAATACAGAATTCATCATAGAAAAAGGCACAAGTAGTTCAACAGTTTGGCATATGATGCATAATCTGATGTCATGAAATAGGAGTTACGTCTGTAGAAAACGTTAGTATTTCAAGAAACAAAGCCTAAAGTTTTGCTTGAGTCATTTACGGTTAACAAGAGGGGGATAATATTGCAGGTTTTTTGCCTGATTATTAATTAAAGGAATTCAAAAAATGAAACTGTCAAGCAAAATGTTGACATTCACATGTTTAAACGTGTTTACAATTATGGTATCCCGATTGATTGCCATCCTAATGCCAAGTTTGTCCTTAAGATATTAGTCATTGCTGTTAGAGTTACTGAGAAAGCATAAAAATACACATTCAAAATCATGCAGCGATCCTCATAACAAACTACATAATACAATATTTAATTGTTTTTAACAATGTCTGGGTCGTACTATTCGCATCATAAGTATTATATCACAACCTCATATACATTTTATGCCAATCTCGTAAATTCCGACAATATTTGACCTTGTGCGGAAAGTACATTTGTTGACCTAATTGATAATGCAAGTAAAAAAATGAAAGAAACGACTAATATATAATTTCTGACACAGTTCTTTGATGTCCGAATGTCATGTATCGGAATCTTATGAAAATTAGCAACAACTGGAAAAATGGCCGACATTGTCAACATTAGCTATAATTTACAACATCTATATGCCACCCATTTACAATAGCCAGGCATCATAATTAGTAAAAGGTATTGTTTATTAGCAGACGAAAAGAATCATGTACACTTTTTTGCCACATTTATGTCGGTGTAAAAAACCGTTTGAGTATGGATTTGTTCTCAGTAAAGATGGAAAATAGCATAAATAGTTGTTGAACTATTTCAATTTATATGGTATATTGCTTGAAATAATGTGGATATGGTTCGAGTGTTGCAACTGATTTTCACGAACGTTTAGATTTTACATGTGCAGTTGATGTGGATGACCAGTTTCCATTCATGTCCATTCTTACATACTGATTAGATTTCAAGTGTTAATACAATATTTTACTTACATTGGATCGAGAGTGGTATCAAAAGAGTTATTCTTGAAGGAAGAACAAAATATAGTTGTCAGATGCAATAAATACAAATATCCTGTTAAGGGCATACTAGATAGCTGATATGTAACATGCACCCAAATCCACAGTGCCCAGTTTTGTATCCATTATTATGTCTGTGTCAACTTTGTAGACATTGGTTTTGGGATCCTTTCATCAAGGTAATTATTACAGGAACATCACAAGATGGCTGTCATGTTTAATCAACTCAAATAACACTATTCTGTTGATTTCATATTAGATGGTCGATATTTAACGTGTACCAAAGTTCACAGTATCTTAGTATAGTATCCTTTGCTACATTTAGTGTTTCGAAATGAGAAAACTTATTACAAAAATGCTCGTAATAAAAGTTGCTAGAACATGAAACAGAAAATAAGACTTCATTTTTGTTTTCTGGTATATCTTGCAAAATTAACATTCAAGTGGAACCTGTAATCTCTAGCACCTAAACAATTGTTATCCTTGGTGATTGTGGCCAAAAAAATGGGTTCACTTTATCCTCTTTATGTTGAATTATTAACTGGGTATTGTGTCTAACTGACCATTCAGCCAAATATTTTTGTCCCCACGGTGGTTGGTTTGCACAAATTTTCTTTGGCTGTTTCCCCAGTACATGCATAAAAATAGGGTTCATACAGATTGCACATAAATCTGATAAATCAGACCAACATAATTCTTTACAATATGACAGTGTAAGTGAGTACGACATCACATTTCGTCAAACAAGAGTTCCTTATGGGCCTAATATCTTTCATCTGGACACCTGACAGATGTAAGGTTTTGAAAGCAAAGTCATGCATGTAGTGAAACTGAGGAGTGGAGAGAAAAGGTTTGGAGCGCTTACTTGCCACATTGTCTACTAGGTCTAAAACAATACGAGTGTTTCCGTGTTCATGCTGAAAAATGGATTGGTTGGTCGGAATATGATATTTTTAAATTTATGTTTCCTCCTCCATGGGTCAGCTACCGTGGTGTTTCTTTGGGCAAGGCGCTTTACTTAAATTGCCTCGGCACTAAATAACCTACCTGTGTTGCTGTGCCGTAAAGCTCCAAACCAAATTAAACCAAACCTGAGACTTTGAGGAGACTACTTTCATCTGAAGCAATGTAAGCAAAACAAGCAGTAATAGGTACATAAAGTCTCAAAATGGTGAACCGATTTTGATCTTAATTTTTCTTGCAGGGGCAAGCTTAATTCAACAACTAGAAGAGATGCATTTCTGGAATAAGTGTCATGAAGATATCTAATAACCACTGAAAGCTCATTTTCAGTCATACAAAGTTCGTGGGCGGACAGACAGGCAGCACCATTAAAAAGACCTTGTATATATGGTGGACGTGCAAATTAAGCAGGTGCCAATTTTACTAAATTTATACAAAATTATCCTCAAATTGAGATTTTACATTATTTTGTTTTTGATTATTTTATAATCTGACACTGTTTGGATTATTATTGTCAGATGTAGAGATAGCAAGCTGGATGAAAATTAGCTTCTTAGTTGTAAAACTGTAGACTTAATAATACTTTTATCTTGGAAACAAGTTGAGGAATTAATCAAAGTTAAAGAATTCCTCATAAATGAAACTATAATTTTTCAGAAGAATTCAAGATGTTATGAATATAATATTTTCATTTTCTAAATCTTCTTCTTCGTTGGCATGTTATCTAGTTCTTGTAACTGTTCACGCTCAATAAACTGAACAACATCTTTCCTTCTTGGAAATAAACATTTAAAAACACTTATTAGATATTAATCTAATGTTTTCTTTATAGGGGAGCTCTAAATAATTTAATCACAGCTTTTTCTCCAAGTTTCTGTGACAGTGAATGAAGTCACTCTCTGATATTGTCATAGGAGAGGGATTTTTAATTGTTAAGGGTGAAGGTTTTATAAGAGATTAACTTATCACTAATTTGTTGTCGACGTTGTGTTTTCTCTGATAAGTAGGCCTGAAAAAGTCGGCGATCTTACTTATATGGAATATGCCAAGATCGTCTTGCCTAACAACCTTAGCTAAGAAGAACTTGACGAGTCATGTTATTTTAAAAGACATGATGCCGATTAGAAAACTTCTGTAATTTTCGTTAATAGAGTTGGCATTTATAAATGCTTCATTTGTATTATTAATCAACGTAAGCATCACACATCAGTGTTCTTACGTCAAAGCATGCTTTTAATTTTATGCTTAATTTAACTAGCAAACACTCAACGTATCAGTCAAGTTCTGAATACTACTTGGATGACCTAGAGAAAACACAATCATATAGAATCTTAACTATAAGACAATATGATTAATCACTGCTTCATTCTTACATGATCACAGTCAGTTTTATGGAGCCGCGGTAGCTCAGTTGGTAAAGGGTCGGAGTTATAATCAAAGGGTCGAGGGCTTTGATACCCGCCCAGGTCAGCCCAGGTCAGCTGCCTTGGTCTATCCTTGGGAACGGCATTTAGTTTCCATTTCCGCAACATGATATACCCAATAGTGTGTTAAAAGTGCCGTTAAATACAACAAAAGAAACATACCAGTTTTAACTATGTATGTTTGTGACGTGACATTCAAACATTTTCATTTCACGTATTGCTTGAGGAAGGGCTTTGTGTTCAAAATAACTCCTACTTGTAGTTATCTGTTTTAAAAGCTCGAATTACATAAGTGTATTAGTGCAAAGAGTTTGAAAGCTTTGTAGAATGCCTCTAAGTAAATGACTGAATTTTCATATTGTTTAGTATGTGTCTCTAACAACTGATTACTTAGGAATAAAAAATAATCATTAGAGCTGAGGTGAATAACTTAATAAGGCTGCAACGTTTGCAGGTGGAAATGGCTTAAATTAATTGACTGCCTGTAAACGTGTATAAAATTGGTAAGCTTGCAAACGAACATGCTTGCTTCCTGAAAGCATATGTATTCTAACACTTTTATGGTAAAAAAGGATTCTTTTATCCCCTGCAATTGCATATCACAGTCAGCTTTCTCCACGCTTTAGCAATTCAAAAAATAAAATTGACTCTGGATAACAAATGAGAACGTTTATTTAATTATACATTCTGTTTCGGCTATTTACAATTTACCTGGAAGTAAATCAGTTTCCTGTACCATCTCTCGGCACGAAAGACTTGAATTTCTGACTTAAAATATATGTACCCTTTGTGGTCCATAGTACAGAGGGCTGTGCTGGAAAGGAAAAGATCTTTTGAACATATGATTTAATTCCTTGCTGATGCTGCTAGTATCTATTAAATTTCATTGTCACCAATCACGTTATACTCTCAGCAGGTAGACAGAACTAGATAAAAATCAAGAAGTACAAAACACATCCTGGAAGGATTCTGGCATATATAGCTAACAATGACAGCTAAGAGGTTTGCAATGCACACTAATGATGAAATTATGACCAGAAGAGTTTGGTTCATGAAGTAATAAAGTCATTGCATTTTAGTTTACCAGGATGAATGAAATTTAATGACCATCGTAGATCCCATACACCTTCGACTCGGGGTGTATATGGTTCAAGACGGTCGCAACATTATGTACATCCCAGTAAACTAATACGCTACGAATATTACCAAATTTTATAAACTGTGATCAGAAATAGAATCACTAAAGTGCTGACAAGCTCAGCCAATCATATGTAAGATCACATCATTATAATGCATGACTCTCGCCTATAACTGTTTTTGTCCGAGATCTTGATGATTTAAGCCTATTTACGGAGTTGTATTAAAACCAGATTGGCAATACAGTCTCTATAGTGGTAAATAGCTTAGTCAATCACACGTGAGATCACCTTATTACTATGTGTGGATCCCACTCATTATCAAACTCATGAAAGATCCTCATCATATAAGCTCTATATTAGATTTCAAGTTTGATCAAAATTGGATCAGAAATTTGTAAAAATACATGTTATTTGTCTAAGGTAGCATATAACCCATAGCTAACACATAGCTATATGTTTCCCTGATCTTAAGTACAGAAGTCATTTCAGCCATTTTGCTACAAGGAATTTCTTCTTGCTGGTCTGCATTGGCGAGTTATGTTTGTTCGATCTCTGTAAAAAAATTTAAAAGTGATATTTATCAGTTCCAGTCTTTTTTTCAAAACCTATCAAATGCACGGAAAAAGAACGCGTACATAATAAGAGACTTCACCTCCTTTTGATTTGATTCATCAAGTCCAATAAAGTCAAAAGGGCATTAAATATAGGTCACATTAACCTATTGTTCATGTACTGATCTTAATACCAAGACACATATTAAGCTGCTTGATGGGACCTACAAGAAATAGTGCTTTGGAAACTGAATATAATATCATAATTAATAAATGATATCTTAAGATTTACTTCGAAACTACATGGTCATAGTTTGCAATGCAGACCTCTTTAGTGCATGGCAGTTGGGGTCAGACTACCATTAATTTTACTATATATTACATATATGCATTTCTCTTAGCTGAACTTAGACCAACATTCCAATCATACTCGATTCCTAGGGATGACAGTGCCATTATAGTCCATTACACACACCAAGAATTGTCAGCATAATTACGAATAACAGCTGATCCAAATCTACTGGGGTCATGGTTCCACTTGGGAAATCAATCCATAGTTTGTGACCATATTTGACACCTACGTTATATGTGCACTTTCACCACACTGCTTTCACAACCACAATAAAATGAATCTCAAAATAGAAAACAACTCCTTCACAATAATTCCATGGTAAAAATCGGTCCATGTCATGAATATTTCACCTACTTATTTGGGTACTGACCAGGAAGCATTTTTTCCTGGTCATACCCCTGTTAGAGTCATGAAAAATTCTTCCAGTTACAATGCTACCATACCATAACAATACATTGCCAATGAGAAATAACACAGGAAATTTTCAGTAAAGTCAGTCCATAAATTCTTTAGTTACAGACCAAACGTTCATGTTACCCAATGTTCAAAAATTACTGTTCCAATGTCGGCTACCGACATAAGAGAACAGTATTTCAAATTGCAATGGAAAGAAAACCATTAAAGATTGTGATCCCCTGACCCGAAATATATATATGTATATATATATATATATATATATATATATATATATATATATATATATATATATATATATATATATTTGACACAATCTTAAATATAAGCCTAGTTGCCAAGTCATTTTACACAATTCAAAAATGGCAGCAAATTACATTTTTAATTAAATTTTAACTGAGCATTTGAAATTTAAATGTATATTCTAAAATCCTTTAAAAATGTAATTTGCCAAGAAGAAAATAACTTAAGTCACCTACTCAACTGCTAGCATAGATCCTATACAGAGTGCACAGCTTTATACTAGAGCTGCACATATGTAGCCAATTAGGTGTAAATTAAAAACTGAAAATCTTGCCCCACCCACGCTATTTAAGACCCCTGATTGCCGATTATTGATCTCATTAATCTGTATCATTGATAATTTAATGTAGAGAGATCAGGTGTTTCTAAATTAATTACAAATTTGTGCCCAACACATGTAAACTGGTCCCTTGGTATATGAATATCGGGTCTGAAACCCTTCACCAGCACATACATTTTCGATCTGTTACCATGAAAGGTGAAAAAAATTAAAAACCTGCACTCTTCAAGAAGGGCCATGTCTGATATAACAAAGGCAGTAATATGTACAAAGACCAAGACCCTAAAACGAATTAGTAGTTAACAGCATCATCCCACCGACCTGTCAGAAGTATTCGGACAAGACATCCAAAACCGGACAGCAATCTGATGACAGCCAATCCAGATCCAGATAATCCTGACACAGAGGTGCTTAGCTTAATACCTAGATGTAATTGTTTGTATCCTACTTTCTCTATATACAAAAGCAAATATTTTGTTTCCTATGTGGATATGTAGTGTATATATAAGATAAATGAAGAATTGCGACGCACATACGAATAGGGCTCCGGCAAAGGAAAGTTATCTGGGATCGCAACATAGGATCCTAGTCAATATAAAATATTATACACGTGTACGTTTTCAAAAAGTTACTATGATTACACAAACTAGGTAGCATTTGCCTTTCTTGCTTTAGTGGAGCATGCCTGGCAAATGTATATATTTAAGGTACGAGTATACAGAGACTACGATAGAAAAGGAAAATAAACTTGGTACCCACTTTTTCTTCTTCACAACTAAACTTTTTCATAACTTCTGAGAGACAAGCTGTCCTTTTCGGCGTCAATGACTCCCAAGTGAACAATTTTATCAACTATCAGAGCAATATGCTTTCTTAAAAAATTGCGTAATTCTTCCTGATGATGTAGATATCCAACCGTAACAAAATAAGTCGAACTTTTGAGAAAATGGATGAAAACTATTGAAAAATCAGAAAACAAATTATCATAAATGAATGCCCAAGTTACCGAAGCAAGATGCCAAACTGAGCAGAAGGAGATCATGTAACATCGTTTAGTGGTCCAGTTTTGTCCGGATAAATGTAGCCGGTTTGACTAAATAGATAAAAATGTAATAATTTTAGACAAGCTTTAGTACACAAGTGGTACATTTCCCCTTCCTAACCATCAACAATTGCATTCGTCTTGTTCCACTTTTGAAAGTAGAGAATTGTTAATCACGCATTTATGTGCCAAGATTTACGACAGGTTGATTTTTGGAGATAACTGCTATTAATAGTACCAATGAGAAAGTGCATTACACACATTTTATTAGGCTATCATCGGACATCTCTTTCTAAAATACAGCGTGACTAAAAATTGGCACTGTAAGTAGAAAGGTCTAAAGCTAACTCGACATACAATTTATTCCTAACATTGCAAGCAAATACGCCCAAACTGACTGACAAGACGGGCTTGACAGAGGTTAAATATATTTCCACTTGGTGCATTTGTTGCTATAGTCAGATTTTACTTTCATAATAATTATTCATAGCCAACAGCATATTTCATTGAAACCTATCACAAAAGCTTGCTTGTCTCGCAATTACCGTTTTGATGATATCGATGAATTTATTTCAGTTTGGGAGTCCATTGCAATGATAAATCGATAAACGTTCCATAAAAGAATAAACCATTTACCTTTGAAACCTCTTGATACACACAAAAAGTAGTACTTTAGTTCCAATGTAGATGTGTTGTGTATACCAGTTTGTCTCTGACACAGGGAGATAATCTAAAATAGTTACATAGGCTACCGGTAGATACAAAATATTCAGATGGGTGTTTTTTTTCTCTAAATATTACTCTGCGTCATTGAATGTGTTTTTATTGAAATAGGTATCATTTACCTTTCTTCTTTCAGTGGGTTATGGTTGACAAATGTTTATATGAAAGGTGTGGGTGTGCAATAATTGCCATAGAAAAAAGGAAGCAAATATTGGAACCAACTTCTCATTTTCACATACTTCAATTTTCACCACCTTTTAGAGACCAATCGGCTCCTTGCGGCATGAATCCCGAGTCAAACATGTTATCAATTATCAGAGGAATATAGTTCATCACCAAATGCGTCATTCTTCCTGAGGCGGAGAGAGAGCAACCCTCAATAAATTCAGTCAAACATTTGAGAAAATGTATGAAGAGTATGGAACAATTGGACACAAATTATCATAAATTAATTCCCAAACTACAGAAACAAGATACCAACCTTAACAGCAGTGATCGTTTAGTGGTCCCGTTAGTAGATATACCTGGTGTGATAAAATAAGGAAAAATGCAATATTTTTTGACAAACTTTAGTATAAAAACCTGTACATTTTCCCTAATCTTTAAGAATTAGATTTGACTAGTTCCATCTTCGAAAGGTGAGATTATTAATCATGCAAATATGAGCTCGAATGTACGTCAAATAAATACTTGGGGACAACTGATATTAATAGAGCTGCTGAGAAAATTCAATGGACAGCATTTTACTAAGGTAATCCAGGATAACCGGTTTTTAAAATCCAGAGTTACTATAAATTGGTACTGTGAGCCAATAGGTCTAAAACTTACACAACAGACAACTTATTCCTAAAACTGTAAACAAGTTCACCCAAACTGGCTAATTAAACGTGCGCAAAAGGGATTGGGTATAATTATAACTCTGTTATTTTCCACTGGATATATCTGTCACTATGAAACACCGACAACTAATTGAGTTCATGGAGATCGTAATGTTCGTATCTGGCTAAATTTTTACACACGTTTACATCCTATAAACAATCTATCCAAGAGAAAACTTTAAAAGGATGAAAATGATATCCTGCGCAACTCGGTTTTGAGAAAAATTCCCTCGTACGTGTCCATTATAAAACCCCAGTCCAGTGAAATCTCCCCGTTTACATACATTACTATTTGTGCGGATACTTCGATTAAACAAAAATTTTTCGAGGCTCAAACTTACTATTGCGTAAATTTCTTCTAAACAAATTACGTTTATTTGTTCCGCTATTTATTGTTGCCCAACCAGCGACCTTCTTTAGTTTAAATACGGTATTTTATATACTTCGATGGTACCTGACCTAAACTGGCAAGGGAATAACATTGGCTGGTAACTAGTACAATATATGTCTCCCGATAAGTTAGTCGTGTAGCGGAAGGCGTAGAAAGGAGTATGCGAAGCAGCTAACCAGACTAATGGGATCGGTGCATCATGGGAAAAAGTTCACAGATTCAGTACTTTCACCAAGATGGAATATGCCTCTCATGAACACCGGAAGTATGATGCAGTTGTCAGCGAATTAATGACCCCATACATAGGCTGGTTCGATAGCTCATACAATAATTAATTACTTGTGACCAAGTCAAATTTTCCTTTCATAATAATTATTTTAAGCGGGTCCTATTCCAAAGGGTTATTTATTGCTATTGTTACATTTTCCTTTCATAATAATTATTCATAGTTAGCAGCATTTTTTCCTTTAAACCTCCTGCAAAGGCATAGTTGTCTCGGAATTACCGTTTTGAAGATATTGTGGAATTTATTTCATTTTGGGATCCCACTGCAATGATAAATTGATAACATTTTCTTCAAAAGAATAAATGTTTCCCATCTGAAACTTCTTGATATTGTACAAAAAGACATATTGTGTTTCCTATGTGGAAATGTAGTGTATAACGAAATACGACGCCCATTGAACAAGGACTCTAACAAGGGGAGATAAACTGGGATCATTCTATAGGCTTCTAGGCAATATAAAATATTCATAATGTTTGCGGTTTTTTTTCTTTCTTCAAATACTCAGTGTCATGGAATCTGCTTACATCAAATCGGTAGCATATACCTTTCTTTCTTCAGAGCGGCATATGAAAGGTGTGCGCGTACAGTGAGTGCCTTAGAAAAGGGAACTAAAACTTGGAAAACCACTTCTTCTTCAAAGACTTCAATTTTCACCATTTTTCAGAGACCAAGTGGCCCCTAACGGCTTTAATGAAATCCCAAGTCAAATATTTATCAATTATCAGAGGAAGTTGTTTTGCGCGAGCAATTGCGCCATTTTACCCAGCGCGGATAGAGACCCACTAATAATAAAAAAGTAAAAAATATAGAAAATGGACATTACGGAAAAAGGAGACAAAATTATCATAAACTAATTGCCAAGTTATAGAAGGAAGATACCAACAGATAATAATCATGTAACGTCGTTTCTTGGTACTGTTTTGTTCGGGTAGATGTAACCGATTTGACAAAACAGGTAAAAAGAGTAAAGATAGTTGTACAAGTTTTAGCATAAAATTTAAATATTATATATATATATATATATATATATATATATATATATATATATATATATATATATATACTCAATTACTTATTCCCTTTTGACAATCTTAAGATGCAGACATTTATTGATGACCATGCATAAGATTGGCTAAGTACTAATACTGCTACTACTATTAGAATTATTTTAACGATTACACTCTCAGAAAATAAAATGGATAGTGTAACTTCGAAGTAAGTTTCTATATGAGCGTTTGCATGCATCTCAGCATAAGACCGTACAGCGTACATAAACATATATTATGACACTTGTGGAAAGCGCCATGCGTCTGTGCATCATTAATAAATTATTGTTGGTGTATAACTTAAAAACTTTTTCATGCAGGACGACTTGTTGACATTCAGGCCCGATAATAGTTTCTCTTCACCTTTTCTACCTCATGGATACAAAAAAAATAGTTACCCGTAATAAAATAATTCTGACGGTTTTATTGTATTCACTGCAGTGCAAATGTCCCGAGCAAATACATTGATGGGAGTATTGAAACAAGAAAGTACTAAAGTAATTCAGTAGAGCTCCCGCTTGGAATGAAGATAGCATAGCAGTGATACGTTAAACACGGTACAAAACATTTAGGTGAGGTCACAGTTGGGATATTCCTCTTTAAGTAAGAGTCGATACCTTTTTTCTAGAATTTGAGGTAAGCTGTTTCTTAATATTATGCCAAAAGTAATGTTTTTTCATATCTTGACACTCAACCATAAAGATAAACGAGACTTTCATGAATACGTCTTTGGAAATGTTAATATTTTCATATCTCTGACACTTACTTAGTCATAACGATTGCGTTTCCAATACAATAACATACTGTACTAAAGAGGGTAAAAATAATTGTTTTTTAACGACAAAAGACAATATGCATATAAAGTAATGCTGCAGAATAAAGTGAATTGTAAACCTTTGTAGAAAACCGATTGGGACAGTTAATTACGTCTATCTGTCTGACGTTTTGCATGCATGCATATATGTACGATGCCTCATGAAGATATTTTTCTTTTCTAATCTTTTTTCAAAATATTCATTACAATAAATCTATACAAAAGTAAATAAATCTTACAATGTAAGTACACATGTAAGTGGTTTTTGAAAACTCATTTATTAATATTTATTTCCATCAACTTTAAATATCAACAAGATAACTTCAACTTGTATGCTTGTGGAATATGAATCTGGTCATTGATAATTCAAATACAGCGGTGATTCTGCATGCCTCCTTTGAATCAAAGAATAATAATCCACGAATTTAACATACGGAAAAGCGCCCTGTTTTCGGTAGGTGAAAACTTTCATTTTACGTAGGGGGTTATCTTTCATCCAGCCTTAAAATGTTAAAAAGCTGCAAATTATAAGTTTGATGCATATTTGGTTGTTCAGGGAAACTGGCGGTCTTTTATCCGTTATCAGAATCAAAGGAGCTAAAGTGTAAATATCGAATAAATCCCATCTTCGAAGCAACAAGCGCATAAAAACATTAGTTTTTAATTGGTTTCTTGCAAGTGTTGACGAAATTATAAAATTATTAATAGGTAATGCTTGACATGTCTCCAAATTTGTAACAACGAATCATTTCAAAAATAATAATTATTTCATTAGATTCATAAACAAATGTTTCAAGCAGACTAAATACAAACATAAATGTGATTGTTCAAGAAAATAAAAATAAATTATTTTTAAAAGCAAAAATAGATTTTAAAAATATTAGAGGAATCAGTTAGCAATATAATTAAATAATGGAAAATGTTAACCAAGGAGTGGAATATGTTAACGTCAATGGAATTGACAATTGTTTCGAGTATCATGTATGTATTTATTTATGTATGTATGCATATATGTATGTATGCATGTGAGTATGTATGTATGTATTTATTTATGTATGCATGTATTGTGTTCATTAGTATGTATGATTGGAGGCAGGTTTGTTTATCAGTAGGCATGTTTATACAACTATGTATATATGGTTGTTAACGCATGGATATTTTAATGTATGTATGCTTGTATATCCGTATGACTTTATATATATATATATATATATATATATATATATATATATATATATATATATATATATATATGTCTGTCTCAGTGAATATATGTATGTGTATGTAGGTCTTAATGACATACTTTAAGAATAGATCGATAAGATCTTTTTATTAATATATCAGTATCCTGATGTTTTGTTACGGAAACAGTATGTAAATGCATGGCATACAAATATATAAAGTAATACCTATTTTTATTATTTTGTAATTCGCTATCAAAGACACACACATACACACAGACACTGAGAGATATAGACCAAAATCTTGTACATTTGAACGTTCTCTTATCTCTACATTAGAACATAAAAAATTAAAACGTGAAAATTCACTAGACCACTAATATTTTTTCTGTATTATCATCTCGTGCTATGGCTACAATGTTCGTTTGGAACACCTCTTCTTCGGAAATGATACCATTTCTGAAGCACTAATATGTTTGTGTTTTATCACCACGTGTAAAGGATATGACAAGATTTGAAGACCATCAATTTTAAAATCATTAAAAATTACTAGACTGAAATACAAGTAAATACCGTTGTCCATTCGAGAAAAGACGTGTTACTAGTGACAAAGTCGCCTGCTAGAATTATCCAGGAATATAAATGCCTATTGGTTTTGGCTCCCTGATAACAATAGCCTGCGAGAAAAGGTATGAGTGCCACTAAAGACCGATAGATTATTTGCTTATGGCTGCAGCAATGCATTATTCACAAAAAATATTCCTTTTGTGAAATAAATATTTTGCTATAGACAATGGTCTGAGCTATTAGAAAGACTGCAAAATTGATGGAGAGTTGTAACTATAGACAATGTTTTTTTGAATTTCGTATGAATATTTCTCTCTATTATTTCAAAATTTACTGCAAAAGTAAACAAAAGAATATATAGTGTGGCATCTGATATACTAAAATAAAATGAAATAATTGTTTTGAGAATCAGCAAACGAGATTGATTTAAAAGAATTAGTATTGAATGTTTGCATGAGAAAATTATTGTAATATTTAAATACTGTCCCTTCTGGAAAAGCCTTGCAGAATGTTAATATGGGTTTTAGTAAGCAAGGTCAGTGGTCAAAGCATATAGGCATTGTATTTCAAAGCCAAAAGTATGCCTTTTGTCTCTTTCCTTAGGAAAATATTTTATACAGATTAGAAACCACCTCACTGTCAACAGACCGGCCACTGAATAAAAAGCAGATCAAATATTCTGCTTAATCTAGATATGCTCACTCTATTATTAAAGGGTTTAAATTAGGACCGGCAAGAAGAAACAAACAATACATGTGGTATATTTGCATTGTGCGACTAGCGCAGAAGGGTTGCATTACAAAGTCACTATATGCACCTAATAAGCTTACTAGGAAGTCCCATGTAAAAATAATTTTAAAAAAATCGTAATAAACAAAATTTAAACAAAATTTCATTTTGTGGCTAACATACAGAGGCACTGGAAACAGTCACTATATGCACGTAATACGGTAAGTACAAAGTACAATTACGGATCGCAGGTAAACAGCTGCTACAGAAAATGGTGCCTCCTCCTGGGGATGGTAAGTTACATAGTTACAATATAACTACCCAAAGAGTCCGAATCTATAGACTGTAAATGTATGATAATATTAAAAGGTAAAATGTGTGAATACTGGTGCAAAATAGTGAAATATTGAAATAATTATAATTCATTAAATCAAAATAATGAAAAATATCTTGACATTTTTCTTATTTAAAAAGCTCAGAAGAAAGACCTATATTATTCATCAAACGATACCAAAAAAGCTAGAAAAATTGCAAACCACTTTAATACATGTTCCAGAAAAAAACGAAACCTCTGAATAAGAAAAATTGAAACAGAATTATCACCAAAAGACTTAGATTCATTTAGAAGAAATATATTTACGTATAGATTTTATGTCAGTAAAGATCAACGAAACAATTTGTTTGAATTTTTCAGTTGCGATTGAACCATATTTAAAGACTATTACTGAATTAAGAACAAAACGTAAATAATAAATACAGTAGGTGTTTCATTATGTTCTGCAATCTGCGCTAAATATATAAAGTGGTCATGTAGACGGACCATCAAAGCACAATTCAGATTGATACGGTAATTGGTTTATAGGATGTCCGGTAAAATTGAGAATATACAAAATAATTGGAAAATAGATTTGGTTTATCCGTAAAGTGTCTGAAATAGT
This sequence comes from Margaritifera margaritifera, assembly GCA_029931535.1. Taxonomy (NCBI): domain Eukaryota; kingdom Metazoa; phylum Mollusca; class Bivalvia; order Unionida; family Margaritiferidae; genus Margaritifera; species Margaritifera margaritifera. The sequence goes on from JAQPZY010001311.1 coordinate 1,076,216, forward strand.
GACAGCGGAGACAGTGATTTCTAGACATCGGGAAAGAATTAAAGATTGTTTCGAATTTAGTGTCATCACCGTTGAAAAGATATCACCGGAAGAAATATCCGCAAAATAATGTTTAATTTTTTGGGTTTTTTTTGTTTTTAATGCAATAAAATACTACCGGAATACAAAAAGCTATGTAGCAGTGCTGATAATTCCATACATATAATGCTTAAAGAGGGTTTTCTTGTAAAAGTCAAGAACTATCAGTATCAATTAAAATGTCAGTATGGTATTTATTGCGATTATGTCGCATCCCTACACTAAACTTTAAATTTCAAAATTGAAAATTGACTCGACCGCTCATATTTATTATCGTACTAGATTCAGCATGTAAAAGCGAAACTAACACAAACCTGAATAACTATGAGGAAGGCAGACGTGCAGAAGGCACAGCAACGTCTGCCGTTAGCACAATTGTAACATAGAGAACGCGTGCCAGAGGCACCATCCTAGATAATAAAAACAGCAAAACACATTTTCATTATATGTTGAATAGATCCAAAAGAAATATATACCAATATGATCTAAAGGTACAGCTTGTATTAAGGTATTTTAGGTAAGATTGCAAAACTAGTGTACGATGAATTAAGATCGAATAATACTCAAACTATGGTATTAAAAGAGGAATATAGAAAATATTTTGACTCAACAAATATATGTTACATCTATGATTAAGTTCGAGAAGTGCACGCAAACAAGGTGTGTGGCAACGAAGTTAGCGAGTAGAATAGAAGATGGGAGCTGACTTCCAAAACCTAACCATTTTCCAAAATCCCAAAACACACAACCTTTCCCAACAACTAAGATACTGTTTTGACAGACCGTTGTGTTTATAAGCGCAATATTAGACTTAAGTGTTTTCAAAGTTCTAAACATTAATAATGCATTCTAGGCCACAACATACGTCAAGTGTTATAATGCAGATTGATAACCAAAACAATATTATTTTCAGTCAACGGCCGGGCACAACTTTGGCAATATTTTGACCGGTTTTAAAACTCTAAAAAATGATTAATATTTTAACAGTTATCCACCATCTCCTTAGTAGTACGTCAAAGAAAACCACTGCACCATTAATAGTTGTAGGCCCTGATCACTGCATTATCAAACATAAAAAATTATTCATGAAGAAACATACTTGAAAAAGCTAACCGAATCATTTGATATTAATGTATTTTGTTTCAATAGCAGTATATAATATTGAAGAGACTGATGATGCTTGTATTGATATTATTGATGATCCTATTAAGACTTAAAAATTAATAATTTTATGAATTTCAAATTAAGACATGAACAGGTACAGCATCTTATACTTGCCCTACAATCCCATTTAGCTCTCCTGTTGACAAAGCCATTGCACATATATGTACAAAAACAAAAGTTCACTGCACCAAAATCAACTAGTTCGCCCAAGAACCATTAAACGTTTTTATAACTATATTTTTTAATTTGGTAAAGTGTGTTAGCAGAAACAGGACACAATGTGACATGAAAAATTGGCAAAATCAATTAAAATGGGCATTGTGGACGGTAACATCTGGATGTGGAATATATTATTGGTATCTAACAGACAAAGGTGCATCAGGGTTAGTAAAGTTAACATACAGGTTTCGTGTTTGCTCTAAAATACGAAAAGTATTGCTTGAATGTGCAAGACCTTTACCCCTCATAATGAAAAAAAACCCACTTACAAATCCAAAACAATTTAACATAATTTGTAAGAACTTTAACATTCATCCTCATCATGATTGGAGATATATAAAAGGGGAAAAAAATCAAATCGCTATTAAAATTAATAGTCATGATTGGAAAATGTCAATGTTTGTAAGTAATGAAGATACTGTAATTGATGAACAGCTTCGTGATGCGATACTTTGGTATAGAACAAGTAAAGGCCATTACAATTGTACAATGATAATGTTGACTTCAATATATATACTGGTTGGGCTTACGTTTTATGCAGGATAAAAACGAATTGTTTCAACTGTTAAAGACATATAAAACAATTATTTGAGAAAATAATCTTAGGAGAATAATATGAAAACATTACAGTACGATTTCAAGAATATATTTCAGATTCAAAAGTTAGACGAGACAATGCTGTTTATGGTAATGGTATATTTTTAATAATGAATAACATGGATATGAAAATGGGTAGCTTTGCTGGATACAGCAATGAATTTTAAAAAAATCGTCTAATGGTTTTGAAATATTATTTATTTGAACTATAAATATAGGTTTGACAAATATTATTCTAGCAGCGGATAAACAAGGTATTACAATTTGTGAAAAAATAAACAATGAAATAAAAGAGAAAAAAAACGTGAGTAAAAACTATGCAGAAAAGAATAACAAAATGGTAATAGTATTGTGCTCGCAACTGCACATAATTTAAAATGGAAAGAACGTGACCCAAAATAAGCATTTATAATATTACTAAAGGAATCGTTGGAGGAGTTGTTTCATTTACCTTTGAAAAATAGGTAGTCGAACTTAGCTAAATGAATTAGCGAGCATAGTGATATATAGCGAGCAGTAGGTTATGAATTCCTTATTTTCCTTTTGCTCGATCTGCACCATTTTGTTGTAATGCAAACAGCAAGTGAACTAATGCTAGAACAAGTAAAACTGCATGATCAGCTAAGAAAGAAACAATGCTCCCAGCTGCTTTTAAAACCAGCTTATTACTCTAAAAATACTTCCAGCCAATGATGATGCTGTCTAGCGGAAATGTTACCGTTCACAATATTTTTCAAGCTTTGTTGAACTTTATCAGTGAATGACTCTGCACTACAATTTTCACCACTCTCTGTTTCTCCACTAGCACTAGTTTGTTCTGAACCTTCATCACCTCATCCACCTCTACCATTGCCTGCTAAACATTTTACCAAATTTGCTATTGATAGAGCAAACGTTGATGCAGTCATACATATAGCTTTAAATATGGTAACAATTGTTACACCTTTTTCTTTAAACAATCTATTAAGATTTTTCATTTTCCTTAACGTTTAAAGTCTATGTCTATGTGTGCTCTTTCTCGTTCAGCACTTTCTCGTTCAGCACTTTCAAATATTTATTGCAAATTAACGCTTCTGGTGTTACCATTCTAAATGTCCTAATCACAAGTCCAAAAATATAGAATGTTCCGAATTAATTCCAATAGTCTTGAATGTCCTGATACTACACAATGATACAATCCAGAATGTCTTTGAATGAGTTCACAAAAGTCTAAAGTAATGTATTAATTAAAAAATCAATGAGCACTTTAGTAATTCCAATGAATATATGACATACATAAATCCTCTCGAATAATATTTGATTTCAACGGCACAAACTTTAAACTCTGATCTCAAAATGATTCCCACAGATTGATCTAAAACAGGAATTAATTATTTGTTTACCAAATCCCTACTTATACACATTTTTATTTGACTTATATCATAACAGGGTGTGAAGCAATTCAATGGAAAAAAAGTATAATTCTAAACAAGACTGGCCTTGAACTCAAATGCTATGTAAACATTATGTTTGCTAGTGGCCAGAATCTAAAGTATAACTTACCATTATGGACAAATTTTAAACACACATTATAGATTAAATATACATAACACTGGCTAAGTCTGTTTATTTACTGATCTTCTTTTTTATATTCTCTATCACTTTGTCACACGATTCTGTCTAATTTCATCGATGGTATTTTGAATGTATCACTTATCATCATTTTTAAGTAACATTATAATGCTCCTTCATCTTTTGCATTACATACTATATTTGCTGCAAATGGAAGTTCTTCACTTTGAATTTCTCTATAATAATCATCTATTATTGTCTCTGCTTTTAATACCTGCTGGTCAAATGGTTCGTTTTGGTCATTGTTACCATATCTATTTCATTGGAAACGTGCATTGATTGTCTTTTTACAACAGTGGGTTCTAATATATATTTAGGATTTTTTAAAAATTCTTTAAATGTAGGAAACACCTTCACATACAGAGTTAGAAAATGTACTTTCTTGTTTAGCATCTGGTGATATCCGTCATTTTCCTTTTTTGTCCAACCTAAATAACTAAGGAAGCTAGGTCAACTATTTTTGTAGCTATAGACTTAGGTACTAACATGCATCTTGGACTCTTCTTTCTAGAAATTTAAATTTATTCGCCACCTACTTAATGGTATTAGAGTGTTTTTCCTTTAAGTGTTAAACGAGGTTCAATTAATTGATGTTTTCCACTTATTTTGAAACCATGTTTAACTGATTCTCTGTATTCATCAACTAAAGCTGTATATACAGAAGATGTAAAGCCTTCTTTATATAGGTCAGATGTTTCTCAATATGTTCTAATGCTGGACTATATTATAATCACCTATATTGCAATCTTTTTTTATTTCAAAATGTTCATTATGCCTAGCGCCTTGTGACATTTTCACACAATTTAAATAACAGATAAACAATTTGAAACAAAATAGTTTTTTTTATTGTAGAGAATAATAACAATAGCCCAACGTCCATTGTCACTGAAGAATACAAACAAGAATTACAAATTAGGATAGCAAATGGATCATACAAAGAGATAATTGATTAACTTTTAATTGACAAGAAGTTGAAAAGAATGGACAAGATGCAAATCAAGAGAACATATGCAATTATTGTTAATTGGAGATCAGCAACAATATCAAAAGTCATTGTCAGATGATATTTTCTTGACATGAATATCTCTGACTAGTAAATTTCTGCCAATTAGCGATATAAATAAATTACGGAGTAAAATTCAAAGATTGCATGACATCAAATTATATGAATTTATATTACTTAAGCTAGGACTACATCTATCAGCACTAAGTACTACTTGGTAACTTTGAAACAGGTACATTTCAAGAAGGAATGTGAGGAAAAAGAACAGATAAAGTATACAAAATCTCCTTAATAATAAAGTTGGTAGTTTAGAAGTTTCATCGTTTTTATTGTATTCTAGGATCTCTGCATCCGAAGTCATTTTAACACTTTACTATACATTGTTAGTGGCTACCATGAATTGTATGTTTGACTAGTTGCGTTTGTTCTGGGTATGATAAGTCAAAAAAAGCACAATTAACAGAATTATCAATATCGAAATTTAATTTATCGACACATTCAAGTTTGTCAATATTGAACCATCTATGGTAAAAAACAACTGATGGTACACCTAACATTATCAACGTTGTAACAGATTTCATCTTATCACTAATTATCCTTAAAATTCTAGCTCTTGCTAAAGAAGCTACCTAGTGGTTTCCATTGTTATGGTATCTCTGTCTATAATGTTCTCTATCTTATGCTCTCAAACTTTTATTGTAGTCTATCTTCTGTTTTCTCCAATTTCTATAGTAGATCGTATTATCTGCTCTCCAATGTTTATAGTAGTTCTTTTTCAATGTTCTCTGCTGTTTGTTTGTATTCCCTATTTTACAAGGTTCGCAAAAAGAACTAGTTTGGTAATAGTTACTTACCAGGAAATGTTGGCATATTGCTCAATCAATGAGGTTATTACCATATTGTTACATAATATATGATTTGGATATTTACTGATCATACTTGCCATCCTTTTAAATTATTCCATCATCAACATAGATTGGCATTAGTATATGTATTAGGTATATTGCTAATGCCCTAGCGAATCCCACTCTCAGTCATTAAAAACATCTAATAGTCAGTTAGTATCTTTATTTCAACACACGTTATCTTGAAACTTGCTTCATGTGCAAGACCTGGAGCTCTGTTGTACTGCGCATAGTCTAGCTTTTAATTTGTGATGCAAACATTCCTGAATTCTTAGAAGATATCGTATACATTAGAGTGTCATTCTGAATGTAATAGGCAATAAGGTCGCTTAATGTGCTAAGTTCGAAATGAGATATTACATCGTGTATGCAATTCTAGTCATCATATGAAATGTTTGAATCAGTAAGTGATGAGTAAAACTTGTACACAGGAGGTAATGTTGTGTCGTGTCATTAAACTTTTCAAATGATTCAAAGTATTGGTAGGTATAGATGTCCTTACCTAGGAATTTAGGTTCCATGTTCTCGAAATATCTAGTTGTTTCAACGAACTTGTTGGCTTCTAACTTCTTTGTCAATTGCTTATGAGCTTGTCCCATAAATTGTTAGCGATCCACAAATCAAATTGTTCGTTTTAGAATGATCTCTTTTGATTCTGTGCTGAACTTATCAACTATGAAGTCTTTACTCAATTAGATGTATTTTCATTTGTGTTAGGGATGATTTTCATATTGTGTTGTGAGTCTTGCCTAACAAACTCCTTGATAAACATGTGTGAATCATATGATAGATTATGGCTCAACAACGCGATGAAATTCGCATATCTGATGCTGGTCTTTGCGGGCCCTTTGTGAGAGGGTTTCGAATCGATTCCATGGCAGAGAAAAAGTTTTAATTGTCAGTATCTGTAACAATGACGCAAACATTCTTACCTTTCATCCATTCAGGTTTTTCATTGTAACTCCCATCCTTTACTGATTTTAATTCATGAATATTTTTTTAAAAAATGCATCGATTGTATCGAATACTCACTTAAGTTTCACGTTGATATTTTGTTCAAATACATTTTCAGTTACCGACTGTGAAAATATTTAGATAAAATTTGTTGAGTAGTAACAATTACGTATATATTTCTTATACTGGCCACTTTGCAAGCGCGTATATTGTCTGAGAGTACCTCTAAGTGCAAGTTGCGCATTGACAGATTTAAATAATTTGGTTTTATTCTTCAGTTTCTTGACAATAGCACTTAAAGTTGATTAAACAACACATATACATTTTTGTTATATCTCATATATCTCATATACATTTATACGAATAACTGGTTTTTTTTTTGTTTTTTTTTCTAGCAGTCACTTTTCTGATTGAAATTGTGTGTTGTATACTCTCTGCTTTATGCTGCAACCGTGTATTTCTACGTCTCTCTCTCTCTCTCTCTCTCTCTCTCTCACACACACACACACACACACACACACACACACACAGAAACATTCTCTCTTTTCTACGTTGTAATTGTTTCTCATTCCTTAATATACTTCGTCTTATTTCATTTCGTATCCGTTTTCTACTTTTTTATTTTTGCAATTCACCTACAGTGATACTATATAATACTTTAAGATGTGGAAGTATTTTTTATCATTTAAGGTAGTGGATATGTGGATATATCTTTCCTAGTAATTTGTGGTAATCTTGTTTTATCAGTCTCACCCAATAATTACCTTTTTGCTTTCCTGTAGGTTGAACAGTACTTTTAAAAATACTTATTCCTAATGATCATATGTTTTTAATACATTGTTACGTCATACATCTTCGAACGTAAATCTTTATTTTCCACCTTTGTAGATCCATGGTACTTAAATATAGAAAAGTTCTACAAAATATTCTTTGAGTGATCGACGTATTATGCTTGAAATTCTTCAATATTTGTTTCTTTCGCGCAAATCTTGTTGAGAAGCAACATAATTTGTGCTTTCTCTAGTAAACAAGAATTGCCATAAAGGTACAAACTATTTAATACAGTTGTTACCGTTTATTGCAGTAAGTACAATTAATATGTCACGTTTTGTGCTAATTATTTAGTCAATATTTGCGACATTTAGTACTTACTTTTGTCCTTCATAAATAGTTAGTAATGCCTAAAATGCCATATTGTTCTCACACCTCTAGGGATATTTTGTGTGTGGTGTTTTAACAGCCCATGTTAGAAAGCAAGTACCCTAATGAGTTAGAAGAATTCAATTCGCTAAGAGCTGTACAGACTTTACCAGCAATTACAGCATACGAAGTACATACGGTACACCTCCAGGGAAGAGGTCCGTCAGAGGTATAATACCTTGCTGGTAGTGACATGAACGAAGCACAGCAAGAGAAACATGAGCAAAATGAAGAGCATCGTAAATACCCTATATCTCGCAGCACTCCATACTTCTTTCATCATGTTATACAGTTGCTATAAAAGAAACGGGAATGGAATTTAAGATTGGGCCACCATAGAAACTCACTTTCAGTGAGATGATCACTCAAATTGTGTCTGTTGGTTTTCCACAGTTGACAAAAGACTATATAACCAGTAGTGATTTATTGCCTAATAACATTCTGCTATAGTAATTGTTTTTTGAGTGTTGTGTATGGGCATGAGAACATCGCTGGCGTAGTTTATATTTCCAAATCGTTATCTCTTGAAAGTATGTTTTAGGAGTACGAGAACATCACTGGCGCAGTTGTTACTAAGAGAATGCTTTATGGTAGTATGAAAGTGGCGATTTCTAGAGAAGTCGCTACTGTATTTTATTCGTTTTCTTTCTTCAATTAGACTATTAATTAACTGATTTTTATTTTTTGTTATATGTTTGTGTAGCGGCGTAATGAAATGAAGCTGCTACAACATCTTCAGAATTTTACATTTTAGTCGTTTTTTTGCGGTTAAATTTCAGAAATTTCAAAATCAGGCAAAACAAAATATATAGTGAGTGCTCTAGAACTCGCCATTTCTATATTACAAATGTTTCACCAAATCCTCTTATGTAATCCAGTTTATTTACTGTGTTTTTATTGCACTCTGCAATTTGCCTCTATAAATCTTCAATGACATTTTACATGCCTAACTTGTTGTTCTTTATGACTTTATGATTGTATTTTGCACTGGCTTAGCCATTACGTCTAGTAGGTTTCTCCAGTAACTCTTTCTCTTATAATTTTTTTCCCTTCCTCTAAAAAGTGTTCTTCTTTTCCTCTATGTCCATCTTCAACGATATTTAACATATATAACAACATATAACAAAAGAAAGCGTTGTGGTTATTGTTAATAAAGAGACAATGAATCATCTGGAACATAACCTATGGCTAGGTCACTTTTGTTAGAAAATCGATGGCTCATTTGCTGCTTTGTAAGTCAAAATCAAGCAGATTGCCATTTTATCATCGCAGTTCAAACCAGTAAGACGCGATATCCACAAATATGAAATAATACCTCGATTAGATCCATAATCAGGTCTTGCAAAGTTGTGTATTCAACGCCTTCTTTTGTGTTTATTTCGTGTCTTGTTTGTCTCAATACTGAAATTTATATTAGCCAGATATTCGGATCTTGATCTAATTTCTCTGGCCTTGGCCTTAGACCATATAAGGTTTTTTCGCATTAATTGAGCCAATGAGCCGTTATTGCATTCAATTGTACTCCTTTAAGAAAATCAATTAATATTTTTCTCCGATTTTCCTATATATTTGCTAATCAATGAGGAATGATACTTGCATTTAAAAAAAATGAGCATTAAAGCCTAAGCAGAAAATAAGTTGTTTATTGCACTCAGCCTCTTGGCCGTTACGTAGGTGTGCTTCAGCTGATTCTGAAAACCTCAATCGCACCAAAAAGTTCAGTTATTTCTTTCCAGTCACAACATTTGCCAGAAAATGCAACATAACCTATGCTGATTCATGGATACGTTATGTTCAGGTTAGTGCCTAACATAAATAAGATAGTCGTACTGCATCTGAATGTATCACTAAAGCACCAAATACTTTAAACAGTGTAGAAAAATGAAAAAATATGTAAGGTACTTAGGGGAGTGAAACTTGAATAGCGTAAAAGGAGAAATCGAATGTTTTTATAATTAGGCATCATGTATGCATTCATAACTAAATGAAATAAATCAATCAATCAATTAGTTGGTGCATAATTGAAGGATCCTGTGCCGAAATGTTTTTTCTTAAATAAGAACGGTACTAGATTTCATTAGACTTGATTTCCTTATTACGAATGCACCCTAAAACACACAAGAATCTTTCAGAAACTACATAGCTTTCAATGTATTTAAAACTTCATTTGGATGTAAACAAACTTGATTTCATATTTGTTAATTTATTGTGTCTTTCTTCACCGATGGAATACTACCAGAGTGTGAATATTCAGGTTTATCGATTCTTCCAATTTGATATCAAAATGGTAATTGTTTCAGACACTGACACATAACTAGAGTAATGCTAAGACTGGTTTTAAAAGAATTATGAACTCAGAAATGTCTTAACCATATTTTACAGAAATAATGTTGATTTGTCCGTACATAACAATACAGAAAACTATGAATCATACTGCATACATTGGGGTCCAAGTCTGGTAAATTATGAGGAATATACTAGATGTTGGGCTCTTAAGGCATCAGATTATAGTATCCACCATTCTCAACAGTTTATATATGTTCCGACAACTTGAAATCAACATACAAATGAGTTTATAACACTCTCTAAAGTGTGTATGACAATGTTAAGGCAACTTATATCTATGCAGGTATGTATTTCTAAAAATGGTCAATGGATCTCAAAACTTCTCATATTTCACCTTAGGTTTATGCAAGTGATATGGTTTCTTCAGGCTCATTTATTAAGAGGTTCGAAATGCAATTTCAAACCATTTGGGGGCATCTTACTTTCAACGAAGCAACCAGGGTGTATATTTTGTCAAATTATTGTTATTATGTTTTTGTTATTGTTTATTTTGCGTTAGTTTTAAAATTAAATATTTATAAAATATACCATGATTGAGAAAAAAAATGACCTTTGAAAATGAAATAATGATTTATGTGTAGAAAAGTATTATAAATGATTCAAGCATATTAGGGAAGCTTTATTTGTACGAGTATGGCAAGTGAATCCTTGTGCTTGGAACGTACATTTGTCCGCAATGGCATAACATGACACTCCACTTAGACCATAGTGTTACAAAATATATTGTAATCTGTAGGAAACCGCAATGAATACTAAATGCAACCAAACTCTGCAGTAATGCGTCAATGTTGCTACAGATGCAGAAAAATCAAATTTATTAAATCGGTGCAAATTTTGTCATCTTTTCAAAACAAAGACAAAGTATCACTGGAACTATTTTTGTCGCTGGATCAGAGAATATATAAGAGGGAAAGTAATAGCAACCTCAGAGTATGACAGTCTTGAAGTTCTGCTCTCAGAAAATTAGCATTTACAGTATACAAGTGTTTCGCCAACGGTCATAAGCATACCTTTTTTGGAATTCGAGACTGACATGAGCAATCGTCTATGAAACAAAAGCTTGTGTCTCATTATCAATGGAATACTCAACCGTAAGACTACTTTACGGGACATTGTTTGTATTTCTTACAATAAGCTGCGATGATAAGGTTACAAGGAAGTGTGGGCCGATAATACAGATGAGACTATAGCAAAATTGTTGATCGCTAAAGACGTGTCAAATGACAAAATAGAAATATATGCGTGCATTTCAGCATAAGGACTACAATACAAATTGCACTGAATACTGTCCATTGACATATCTAGAAGGAAGGTCTTGATAGACAACTCGCACTGTCAATAATGTGTGAACGTTTATACCTTTCCCTGCAGATTCTCGTTTGAGGCAGTGAAGATACTAGCGATGAAAAAAAGTTTCAATTTCAACTAGGATACATATATCATCCAGGGTGACCACAAAACATTGTGAAATATGTGTAATTTTTGACCACTTTTGCAGTTGCCAGTTTTAAAATCTGCTTCCAAAACAACATATATTATCTGCTCCATTTGTTCAAACATTAAATCCAAGGATTCTGTTCCTGATATGAATATGTTGTGTATGTTTTGCACTAGTTAGGTTATGGAGCTTGTAAATAGAGAACATCAAGAAAGGGAGGCAATCTGCGATATTTTCATCGATCCGTCCACAGCGTGAAATGTGTGAAATAGTGTTAGGATTTTGACAACTATTCATGCAATCGACATACCGTATTTTCTATTGGCAAAGTTGGCTTACATTAGTGTCATATATATGCTTGTATCATGAGCTATTAAGAAGAGGGAGATCACCATTTGAGCCCACCAGTTCAATCTCTTAGGATGTCAAATACTATTACATTCGCAAAACGATGCAACTTTTCTGACGTAAAGAAAGGCTATTGTGTAATTGTTATTATTTCTCAAATTAACACTAGTTCTCTAATATGAGGACATTCCTCACGAACCAGTAGGAAAATATACTTAAAGTTCTATTGAAAGTAAACGATATGTTTTACCACCAACTTTGTACTTTGAACACAGAGTAATTGATAACCGTGTTTTCATATTGTCATAACTTTTTGGTATATCCACTCGTTTTCCATAAAGAATTGAAAATGCTAATATCGGAGTCTAATATCGGAACAAAAATGAGCTATGTTAAACCCTTTTCTTAAATTTTATTTTGAACAGTATGCGTGACAATACAATTGAGAACAAAGATTCATATAGTCATGTTTTCCTTATGTTTATGAGATCGAGCTCTGATATAGGAGTTCTATAAATGATGCCTTTTCCAATATGTACCACACGACAAACTCCATATATCGGTGTTGTATTGTAGGTACAGGGTTACTAGATTGTCATATTTTAAAAGCTCATATTTTCGTCAACTCGCAACAAATCGACTTACTGTATGTTATTTGTATATAAATAGACCATTACAGACATTTTGAAGGAGTTTGTCAGCAGCTGTACCTGTAACAGATATAGATACTTTCTCTATAAGAATCAGACTACTAATTCATTTTCCGTCACATCAATGTTAATTTTTTTAGAAACGCTAAATCCACAACAACACCTCCTCAAAATAAATAAATAAATAAATCAAAACAAGAAACTATTTAGTGTACTAGATTACTCAGCACACAACACATATCCTTCTTGATTGAAGTAAGCGTCAACTTTCTGCTAAATCAAAACTATATGCTTCGCGGCATTTTCTCCAATTTAATCTCCCTAAAGCGGGGTACTGATAAAGGCTACATTAATCACCAGTGTCAAACCGGGCAAGCACAAGATAATGTCATCCTGCCGGGAAAAAATTGAAATTGTGTACGTGCACATAGATCTTGGAAGCACTGATAAATGTGTCTGAAAATTAAGAAAGAAACTTCGACGCTGATGTTACAGTCAGTGGCCCGATCTCCAAGTATTAAGTAATTTTCTCTACAGTGTTTTATTGACACCTAATTCCTGGAACTGCAAACTTACATGCCATTCTTTATTGAGCCATCCTGCGGTGCCAACAAATAGCAGAGAAAATTTTAGGCAGAAATTTACGGTACTAATCTATTGGTGAAGGACTGTTATTCAAAGACAAAGTAACAGCTGTCAGTTTTTGACGGTTATTGGTAAACACTCTGGGCATAGTGATTTGAGTGATTTTTGGCACTAAACAGGGATGTGCGGGAAATTAACCACATAGAGAGCCCTCTCAGTCACAATTCAAATGCCATTCAATTTATTCGTGAAACATTATGGTGAGTTTGTTGTGAACAGTTGCCATGGTTGAAATAAAAAGAGAGAAAGTGTTTAGTATCATAAAATCAACGGGTCATAGGAATCCCTTGTGCATTCGTTACTGATGGCTATAACGTGGCAATTAGATCTGCAGTGCATGACTTTGCCAATGGATTATCGTTTCACAAGCAGTAGTTTAACAGTTACTATTTGTTGCATGTTAACAAAAGCCTAACTGTTCCCTGTTCTCTAAATCTGATTTACTTATGTCGCAAAACAAAAAAAAATATCCTGAAACATAGAAATAGCAGGTTATTACAGCCTGGTTCCGCTTTCTAGAAAAAAATCTAATACAGATGGACTTGCGATCCCATTCGGCCCTCCTAACATCTGAAATTGCAAAGGTATATAACGTTGTTTGATAAGTCATCCCTCAGTGCCAACAACAAATATTAGAGACAATTCGGCAGTAATTTACAGTTTTAATCTTTGGGTGAAAGACTGTTATTTCAAGTTAACAATTGCATTCAGAGTTTTGAAGATTACTGGCAAACGACAATGGGATAGTGGCTTGAATGAAACAAAATTACACATGAAGCATTCTGGTGAATTTGTTGAAATCAATTGTTTCCGTGGTTCAAATAAAAAGAGAAAAATTTAATGATGCATTTAATAGATTCTCTGAAATGCTTAAATGTTGTTCTACTGATGACAAGAACATGGCAGCTTGATCTACAGTGCATGACTTTAAATTACTGTTTCAGAGCATGTGAGTGAAGTTAAAGAGGAAGTACACGTTTGAATTTTGGATGGATTGCACTAGGAGAGAGAGAGAGAGAGAGAGGGGGGGGGAGGTGTATGGCCATTTAGTGTCTGGTTATTTTCTACCATGCTTTCCTGCGTAGTTTTGTATGACCAGATCAGCGTAGAGGCTTGTCCTTGACATATATCCAGCAGTGAGAAAATATTGATCCATATGTTTGCAGGAGATAAAATGCTATGCGACTACTCTGTGTATCCTTCGATCAACTGATTTTAGTTGCACACGCTGTTATTTTAGTCGTGCGCAGCCATTTTGAAATGACCCCTGGTACATCAAAATGCTCGTTACCCTTTCGCGTCTTTTGTATAACAATGCAAGATTGTCAAATAAAATTACATTCGCAAACAGTCCAAAATGACATCCATCTATTCGGGTAAGTTTGTCATTAGAGACGATATCTCCTATTACTGTATGAATTTAGGAGATTTGAATCACGGATTTGTTTGTGTATTCCAGTCGCGATGTCATGTGCCCACGGCAAGGTCGTTTCGGATTGACCGATCGATTGGAATGCCCACCAATCCATGTTTTGCTTACTACAATACTTACACGCGCCAGCCTTGTATATACACAGATTAGACGTTCAAAATTTCGAACTTGTAAAGATTGAGCCCGTAGAGTAAAAGTTGAAGTGTTTGATTCAATCTTTCAATCTTTCAGAAAATTGAGAGACGTAATATATATATACAACATTGAGAAAGAAACTTTCATCTACGAAATTTTGATATGCACAATATCGTAGTCTATACATTTTCAAACCAAGAATTAAAATTACAAATTTCTCGTTACATAAGCAGACAAACTTTATCTGTGAACAAAAAACAAGATGATAGAAATGACAATGTCAGAAAAAAATTATCACCAAAGAGACTACAATGGAAAATGGTTTCAAAAATTTACATATAATAATACCAGAAAACAAAGTTTTGAACAAAGAGAGATAGAAACTAAAATCCAAAGTACAGGAAAAGCCATGATTTTAGAAATAAGGAGGAAAGAATTGAAAGACAGACCAAAGGTCAGGGAAACAGAAATGGGTCAAGCTTGGGGACCAAAGCGCGACTGTGAAGAAAGAAAGATCCAAATCAATGAAACTGTACAGTCTAGAGACTGATACAGGGTATTTTGTAAATGTTAAAATAAATAGAAATTTTGTCTCTTTGTTATGTGATACAGGAGCAAATGTTACAAATCTTAGTAGCAATGTAGTAAAATCTTGGTCAGAAAACTCTCAACCTGAGGTGACTCCAGTAAAAAGTATGATTTTAACTTTGACAGGAGAAAGTCAACCTTTTGATGGTAAAGCAGAGGTAGAAATTATGTTAGGGACTCGTACTTTCACACATGAAGTACTATTAGCAGACATTCAACAAGATGGCATACTTTGTATTGACTTTTTAAAGAAACACAAATGTGGCCCTATCATTAATAAGTGTTATTTAAATGTAAAAAGAGAAAAAGGACCGTGTTCTATGAAATCAGATGCTGTAGAATTGCCTTCACTGAAAATGTTGAGATACATCCAGAATCTGAAGTGATTGTAAATGGCAAACCAACTGACTAATATAATAAAGAAGCAATGGGTTAAACTGAACCATTCTCAAACTTTGTGGCGAAAACTCATTACTAGTAACAAAAGTTTTAGTGCATTCTAAAAATGGATACATTAATCTCAGAATAGAAATTTAGGTGAAAAACCAGTTAAGTTATTTAAAAATGCTGTTACTGCACAATTACTGCTAGTTCAAATTGTACACAGTGAAAAAGTTTGTGCAATTAACATGAAAGAGGGTAGTATTCAATAATTACCAGAACATCTAACAGAAATGTTTTAAAGGTCTTCTAAAACTATGGATAAAGAACTAACTGAACAATTTAAAGAATTCTTGATAAAACATCATAATACCTTTCCTCCATCATCATTATTCAACCTTGATAAAACATCAAATTGATACAAGAGATGGAAAACCTGTTCAAACGTATCCTTACAGAATATCATTTGCTAAAAGACAAGTTGCTGAGAATTAAATTAAAAAGATGCCAGAAGATCCAATTATATAAAAATGTCCACAAAGGTCATGGAATGTTGCCATTGTAATGGTGACTAAACCGGATGATTTAGTAAGGTTCGGTTGCGATTCCGAGGTTTAAATGAAGTCACTGTCAGAGATTATCAACCCCTGCCCGGAATAGATGATAGTATTGATGCTTTAGCTAGATCAAAATGGAGGTCTTGCTTGTATATGAAATCGGACTATTGGCAAGTTGAACTTGATCAAAAAGATAAAACTGTATTCTCCATATCAGGAAAGGAACAATGGCAATGGCGCAGATTAGCATTTGGACTCTGCAATGCACCGGCGGCTTTGACCCGTCTTGTCCAGGTGGCATTTTCAAGTCTCTTGTGGAAAATTGTTATTTTGATATTGATTATATCATTATCTATTCAAATGCCTTTGTAGAACATTACACAAATTTGGAAATAGTTTTACAAAGATTGAAAAATGCTAACTTGAAACACAATCGTAAGACATGCAACCTGTCTAAGGTTACATTTCTAGGTCATACTATAAGTGAAGCTAATGTGGGCAAAGGTACAGATAAAATCACAGCAGGAAGAGATTGGCCAGCACCTAAAAACGTAAAAGAAGCTAGAAGCTTCATTTTTTGACAAGTTACTACAGATCATATGTTTTTCTGTTTGCTACCTTGGCTAAACCTATACACGAACGTTCTGAAAAAGGCAGAAAATTTGTATGGACTGAGGAGTATGAGCAGTCCTGAAATGTGTAAAATATGCACTGCTAAATGCACCAATCTTGGAATTTCTAACAGAAAAGTATGCATTCATTTTAGACTGTAATGCCTCAAATGTTGGTCAGCTGCAGTACTCTCCCAAATCCAGACCGGAAAAGAAGAAGTAATCAGCTACTTTAGTAAATGTTTCTAAAACACTGAAGGAAAATATTGCGTCACAAGACGCGAACTTCATGCAGTGGTAAATGCAGTCAAACATTTGCACCATGATCTTTATGGAAAGAAGTTCAGAATGAAGACTGATCAATGGCAGTGTGAGATGGCTGATACATTTCAAAATGGTAGAAGGTCAATTAGCTCGGTAGTTGACTTATCAGGCTACCTATGATCATACACAGAGATGGCTATCTTTGATCATACACAGAGATGGTAGACTGCAATCTAATGCAGATGCCTTATCAAGACAGCCATGTGTCGATATTAACTGTACATCTTGTGAGAAAGTTGAAAATTACGCTGAAAGTGAATCAAATAGAGAAGTTGTACTTTGTATTTCTAAGCTCCCAAATCAAATAGGTTATCTGTCTCTTTCAACCCACGTAAACTCAAAGAAAAATGACATAAACAAACAGGAATATAGAAGTGATATTTTTATATCACTTACAACAGTATTTTCACTATGCTTAGTCCCATAAAACCAAAATCTTTGATCTGTTTCAAGTTGAGCATGCGTTCCATGTTATTTGGATAATCTTTTTTTCATGACAATACTCTAATGAAAGCTCTATCAGAGATTCTACATGGTGTAGCAGAAAAACCAAGAGTATTGAGGGAAAACTGTAATCACTTGAATAGTAGTAGTGATAAACTCTGTTATGTTCCAAAAAGGTTAGGTAGAAGCTCTTATCTCTTGACAGTAGCGTAAATACAGAGAGAACTGTCACTTCCCGATCATAAGATGATATGGACAACTTGGATATATCCAAACTACCGCATTTACAAAATGATGATCCATTTTTGAAAGTTGCAAAGGGGATGGTTATAAGAAATTTGAATTGACAGCTGTTTCACATTACTGCTCTGAAACAAAATACTACTGGAAACAGGCTGATTCATTTTTAGTAGAAAATTATATCCTATATAGGAAATTGAAAAGTGATGATGGAAAGATAGTCACCATGCAAACTGTTGTCTAGGAATACTTAAAAAGCTTAATACTGACACAGTTACAGAACAGTTCTGAACACTTAGGAGTTCCTAAGACTCTACAAAAAGTGCGATAGAGATTCTTTTGGTATGGGATGAATACAGATGTAGAGAATTGATGCAAGAAATGTGAGATATGCACCAGTAGAAAATCTTCCCTTTGAAAACCAAATCAACCATGCAAACTTGCAACATAGGTACTCTTATGGAAAGGGTGGCTATTGATTTTGTTATGTCCACACCCCAGTACTAAACAGGGAAATAAACACATTATGGTCATCGGAGACTATTTGAACAAATGGACAGAGTCATACCCAGTAGAAAAGATCCATGCAAAAACTAAAGCTAAAGAGCTGATTGATAATATTATCACTAAATTTGGAGTACTCCTTCTCATTCACACAGAGCAAGGAACAAACTTTGAGTCCACACTTTTCAACTAAATCTGTATAATACTGGAAATTGAGAACTTCTATTGCTAGACTACAAAGTGATGGCATGATAGATAGAGCTAATAGAACCATATATAACATGCTTTCAGCTTTTCTTTCCTCACATCAAGATAACTGGGATGAATTCTTACCTTTGTTGATGATAGCATACAGATCAGAAGTACACGAGTCAACTGTAATAACTCCCAGTATAATGACATTTGGTCGAGATATAACCATTCCCCTTGACTTGGTACTTGGTAAACCTGAAATAAATGAGAATGATAATGAACAAAACTACAACACAGAATATTAAAATAATCAAGAAAATAAAATTAAAGAAGTACATGAGTTTGCATGAAAAATACTTAATTTGGCTAGTAAATGTATAAAAAGAAATTATAACAAAACATAAATTTTAATAAATACAAAGAAGGTGATGCTGTTTGCTTTACAATCCAACCAGGAAAATTGAGTTAAATGCAAAATTGCAAAGACATAGGAAAGGTCCATATCAAATCCTGAAAAAAATCAATGATGTATTATACAGAATAAAAGGAGGACCTAAACCGAAACCATAAGTGGTCCACCATGATAAAATGAGGCTATATAAAGGCACAAGTTTACCTCAGTGGTTTACCTGACAAGTGCACATAAAAAGTAAATTATGAGTCTCCAAAAATGTTCTTAAGATTTTTTCCATACCACGTGTATAAAATGGAAACTTTGAATATGTAGAGAATTGGATTAATACAAATTTCATATAATGTTTAGTACTATTTAAAGACTTAAAAAGCTAATAGTGATATGAATCATATTTACTTTTAAGTACCGGTCCAGTCTTAATACTAACAGTAGAATGGTTTTCCTGGAAGAATCAGGTGGGTTCGAATTCCATCGGGGCCGATTGCAGTCAGTCACAGTATCCACTAGATGAAGACCTGTTGTTAGGTACAATAATTTATCTTCTGAAAACAGACACCAAAATTCTTATCTTAATTGTTTCAAAAGAAAGATTTTGGAGATAGTACTTAAAACTGACTACTAATAAATAATAGGGGCCCACTAATTTGCTTTCCTATAAATTGAATATTGCTTTGAAAATGTTGCTATGAAAACATATATGAAAATGAGTGAAATGATTGAGTCTGGCTATAATCTTTAAAACTGAGACATATCTTCTCATGAAAACAGTTGAAAATGTGAAAACTGGTTCCTATCTTGGAATTCATTATGTGATATTTACTGTGCACATTCATCATGGATCTTTTCCCAGGTATTATGTAAGAAGTGACCTTGAAAACTTTCTCTTTTGGAAGAAGAATAATAATAATAGATTCATGGATTGTGTTACTTCAATTGGACATATAATTGATTCAGAGAATCTATAAATTTCTGGACTCGTAATAACTTTATACAAAATATTTATTGATTCATACATAGTTTTGATAATTCTCATTACAGAATAGTCATATACAATATATTCTTGATATAATTTATTGCAAACTTTTCATGTAGGTGAGCATGAAATATTGGGAAAGACACTTAAATGCCAATGTAACCAATGTTGTGCCTGGAATTAATGTCTGCTGAAGATGTTGGTTGATATTTTACTTGAATTATATCCATTATATGTGTATAGTATAAATGAAAGTTATTCAATATAAGCACATGTCCTGGCTCTAAATATATACATAACTATAAGAGTTTTCATTGTCTATGTTGATATCTATATCTCATCATAAATCATACATTCTGAACAGACTATAATTTGCAACATGGAAAATAAAATATTTATTTTGGTTATGAAGATGCTGCTTGGTATCATCCAAACTTATGTCAAAGCTAAAACAAAGTTGTATAAACTGATAATATTTGAAACTATTATTTGGATGAATCGGACAAAATTACTTCTTGAAAGAGGGAGAGAAAGAGAAACATATTATTCGTGTCATACACTATGCACCGAATGCTTGCCAATGTTTTCACATCTTGTATTGTATCATAATTTTAATGCATAAAGCATTGTATTTTCAACTGAATTGAATTGATACTGAATGTGATCTGTCTATTGTTTACAACATGAACACAAACATTTGGGTAACTTACATTTCATACTTAACTTACCCCTCTTTCAAAAAATTTCTTTCTTGTAATCGCTTAATTGAGAAAGTATTCTTAAAGGCGGGATAATGCCATGCCGCTACTTTGCGTATCCTCCGATCAGCTGAATTTACTTGCACCACGTTGTAAGTTTAGTCGTGCACAGCCATTTTGAGATGACCCCTGGTACATTGAAATGCACGTTACCCTTTCGCGTCTTTTGTACAACAATGCAAGGGTGTCATATAAAATTACCTGCACAAACAGTCAAAGATTGCATCCATCTATTCGGGTAAGTTTGTCAATACAGACGATATCTCCTATTACTGTATGAATTTAGGTGATTTGAATCACGGAGCAGTGTATGTATTCCAGTCGCGATGTCATGTGCCCACGGCAAGGTCGTTTCGGATTGGCCGATCGATTGGAATGCTCACCAATCCATGCTTTGTTTACCAAAATACTTACACGTGCCAGCCTTGTATATAAACAGATTCGGCGGTACAATTCCGAACATGCAACGATTGAGCCCATACAGTAAAAGTGCTAGAGTTTGATCCAATCTTTCAGAAAAAACGAGAGACGCAATAGATCTAAAAATTTGAGAAAGTAAAGATTAAACCCGCAGAGTAAATGTTGTAGAGTGAGGTCCAAACTTTCAGAAACATGAAAGAAGTACTAGATCTAAAAATCTGAAACGGAAACTTTTATCTACGAAATTTTGATTTACAACTTTTCGTAGTCTACACATTTTCAAACCAAGAATTTGAATGACAAATTTCTCATTATATTAGCAGGCGAGCTTTATCTGTGAATTTCTGGTTTAGATATTTGGCCATAAAATGAAACCACTAATTTAAAAGTAAAACAACTTGCCCACATTATTAACTGTTTATAAACCGGCTGAGTCTTTGTAGGAAAAAAGAAGTTATGAAACTAACTGTTGAAATAGTGGAGAAACACCTGAAATATTTGGAAATATATTTCTGTGTTTAAAACTGAATCTGTAAATTGCAAAGAGAATATTTCTTTTTTATATCATCCTTGCAAAATAAATATGAAAAGATATTGAATAAATCTGTCCTGAATTTTTATTTTTTTCTGGATATTGCTTTTCATCCCTGTGGCTAGAATCGGTCGAACACCTTGTAGCTTCAAGGTCTGGAATATCTGCAAAATCCTGACTAATTATCCAGACCATCGAAGTTGCAGATAGCGGCAATGCAATAGTTTGGTTGATCAAGCATTGAACTTACTGTAAAATCAGAAACATTTGTAAGGATAAGATTTCGTGGTTTGGGACTAAACGGAATATTTCTTGGGATCACACTGTTTGCTTGAAATCCCAATAAATAATGCTATTGTTAGTTGTGGATTTAATATCGTGAATAGTCCTGGCACAAGAAAAAGAACAAATTAAATCCTCTACGAATATTCTAACTTTAGATTAGACTAGTAGTTATCATCAGAATAGAATGAGCAAGTAAGAGATGAAATATAATGACAAACATCGGTTGGCATGGAACACAGAATCATGAAGTCAGTTTGTTAAGAAGGTAAACGAGAGCATATAGAGACAACAAGACTACAGTTAAGGTAGAATGATGGTGATGTTAGACTTTGAGAAGATTTTCACTTGTCTACAACTTGATTTGCGTTTCTGTCACTTATGTACACAGCCCCTCTGATGATGCAGCACGGAACCTCTTAAAGTCAAAGAAATTGTTAAATCTGTACGTAATGAAGTTTGTTTGGAATAATTTTGTTTCAGACTAATTAAAATTGATGGGATTTACTGCATAATTTAGCCTAAATGATTTTAATTCCGTCTTATGTCATGTATTATAAAAAGGAGTTCTACAGGTTTTACACGTAGAACTTACATCTATTGTGCACATATCCACCTCTCTATAACCATTGAAACCTCAGGACCAGCTGAACACCAACATAAACAGTTCCACACTCTAGTATATAAATTAGAATCATAATTATGCATTTGTTCTAATAATTTGTCTGAAAGGTAATCTCTAGCTGTCCTGCATTTTTTTTTTTTTTGGGGGGGGGGAAGGGGTTTGAAAAAATAAGAATATGTTGACACCCACTGACACAGTGTGAGCACTTCCAAGAAATCGTACCATGTACTTTTGGTATAATGTTAAGAGGATGATCACGTGTATATTTTGCCTTGCAGAGTATTAATATTTGCAGTGTTTATTGGTTTTCAATTGGATTTCCCCAATCGGATTTGAGACCTAAGGCCAAAGTGATTTGTGTGTAACCTTAGCACCCTCTTATGAGGCTATCACCATGCTAAAATTAAAATTCATATCATTTTGGGAAAGACTTTTGGGTCCGTGGACACTTTTCTGTTCTATGTCGTACGTAACTGAAGTCTACTATTTCCTCCGATTGTGATTCTCAATTGCAACAAAAGTAATAAAAGACCAGCTTTCAATAAGATATCAAATATAAAATATAATCACTGTTGTATCTCAATGATGAAAAATATTCCAAGAATATTTAATAATCTATATTACTGCGATGAAGACGAGACAATATATAATAAGCCTGTATATATAGTATAATGATAGGAAACAATGTATCTAAATGTGTATCTATATGAGTATTTTGTAACCTCTAATTAATGCAAAAACAGTCAAATGAAACCTGCCTATCACTTTTCTAATATCTCTGAATAATGTAATGCTTTTTGATGAATTCTATATTATCAATCCATCAATCAATTAATCAACTATAGGTGCATTTTGTGTGCTTCATTATACATTTTAATGTTTTAGGACAGTTGCGGGATTTTTAATATGACATTAAAATGGTTTGTTAGTTTACATGATCAATTATAATCATATTTTTTGTCAATTCTAATTAAGTTTAGAGTTGAAATCATTTATAAGAAGAAACCTAAGACGTTTTACACACAATAACTGTCGCTTTCTTTTTGCAGGCAGTAATAAATATGGTGATCAAGAGGAAAAAATTTAGGATACTCATTCCTTTCATCTTGATAATCCTGCTAACGCTGTATTTCAATGCATGGATGTATAAGTTGTTGGATAAAGGCCGAAACCATCGTGCCAATGAAAAACAATCTTCTCATGCAGAGAAGAAAATGTGGAGTACAGTCCAAGAAAACTCTCCCCTACAAGAATCACTTTATGATAACAAAAGGAACTTGGAGAGAATAAAAGGGCCTGTACTTTCCCTGGAATACATGCATATGTTACTCGATGGACGATGCGGTGAGCAAAATTATAGCAAAAGTTATGAAATCATTCCAGAGAAGAATTCCTGGATACCTAGAAAAATGTGCAAAACATTTATAGGACCATATTACATCAAGTTAACAAATGATAAAGAGGTCCCCTACACAAATTATACGTTCATGCCATTGACACTTCATTCAAAATATTTATTGAACAATCCAAACATTTGTGATTTTCCACAAAATCTGACATTTTTAATATTAGTGCATAGCGCAGTACAGCATTTTCACAAAAGGAAGGCCCTACGCGAGACTTGGGCAAACCCTTTACTTTTGAAAGAACACACATCTCGACTTGTTTTTCTCGTAGGGAGAACAGAAAAACCTTTTATACAAAGACGTTTAGAAGACGAAGACAGGATACACAAAGATATCGTGCAAGGTGATTTCATAGATGACTACCATAACTTGACACACAAAGCTGTTCTCGGTCATCGTTGGATAAAAGAACATTGCCAAAATACAAAATTTGTACTAAAGGTTGATGATGATGTAATGATAAATATTTTTAAAGTTATTGAAGATCTTTTACCTGTTTTCTCAAATTCTAGCAATATGATTGCTTGCAAAGTTCGCGAAACTGTACCTGTTGGCAGAAATGATAGATGGGCTGTCAGTTATGACTATTTTCCGGGCTATGAGAACTTTCCTTTCGAATTATGCCCTGGTGCGTTTGCACTAATGCCGCTTCAAACGTCATTAACGTTATTTCGGGCGGCTCAGATCACTCCATTTCTTTGGCTTGATGATGTGTATGTGTATGGAATATTGGTCAAAATTGCAAATATCCGTTTACATCACACAAACAGTCTTTACAATGTAGAAAAGGAGGCCACAAAATGTTTTAAGGAGAAAACTCCATGCCCTATGCTACTTGTTCTTACTTCTAAGCCGGAAACCATGTACTTGTATTGGAGAAAAATAGGAGAGCAGTACAAAGACCTTATTATTAAATACGCTTATATGGATCAGATAGCGATATTAGATGAGAAAGGTTAGCACAAAATACTGAATGAATATATTTGTTTGCAACATTTGAAACACGTGTTTTAAATTGCGTTTCCTGAGTATACAGCAGTGATACAACTTAACGAGTCGTATTCTTTCCCCGTATTAAGTACTCAATATTATTATTCTCTCTCGCGCTCTCTCTCTGTCTCTGTCTCTCTCTCTCTCTCTCTCTCTCTCTCTCTATATATATATATATATATATATATATATATATATATATATATATATATATATATATATATATATAAAGTGCAAAGTTAAGTGTAGTTATTATATTCAACAAATTCATGACATATATTGTCTAGGCATCAAAAGGTCGATAACCCCATTTCGTCGTGTGTTGAAAGAACATATTAACGTCTTATCGTGATATATTCTTTTAATGATCGGCATAAGGCTTTGGCCAAGGGTTTGCATCGATTCTAAAACAATTTGATGAAAGTGTCTTGTCCTCGGTAATCGATTAACTGAGATGTTTTGTAAGTATTGTTAATGCCAAGTATCTAATATTTGCGTTCTGTGACATAACATTTATAATATGTTTGAATCACATATATTTTGGTACCTTTATATATGAAAGTGTATTCATGGCGACCTGTGTGCATCTGAGCGCAAAGTCTGCAAGGAAAACAGTACAAAAAATAAAACCTCAGCTTTGTTGTTTCACACTGGGAAATGTGATTTTGTATTCGGGCGCTGATTTTGAACTCGGTGGGCATTGGCTAACATATTTGAATAGGTTTTCTATTGCTTTTCATTGACGTAGCGGTGGTTTATGTTGTTATGTTGAGCTGCACGTTTTTATTTTTTCTACTTTGTATTATATCTCTTGGAGGCACATTTTATGATCGCAGTTTTTGAACCAAATGTTTGTTTGTTAATTTTGCGACTATTGTTTGAAGATTCCGCGTAGCTTTTGGGACCGTTTCTCTGTTTCAGGATGTTTCACCCGTATAGTTTTAATTGCTATGTAGAAAGGGTCATCTTAATCCGGGAAACCGTTAGGACGTTTTGATCCGTAGTGTCTTTACATAGCAACAGGGTCTCAGCCACAGTCTGTTGTAAACATCTTTGGTATCTCTCACATCCCTGATGTTTTCATCCGGTTCGGGATTTTATTGCCTGCTCTCGGTGTTCCAAATATTCAGCCTCATCTATAGCTTTCTTGAGTGTTACATCTCCCCATTTCAACGTGTACTGTTCCTTCACACCCGTAGATCAAAATATCAACAGTTGTTGAGCCACATTTTATTAATCAGGGCCTCGGTAGATTTGCCTCCTTATAAACCCTTACATAAAGAATGTATTTTCTTCGTCTGAAATTGATTGAGATATATTTGAGCTGTTGCCTTAGTCTGTCCCTTTTAATGAGTTCATCTAAGCCTTAGAGCCTCTCGTATAAGGGAAATAGAATTGTCATCAGAATTTGTTATGTTGTTGCCGCACGTTTGCCTTTTCAATTGTCTGTCCACGTTGCTGATGGTATGCTCACATTCCTTTCCTGCTGTTTTCTTAACTAACAGAATGATATTTGACATCCAAGTATCAAGATCATTTAGAGGAATTTCGTGGATAACCCGGGTCTCGTCTTTCATTTTTATAAATTTTCGAACTAAGTTTACATCTTTAAAAGCGGTTTCTTTTTCCTTAGCAGTGTTTTGATTTTCCTGGCGTTGAATGAACTGACGGATATCATCAAAATCCATTTTCAAAAATAGACTTGAAGGAGCAGTTGGTTCATTATTTTCATCGCTTTATTTACTACCCTTGTTCGAATTATAGGCCGAAATATGCCTCTTCAACTCTACAGTTATATTCATTAGATTTTATTCATAGTCAGATAATTCATCATCAAAAAGTTGCACAACATGTTGTATCGAGTTTCATTTTATTACATCCATGAAATTAGATTCAAGCGTGATGTAAAAATATTCATTCAATTCAGTTTCCTCCCTTACTGCTAACAGAATGTCATAGTTCAGATTGAAATTGGGAAATTCACAACATTCACCAGCCATATCTCACAAGAAGGCTGCTTCTTTCCATGGTTTATTCTTCCTCTTTTGTCGGCTTTTTTAACGAATGCAGACAATTTAGTTTTTGTTTTGCATGACAGATTGCTTTCCATGTATCAGGCTTGCTTATCACCTTGGTTATATTAAAATATATTTTCTTTAGCTGTTGCAGAAAATTATTTTTTTTAAACAATTATTAAAAATAGATATTCACAGCATTACAAAAAAAAAACACCGATGTTTTGCTGAGTGGCTGAAGCTTTATGGTAAATACGACATATAGCCGGGTTTGTTTCCATGTTAGGAAAGGAGGTCAAAATGTACAGAGCTGAAAATACTGCAAGTCATTAAGTCTGAAATTGCACGTGGTTTTAGTGGGGTACTAACCCAATTAAACGTTCTTTTATTGGATATATTGTAACGAGTGAATGCAGGCTCTTGTTGGGTAAATATGCAGTCAAACGTACGATTATCGGACCCATATTGCCCGATTGGTCTGAAAAATCGATGTTTTACAGTATATATATATATATATATATATATATATATATATATATATATATATATATATACATATATAATAGGTAAAACATCGATTTTATTTATATATATATATATATATATATATATATATATATATATATATATATTTATATATATATATATATATATATATATATATATATATATATAATGTAAACTGTACCAATTCTGGAAAATAGCTAACTTGTCTAGCAAACTTGATTTCAATGAACGTTAGTTAATAGTGTGCACAATACAATAATATACATGTGTTTAAAAAATTCAATGATTATGCATTTATCCAGGATCTACTTTATACTAATATATATATAATATTGTACCCCTAAGTAACCCAGTGAGTAATTGTATATGGCCCTCTGTGGTGATAGAATTGCTGAACCACCATGCGCCTACCAAAAACTAAAAGATAAACATAAATAACACGAACCGTACAATCATGATATTCATAATATACGTAAATATTGTGATCATCATGGCAAATGTATAGTCTGGTCAAATTATACAAACTGGCGCAGTAAAACAAACAAAATTATGCTACAGTCAAAACGATCTCTATTTGAAAAGCTCTTTGAATGGCAAAAACTTACCTGATTCCTTTGGAATCATTTTAAATCTGTCCCATCAAATACGTCACAAACAATTCTTTTCTTAAAGCCTACAGCGAACACGTTTTGTAGTGAGCAGGATATGATTGAAAATCCAAACCAACAATTTGTTAATGTTTCTCAATCTATTCAGACTAAACAGTCCAGTCCGGAAGACCATAGTATGATTACACAACACATGAAAGACAAATTTTCTAAAGAAGATTCCTTTAATATACCTTCCATAGACATATATTATATAATATAGTATGTTGGCAAACTCTATAACTCAAAGACTACAGGAATATATGGTACTGGGTCCAAAAATCTTAAAATCTACACTCATGCATTAGTACCATACAGCCCACATAATCGACCTTAGCATTTATATAGACATTGTTTCAGATCTTTTAAAAGTGGCTAAAATAATAAGGCAACATAAGTTATAAATTCAGGATTCTCTAACACTTTCCATCGATAAGTACATCTTAAATGCAGTGAAATCACAGAAAGTGTTAGATGTATATGTGAATAAACTACTAAACTGGGCTAAAAGAAAATCTGTAATGTGTATTCCAAACTAGCCTCTAATAGGAATGTTTAACAAATATCTTTCTGACGACTACAAAAAGACTTTATATAATGCATGCATTACTTCCATTCTTGATTATGGTGCAATTCTTTGAAGACGGTGCTCAAAGGCACAAATGCGTTACACAAAAACAACGCAAAAGAAGGTGTCATGAATAATGTCAAGTAAGTGCACTATGACAGCAAGCAAAACTTTTTGCAAAGATTTTGACATCGTACCCTTTGACTATAGAATTATATATTACACGGGTGTCCTTGTATACAAAGCGTTACAAGATTTATCACCAGAATATATATATATATATATATATATATATATATATATATATATATATATATATCCAGTTTAGCTTAAGATCGTGCTCGAGGGAAAAGCGCTCTTTAGAAAATATCATTCAGTTACTCGGGTGTCCAAATATGAAATGCCATTTCGCAACAAATTATAAATTGCCAAATATAACTTGTTTCAAGTCAGATTTTAAGACATTTCTGCTGAGAACTATTTTAAATAGTGAACAGTAATTCAAACATGGCATGTTTCAATCTGCTGCTATGTCATTACCAAGTAACTTTTCATGGTATCGGATCTGCTGGCTTAGTATTGCAATCATCAGACGGTAGTAAGATAAATAATTTTAAGGTATCTACGTTGCTGTTTGAAAGTCTTTCTAATACATTTTATTTCCTACTGAACTATGCGAAGATGCGTGTCATCATATGTATTGCATGTATGTTTACGACGCATTTTTGTGTAATTGTGCAAGTGTGTGCGTGTATATAGTAATAAAGTGTTAGATAGATAATGTAGTGTACATTCTTAGCAACATACATTTCTCTTCTTGAGTTTATTGTGAGAACCGTATGGAAGATTAACATTAGTTAAATATGTAACACTCATTGAATAAATTTGTTGTTGTTGTTATTATTATTATTATATATATATATATATATATATATATATATATATATATATATATATATATATATATATATATATATATGAGACGTGCCACGAGAAACAGAAATTTCAGGCATATTTTATAGACTTCGCTATTTGTACATATTTAGAAAGAGCACTGGTTAAGGTTTCAAATACATCTATTTTAATGATAGAAGGAACTCTAATTATCTAGATATTGGGGAAAAACATTTTGTCTTCTCTTATGAAATTTAGACGTACATGACGTCATAACCTTACTATCAAGAGGAGCGCGTCTTTGATATCTAAATGATCGTCAAAACGTGGTCATTCTTTAAATGTGTCTGGAATTTAACTTAGATTTCATAAAATATTTGACAACACTTTTTTGGAATATAATAATTGTAAAAATACAAAGGTCTTTAAAATTGTTTAAAAAAACCGCACAAAAACTAAGTGAAATAGATACTAAGAACCATATAGTGATTAGAGAATATTGAGAAAAAAGATAACGTACCTTAATTCTGACAGTCCTTCACACTAAAACATATGAGACTTTACAGTTTAAGGTGAGTTAATTTTGTATCACTTTTAGCAAAATATTCGATGCTGTACAAACAAACACAATCTTATTCTAATGGAATTCGAGCAGTATGTCTAGACTATTGATATAAACGCACTTATACCTGCAAGATAATTAGCATGCGCCTGAAGTCTTGTTGCAAGAATAGCAATATATTTCTTGATACTGTTTCTTCGTTCCCCTTCCTTGTCAAATTTGTATTGTGTTATATATGCTTCTCCACCTGTACATCGACCTGCCTGTTTGTCTCATAGTTGCATACATGCCAAATCATATTTAATTGGCATACCAAGTCTAACTGCCCACCCACCCACTTAATATGAACCCCACCGCGCACCTGTTAGATTTTGTTAAAATGTATTACAAATATCAATAAATGAGGAAAATGTAGTAATTGCTGAAAACTAGTTATTCTTTTGTAAACACGGTGTATCATTTGGGGTCCTTAAAATGTAATACCCATCGACAGTAATCGCCTAACTCAAAATGTTACAGTATGTAATAAAGGTCAGTCATTGTTGCACTCTTTATTCCTTACATCAAGAAATTTATCTCTGATACAGTAACCCTGCTCTGTTTCTGACGGGACTACTCGAAACATCTCAATCGTATTTTTTGCAATTTTTACTGGTTTAATTTTTTTTATAAAAAGAGAAACGAATATATTTCTTTCTTCATTTACCCTCCTCTTTCTCTCTCCATCTCTCTCTGTTTCTGTCTGTCTGCATGTGTCTCACACACACGTAAACACAATCAAATCATTTGAGTGAAATCGTTGACGTTCTGTAATTTCCGTAAATTATAATATTAGTTGCTTGCTATGGATTAGTAAACAGGCCAGCGAATACATATTTCACTGCGTATGCCTCCATTCTACTTGCATGAACACAACAATGAATGCATGTACTTTTACTTCGACCGTTTTCCACGTCATGTCTTTTCTCTATTACCTGTTTACTGTCTGTTTCCGTGTCTGTGCATTTCGTTATCCAAAGGCCATATATTAACCCAGTTGCTCAGATTTATTCTCATAATAACGCATCTACCTTCACTAAATCCTACACATCCATCTACAATAAATCCCACACATTTACCTACACTAATTCCTACACATCTATCTACACTAAATCCTACACATCTACGTACACTAAATCTTACACTTCTATCTACACTAAATCCTACACATCTACCTACAATAATTAATACACATCTGCCTACACTAAATTCTACACACCTACCTACACTAAATCCATTCTCGTTTGCTGCGTAATGTACTAAACATGTGCACTAAAGATGGAAACAAATAGGAAACAAAAACAAACAAACATAAAACCCCACTAATTTCTGTGTCGTTCGTTTTAAACACTGTGTACCGTCTTAAAATTGTCCACACATTGAATCAAGAACTTCGTCAGGTAAAATATAAGGAAACAAGTTAAATAAGATGATAATGGATTATCTGACTTCTCTCTACACTCTGTTATTGTGGATACAGTGCTATTCAAAGTTATACATAAACATTATTCCATACATATACATACACATGAAATAATTCTCTCTCTCTCTCTCTCTCTCTCTCTCTCTCTCTCTCTCTCTCTCTCTCTCTCTCTCTCTCTCTCCTGCTGATGCTATTTGAAAGAAAATAAAATAGAAACCCAAGTATTTAAGGGATTAACTTCTGCCTTTAAATATTTTCCCTAGTCATTTAGGAAAGAACACCATATGGTACTTACGGTGAAAGCGATGCATGCATAGGAAATCATTTGACATTTTAAACATATGACAACGGATGGGTTTGTGTCAAAAGAAACGTGTACCTCTCTTTCAAATAACTTCGCATAGAATGTTGCCGGAAATAGATAACGTCGTATTATTTTCCAAAGCATAATATTTATTATTTTCCACTACACTCAATATCAGCCTAACTTAAAATGGCACAGATTCGAGTGATTATATATATACTTTTCGTAGCCATATGGATAGAACATTAAGCTATATGTAAAACAAAGTATATCCAGAATTTTACAATTGAGACAAAAAATTTAGAAAGCAATATTTACACATTTTTCAAACTTTTAATTCTAAATTTTTAGGTTTACAACATTCAAACTTAAAACTTTCAAGACAATTTCAAGTAAGAAATGTCAAGAGTGTCGCCACACTATTTGATCAAAGCAGCTGCATGTAATAAAATTATATAAAAAATAGAAAATCTTCTGCACTGTGATTAGTTGATTCTGAACACAGATAGCATAGTAATTTTAGTGCCAGACAAAGTTTCGGTACTTTTCTTTTCTTGATGGTAGGCCATTAAGGCCACACCATGGAAATGCTTCGCAATAGCATAAGACAGATATTTCCTAAGCCAGTACCCCAATTCCTTTTATTTTATTTTTCTGAAACCAACACCCTAACCCCATCCCCCATTGCCACCCTGCCACACACACACACACACACACACACACGTGCTCACGAGTGCGCACACACGATCATTAGATGTAAAAAATCCTGAGTCACCATGACCTTAGTATCCACCATATTGCTTTTCACAAAATTCTAGGTTACCGTATCACTACTTATGCATTACACATTCAACTTTCAAAAATAAACAATTAAACGTTAAGCATTAAATTATGAGCTCTAGGGCTATTAAGTTTTATGTTTTTAGTTCATTAGAACTTAATAACGCCGCCAGATAAAATTAAACTTTATGTATTGAACATTTTATGTTAAACAATAAATATTAAAAACAAAAATTAAACATTAATAATTATACCACCATATCTGAAGTTATTAAGTCTAAATGTCTAGTTAATTAGAAATTATGCACCCCGTCAGCTAATATGCAGGAAGCTCTAAACTGTACACATAATGTATAAATTAAACAGCACACATTAATCAATAAACAATAAACAATATACAATACGTGATAACATATAAGTTATATAACAATAGCTCTATTGTTATTAAGTCTACATATTTTAGTATCAATAAAACTCCGGTACCCCCTTCCCCATCCCAGCTAATAATTAAACATTAAACATTAAACTTTATAAAATAGACATTAGACTTTAGATAATAGAAATAAACAGTATACATTAAATAATAGGCAGTAAACATTTAACAATAATCATAAGTCGTATACAACCAGCCTGAGGTCATTAACTCTCGATTTATTAGTAAATTAGAACTTAGGCACCCGTCAGCGAATACGCAGCAAGCTCTAAACTATATATATATATATATATATATATATATATATATATATATATATATATATATATATATATATATATATATATATACAGCATACAGTACAATTTAAACTATAAACATTAAAAAATACTCAAATATAAGCTGTATACCTCCAGCTCTTATGTCATTATGTCTGAATTTTCAGTTAATTAGAATGCATGCACCCCGTCATCTAATACGCAGTAAACTATAAACTGTATATTTAAAAATTAAAATAAACTGTACAAAATAAAGAGACAATATTGAAAACCTTGAAAACCTTAGAAATAACAAATAAAAACAAGGTTATACCTTCTGCTTAGCGGGCGACGCGAGGGTAACAGTATTACGCCTATTATCTCACTATTTTGTATTTATTAATGTATATCCTATACAAAATAAATGTAAAGCCTTAAAAATAAACTTAAAACATTTTCACCACCTTTTTAAAACAAAATATTCAGAGTTAACTTGATCTGTGATTACATGCTAAAGCGTTTTTTTGAGCGCAAACGCCACACTTTATCCATCCAATAAAATATATTTTTGAAAAACAAGTGGAAACATTAAAATTCTCAAAACCCAAATATCAACGACAATGGTTATACACTATAACTTCTTTATTAGTCAGTGCGGATAACACCATCCACCTTATTTTCAAACCTCAACACTAAACAAATAGATATAAACAATAAAGCGTTTGGCCAAGACACGACGAGAACCAGTACTAAGCAATAATAAATTATATACACAAAGTTCTTCTGACGAAGCTCTTGATATAAGGTATTAACATTTGTAATAAATAAATCAGAGACCCGAGATATTAAAAAACAAAATAAAACAAAGCAATTAAGCAATGCACCTTATTCTTGTCCAGCAAATTAGATTAATGTCTCAGTTAATAACGGAATTACTCAAATATTAAAGAGATCAAACATACGCAACACGGGAGACAATTGTGTTATATACGAGACATTTTAATATTTTGTCAGCTACACTTAAAAATTATGATTCAGTGAACATATACAGAGCACAGTGTGATATGAAATTTTGGCAAAATCAATTAAACTTGGCAGTATGAATGGCAAGATTAAGATGCGGAATATCTTATTGGCATACTTCTAATCTAAGAATGCTGGAGTTAATATGTCGATTTCACGTCCACATTCAGATACAAAAAAATGTCCTCATAACGCTCGATACCATTGCCCGATTAACAAGACTTTCATCCATCTAACAATAATATAGACTTAAAACATTGTAATATAATATGTAATAGCTTAATCCTCCTTATCATCAGGACTGGAGGTACATGAGTGGAAAAAAGTCACGATTCAATGAACAGATACAAAGCACAATGTAAAATGAAATGTTAGCAGAGTCAATTAAACTTAGCAGTACGGGTTGCTCGATTAGGATGCGGAATATCTAATTGGCATACTTCTTGTCTAAGTATACCGGAGTTAGTAAAATGATTATATAGGTTCCACGTCCACATTCAGATATAAACTGTTTTCATAATGCTCAATAACATTACCCGATTGTCAAGCAATTCATCGAACAAACAATAATATAGATTTAAGACATTATAGTATAATCTGTAAGAACTTAATGCTTCTCATCATCAGGACTGGAGATACATGAATGGAATAAATACATGTTTTATTAATAATGGCCTTGCAGAACATCGTGGCTTTGGAGAGCCTAAAGCAGATAATGTAAACAAAGCTTACACACGTTAATATAATTACAGACTTGGAACAACTGAATACTAGAGAAGAGAAGCAACTTATTTGCTCAATTGTATGAAGGACGTCTGTTAAAACGTATGGCTCAAAATTAGAAGTGCTGGCTCTATTAACAGACCCTATCATATTTTATTTTTAAAGGATAGCTATGCATAATACTTGTACTAAAATTTGACAACTGATGTATTGTATCACAGCTATACAGCATCTCCATACCAAACCAGTTTATGGTTTTGCTCTGGCACGTCCGGATAAAGGTTTTCAAATGAACGAGATCATCATGCGCAGTTTAAAACTGTTAACTGCAATGTGTTTTCGAGCTGTGACTGGAAAATTGAATCACCACCTCTACTTTGTTGTTGGAGTGTGCGGTTAACCTTGGATATGATGGAACGAAATATATTCATGCTTATAATTCAGCCTAACGAAAACATATAAGTGGTATTTTTTTGCCGAAATATATTTCTAGTCACAAGCGCCACAAGGCACCTCTTGTCTATAAAACAAAAAGATCGGAAAATTATGACCATCTTACAAGCCTAAAAAAATTAAATCCCCATTGACTATCAGTAATTTATAAGCAAATTTGGGACATCTCTTACATCAATATGTTTTAAAGTCACGACAAATTATTTAGTACTGAAGCAATTGGAATAGTGTGCGTCTAGCATATACAGTGGAATTTTCTTGTCACAACAAGAAAAATGACCTTTGACCTTGTTGCGTATCTTGTTATATGAATCTTTATTTCTGTCCATGTTCATCACCAAAAAGTGTTGCTTGCCTGTAGTTTGTAAGCACTTTCATCTTTCACAGCTATGATAATAAAGCGACACGTCGTTGCTTAATCGACTCAGATAGTTTAGGTTTGATTCTTTATTGTATAATTCTCAACGAAATATGATCGTATATTTGCTGGCAGATAAACAAAAGTAACTTACTTTTTTTGTGCTTACAAATTTAATGTTAAATTCCTACTATAATATTAAAATCCTCTGTAACCTGTCTCCGTATTACACTGGTAAGTTTCAGTCTACTGTCAACAAGGAAGTACAATTTAATACGTCACAAATGGATTATATTTTACTGCAGGTGTTTTCGCCGCGGAAAGCGAGATGTTTGAAGGGATATTGGGTTCATACACGAGTTAGTTGATGGAAAATATTTGTGCCACGAGAAAACTTTTCAAATTTTCCTTCGAACATCCAATGTTCCAATTGATCTAAAGCTAAATTTCTATATCCTACCAGTTTATAATAATTGTTGTATGTAACCCCCTCTCCGGTGAAAAAGTAACTGTCACCCGTTTTATAGATTTGATTTGATTCATTTAGCGAAGTCACCATTCTAAAATAGGATTACCATGTTATTCAAGATTGGACTTTCTCCAACCACGTGATATCTAAAACTGATACAACTTGTTAACACAGTCGGCCAGTCACCCTATCTTTTGGAACTGCAAATGGTTATACCATTTTTTTGTTAGTTATCCTTCAGTGCCAACAAATATCATAGAAAATTAGGCAGCAAGTTAAAGTACTGATCTTTTGGTTAGGAACTGTTATTCAAAGCCAATGAGTTGCATTCAAACTATTAAACGGTATTGACAAATGCTTTGGGCATAGTGTTTCAAAAGATGTTTGGCTTGAATCAGAGATATAAGGAGAAGGAACCATGTAGTAAATACTGTCATGCAAAAATTAAAAACTGACTATTCAAATGCCAAATAAAAACATTCGCATTTGTAGAGATGAAAATTAAAAATATAAGACAGTTTATGCATAAAATTCAACAGATTCTCTGAATTAACTGCGTGGTTTTGTTTTGCATGTGGAAACAACGAACGAGTTCTGCAATGCATGACTTTGCCAATGAATAATATTCTGACGTACCTTGTTATGTTTAAAAATTAATGTAAAGGAAAGTCGACATTTTAATTTTGGATGGATTTTAAAAGAGTAGAGATAGAAAATATTGCCACTTCCTGTTTGGTCATTTTCTACAATGCTTCTCTGATAACTTTGTATGACCACTTCAAGATATGTGGGTTTTGTGACCGATATGCAGCAGTGAGAAAACGTTTGCCCATTGGTTTCCGTGAGCTCTAATGAGGGGATTTAATAAACGGACCAAAAAGTCCATTCGTCAGTATTTCGGTAGATTCAATACTTTACATTACTGTAAAGTCAAAACTATTTGTGCGAATACCATTTAGTGGCTTTGGCTTGATGATGTGTATGTGTATGGAATATTGGTCAAATTGCAAATATTCGTTTACGTCATACAAACAGTCTCTACAATTTGGAAGGAGCCGCTACAAAATGCTTTGAGGGGCAAACTGCATGCCCTATGCTACTTGTTCTTACCTCTAAGCCAGAAAGCATGTACTTTTATTGGAAAAAA
The DNA here is from genome assembly GCA_029931535.1 of Margaritifera margaritifera. Taxonomy (NCBI): domain Eukaryota; kingdom Metazoa; phylum Mollusca; class Bivalvia; order Unionida; family Margaritiferidae; genus Margaritifera; species Margaritifera margaritifera. The sequence goes on from JAQPZY010001311.1 coordinate 1,113,785, forward strand.
ATAGCAGAACAGTACAAAGATCTTATCATGAAATATGCATATATGGATCAGATAGCGATATTGGATGAGAAAGTTTAGGTACGTTGTTTGGTCATATGACTTAATCTGTTCTCCTTTTCTTCGTTATTAAAGGTGTTTGTATTCAATGTATGTATGTATGTATGTATGTATGTATGTATGTATGTATGTATGTATGTATGTATGTATGCATGTATGTATGTATATGTATGTATATATATATATATATGTATATGTATATATATATATATATATATATATATATATATATATATATATATATATATAATACATCTTGTGTCACGAGAAAAGGAATTTCAGTTTTCGAGATACTGAGAAAAACGTTTTGGCTCCCCTTTTGAATGTGTAATACTTACATGAGATAAGGATGTCATTGTCAAGCGGTTATTCTTTAAATGCGTCTGAAATGTAACGTATATCTCATGAAATATTGAACAACGGTTTTTGAAACACACATTTTTAAAAATCACAATGAGAACAGAAAACACATGACAGAAACCTATTAATCCTTAAATATTACTCAGAAATGAAAATAATGTACCTTAATTCTGACAGTCCTTTGTACTAAAACAGATAAGTCTTTGGAGTTTAAGGGACTTGGATATTTTATCACATTTAGATAAAAATATTTTATGTTTCACAACAACAACAGAAATGCTATTCCAACGAAATCGGATCAGTTGATCTGAAATGTTTACTAGTATATAAACATAATGCTACTCACATTTTTAATAAAACCATATATTGGTTAGATCTTACTGAGAAAAGAAAATAATCTGCTAAATTGTGATAGTTCTTTGTAGTAAAATAGACGAATCTATGCAGTTTAAGATAATTTGAATTGTTTTATAACATTTAGATAAAATATTTATGTTTCACAAAACACAATACTATTGTAATGAAATCGGAGCACTTGTTCTAAAATATTGACTAGTATATAAACGTAATAATACCCATAAGAAAATTAATATGTTCTTGAAGTCTTGCTGTAAAAAGTTTTAACCGATTTAATTTTACCCTTGTTTCGACACTCGTCACAAATTCTGTTGTTTTTCTTTGGTACACGACACGGTTCAAAGCTGCCGGTATCCAATTATCGTTGCAACGCTAAATTTGGCCAATGCAAAAGCAATTTTTGCTGTTTGAACGATAACATTTATCTTTGTAGCGGTAGTTTCACATAGTGTCGTTGCAATGGTATTTAATATTATTGGATTAATTTACGAGTAGCCCCATGACAGCCAAAGTATATTTAGTAATCTTTTGAATGAAACTGTACATAGATTTTTTTTATATAGTCAGATAAATAAACATATAGCTGAAAATTCCTTGTACTTTTTGTGTGCATAACATGTTAATGTATGCAATATTATTTTCTACACAATTTCACTACCTCGAGAGTTATTCAGCTTCAATGTAAGGGTTCAGTTTATTATGTATTCATTGACACAAGCAGGGAAGATGATGCTATATGACATCATTTAATCATTCGGTTAAAGTGTCAATCAAGCTTATTGTTTAATAATAAATCTGTAATTTTAAAGAGCTAACATGAATATTAAGTAGTCACATGACCATTAGTGACCAATGATATATCATAGCTTACATTAGCAGCATAGCTTTGTTACAAGCGGTCACTGTTTTCTAGTATTTTACTTTTCGCTTTATCCCACCCGCCATCACCGTCATAGGCCTTTTTGTTTCGGTTTATTTGTTCTTTAATCGGTGTGCAACTTTGCATATGCATGTCAGCGCGTGCATGTGGAGTTTGGGGCAGCATATACACACTACATATAACTACATACTGTTTCACTTTTATGACTGCATTATCTAGTTACGGCTTACATGTGTCTTATTGAATTATTGCATCCCCGCTAATCCTGTTTCTAGGAAATGTGTCTTTTCCTTTAAAACATTCAAACATTCCCTCATACCTAATATTATACTTTCATCTCACTATCATGTTATTTCAACCTTTTAATTTCAAGTGCAGTGTGTTTCACTAATATAGTGTTGGTTCTGTAACAAATTAAGGATGTAACTACATGCATTTGTGTTTAACACCTATATTGTTTTCTGCATTACATGCATTTCTTTGATAAGTATGTCAAATTTATCTTGCTATGAAATACTGGGGCTGCTCAGTATGCCTTTAATTCAATTCCTTCAATTTTGACCCCAATCCAGACAATGATCAGGAGTCTGATTATAATAAGTATAATTGTAGGTAGCTACGTTTCTGTACATGCGGTAATTAATCAAGCTTGAAATACTGCTTGGTCTACCTACCAGGCTCACTCCAGGTACATTACTGTATGATCTAAACCTGCCTGGCTCACTTAGAATTTCTCGTTTTCCTTACTGTTCTGCGTACAATGCTGGCTTACACCTGCCGGGCTCCCCCAGATGGAGCCGGGATTGGTAATTATATATTAAGATTTAAGCCGTACCTGCTGGGCTTCCCCCAGTCACATATACAAATTGCTATCTGCCATCCCCCCCCCCCCTTCCAAGGTACATTACTGCCTGGCTCACCCCAGGTACATTAGTATGATATAAACCAGCTAGGCTCACCCTAGGTACAGTAGGGTCATATAGACCTGCCAGATTCCCTCCAGGTTCACCTAGAAATTCTCGATTTCCTTACGGCTCTACGTTCTATGCTTGCTTTCACCTGCCGCCGCCCCCCCCCCCCCCCTCCCGGAACGTAGCCAGGATTGGTAGGATGATATTAAAGTTAAAACCATACCTGCTGGGCTCACGCCCCTCCCCCCATACACAGATGCATATACAAACTGAGTAGCCTTCAAGACAGCCAAAGTATATCTAGTTATTAATGTTTCGCTTGAAACTGTATACAGTGGGACCCCGCTATAACCCGGTAGTTGGGAGCCATAGAATCCGACCGGGCTATGAGCCGAACCGTGTTATAAGCAACCATGTACAATACCAACACATTTTTGGATTTAATTGGGGGGGGGGGGTTACATAAAGACGGGTGCGAAAATGCATGGCACAATTACCATTTTTGATCAATATATATTAAATGAGAAAACCATTTGCTGATATAATATATTACTTTATTCAGAAAACCATGCATTGGTACATACACGTGTCTAATTTATATATATACATGTATAATCTATTGCATGAAAAGAATATCAACACCGTGTACTCACCAGCGAATCTTGTAACATACACTGAATCCATAATACAAATATTTCCATCGAAAATATCCACACACGGATGTAGAATATTCAATAATTTTGTCACAGATCATTATGTGACTAATACAATGAAGAGAAAGTAACAAAAATTACGTAACGGGTGTATGTAATGAATGATGAAAAAGTACATGTATGTCCGACGATTAATAAACGGTGTCGCATACATTTTACACCACTACATTTCTCATCTGTTAGTAGTTATTATTTTTTAAAAAACTCTGTGATTTTTAGCTGCTTTCTGCTAATATCACGTCTGCTCTTGGCAAAGTCAAGAATAGTTCTCAGTTGCAGAATTCGAAGATAATCAATATCTTGCGTCTCCATCCATCTCAAAGCACACTCTAAACCTTTGACAGCTTCTGTAGCTAATGGTGGGCTATCCTCAGGTGAAGTGTCTTCGCTGTCATCATCAGAAGTATCACCATCGTCAGCATCACCACTAGTGTTTTGAGACTTAATATTTTTAATAATTTCCGCATCCGAAACGTGGTCTGCAACTGGACATTCATATCCGAATTCGGGTTATAGCGGGGCGGGTTATAGCGGGGTCCCACTGTATATATATATATATATATATATATATATATATATATATATATATATATATATATATATATATATATTATTTGATATAGTCAGCTAAATAAACATATCGCTGTAGATTTTGTGTTCTCTTTTTGTGCATAAATAGTAGTTGTAACGTTATTCATGTATCCGAGCAATGATATCCCAATACCGGTGCGATGCTAGGCTTGTTGTCGCAACGGTATATTTGATCATTGACATTATATAGATTAGCGTTAATATCACTGTTGTTCAGGTAATCAGGTAATTCGCATCGTCGCAACGCTAAAATTACATTTGTGGCGATGCAATAAACCGTTGTAACAACAACAAAAACAGAAAAATACCATCGTACCGGTATTTGAATATAGTTTATGGAAACCGTTGCAAAATAGAAATATCGTTGCAGCGACAATAGTGTTAAAAAATGCCATTGCAACTGTAAATTGTGTCGATTCAACAGCAAAAAATTACCCTTGCATATAAAAAGGTAGCTTTGCAACGATAATTGGATACTGTTACAACGGTATAGGTAGGTTTGACGCTTTAACTACACCATATAGTACTTCTCTGGCTGCCTGTACATCCACCTGTCTGTATGTTTGTCCATCTGCCTGTCTTTCCTGTAGTTGCATCCACGCCAAATTAATTTTTCTCATACTGGGAAAAAAATAGTCTGTTCCAAGTTAGAGCTGAACAGACAAGCTGAATTCAATTATATGCTGTACGCATTAAATGATACGAATCGTTACAGGTTTTATAATCCAGCATGATTATTCTTGTCGGAAACAGATTCATGCATGAATGTGGTTATTATATTAATAATCTCGTACAGTCGTTCTTATGAAAGAATATAATATGTAACAAACTGGTGTGCTCGAATGCGTAGTGTATATCACTGTATTCACACTCATACGTGTCTTATGTAGTACACGGCTCAGTTATTGTATTTTTAGCTGTTATGGGGAGTCGTCGAACTCCGTGGGGTAGAATAACTCGGACAATGAGATCAAAATTTATATTGGTTCGAGGGAAGATTCTCGTTATCTCAGTATGAGGGGCCAAAGATTCTGGACCAAACGGTCAGCGGGATAGTAAGGTTCTTGGCGGGTTCCTTCAGCAGGCTGGAAGGAGCCGACCACACGAGGTCTGTCCTTAACAATTTGTCTGGAACTGTGGATCGGAAATATTCGCGATCATTGCTTGGATGCCACGAGATAACATCATTATATACGTTGATGGAATATATATATATATATATATATATATATATATATATATATATATATATATATATATATATATATATATATATATATTAGGTTTTGAACTATGTCATGTTATGTGTGTGACAATCTAATGCAACATCATGCTTGTTGATGAAGAATAATTCTACACTGATCATATTTGTCGATAATGTCATACACTGATTTTACGTATTTATAATTCCATACATGGATAATATTTGTTGATAAAACCATATTTCAATAAATCTGTCGACAAATCCACGAATTGATCATTCCCGATCAAAAAACAATACAATTTGTGATTATTTGTTGAAACTCCTTACTTTCATTGCATCCACTGAGGAACGATACTATCTTGTTATATCCGTTGTTGTACTTTGTACGCACGAGTAGGGTGGGGTTTTCACTTGTTATAGTTTGGTTTGTGAGAGGTGGAAGTAATGGTGTGAGATAGGGCGTGAGAGATTTAATCATCATTTAGTGTTTTTGCTAGATCCAATTCCATCCGGTTTCATCTTGATACATTACGTAACACAGAAACAAAAGAAACCACAAGAATCCAATCCAGTTTACAATACTCTCTGGCAGTTTCCGTAGCAGGGTAACTCCAAAATCCATTCCAGTTTCTAATGTAATCTGCAAGTGTCAGTAACAAGAAAATAGCAAAAAACACAAAAATACATTCAGTTTTCAGTGCTTTATAGTAGTTTCCGTAACACGAAAACACCAAAATAACTACAATATACTGGTTCAATTTCAAATGCCATCTACTGTTTTTTTTTACCATGGAATCAACATAAACCAAAAGAATACGTGACAGTATCCAGTGCTTCGTTGCAGAGTTCGTAGCACAGAAATGACAGAAATCAACTTTTAAAAAAAATATTTTCATCTTTTTTGTTCTTTCCTTTTCTTTTAAAGGGGACTGCAGCATGCTGTATATTTTGTTTCTTTTTTTCTTGTTTGCATATTTATTCTACTAAAACTACCAATGACATCAGGTACCATAAGTTAACTCAAAAAGCTTGTATACATTTTGTAACAAAAAACTTTCATTGTTGTTAAAACACTAACAGAAATAATTATTACCTATTTAAATAACTGAACTGCTAGAAATAAAAATAGTGTTTGCTTTTAACTGAAAATATTTACTCGCCGGGAAAGTATTTTTTAAGCTTTTGATAAGAATATTTTACTACAGACTATAGTTCTATATGTTTATTAAGACAATAATCTAGGTCCATCATTTTTGGAACAAACGCATTTCAGCTCATGGAGTGGTATATAAGGAAGATAATAAATAGCATACCTTGTGTTTCATTAAGAGATATAATGAAGTTATGTTCAGTCTCTTAAACAAAATTCAAAATTAACTTGCTCCAACTTTTTTAAACGCATTTCCACTGAGGCAACTGACAGAAGCAGAGTACAGTTTGCACTGGTCGCAATCTTTAAAGTCAACACCAAATGTTTTAAAACATTATGAACAATACTCTTTGGCCTCTATAACAGAACTATCTGTGCTATGCATGTCTAATATTTGCATCTTTTTCATCTTGTTCCAACAGCATATTCATTCAGTGTGTATTGCTGTTTAGATTTCCCTTTAATGAATTTTCAGCCTATGTAGAAAATGTATATTAACATTTTCTTTTTCAAATTGGAACTCTGTGCAAACAATCATTTTCACAATAGCATTCTTTTCACCGGTCTATACATTTGCAGAAGAGTATAAGTTCTTTGACGTTCTTACTCAGCTATTAATAGTAACAATTAAACTAACTGAATCAATATGGAAATATATAATGCTACTTATATTGAAAAAGTTTCGAGAATCTGATAAAAACCAGAATTTTGTTACACAATTGTCCCAGCCATGAGGTATTATAGAATAAACCTTAGTTCAATGATTCAAGAACAAATTTCTTAGTAAAATCCGATCAAAGTCACATACATTTTGATGCCGAAAAGAAATTTGTAATATTAAAATTTCATAAACATCTAAACACGCATCTCCAAGCACGCAAAAGACTTATTAAAATAATCCCACTAAACTTAACCTCTTAATCCAATCAGGTCTTCTTCATATCCATAAACTTACCAGATAAGCATAAGCATGTTCACTAGCTATTATTAAAATAATCCCACTAAACTTAGCCTCTTAATCCAATCAGGTCTTCTTCATATCCATAAACTTACCATATAAGCATAAGCATGTTCACTTGCTAAGAGGTTTACTATATTATGGCGCTGAAAATAAAAGACATCACAAAAACTATTCTAAAAATTCATGTTGATCCAGAAAGGCATGATGCTAGAGGAGGAAATAAGAGAACTAGATTTGTTCCGTAAATAAAGAAATTGCGTATTGTTACTAAGAAGTCAACTTACAAGCGATATTAAACTTTCTCGAATAACTGATCTTGCATACTTTATAATATTGTTATAGCAACTAGCATTTAAGCAAATGTATTTTCCTTACTAAACTTGCCATTATTTCTTGTTCTCTAACATTGTATGATTTAAAATATTTGTGAACACATATATACACAGCAGATAATAAAAGGGGCAAAATTCAAAATATTCGAAAACCTGATAAATCTTAGAAAACAAAAACAAAAGATAAAATATAAAATTAAAATAAAACAAGTGACAGTGCTAGACTGACACCCGTGAAATTACTGGTCATTGTTGAAGTTATTATCTTACATAAAATTACTTTTAGCATGGGAATTAGTAATTTCGATCCTTGAGCAAATATTTCTTAACGCAAACTCTGCTCTCAAATGCACAATTCAGATGGTCGACCACAAACTTGGAAGCTTGGTAGGCATGTTTTAGTAGAGACTTATGGTCTCACTGAACAAAATAGTTATGTTACTTGGTTCATAAATGCTTTTCAATGGAAACTGAATAGGTATCATCTATCTCAATATTTTACAAGCTTACACAGTGGAAAAACTACCTCAGATTGAATTAGTTTGCATTTCATTGGTATATACATCAAGTCGTAGTTTGCATTTCATTGGTATATACATCAAGTCGTAGTCTCTCGTTCTATAGGTAGCCCCCAATAGCCTCTATCAATTTCGACAACAACACATTCACCAACTATGGTCCATATACATATATCTCTAACTTGATTTCCTACACATTTACAGTCATTCTAATTTAAGGTAGCTGTTTAAGGTTAAAAATACGCCCTGGGCCAATTTATGGAACTGTGGTTATCTACGTTGAACTTTCAATAAATGTATATTTCAAAGAATATTTCATTCATTCCTAAAAGTTAGACAAGTTTTGAGAACAAGTAAACCACACAAGCTGTGACAATGTGCCTTTCAAAGTAATGTGTTTGTGTGTGTGCGTGTGAATGTAAAGGACCACTTATTTGGGCAATATTGGGACATATTGGATATTTAGCATGCAAGATATTAAGTTTTTCTCGAGACCTATTATATTTAAGATCAGAAGCATCCATGTCATACAAGTGTGTCTACTTACGGTGGCAAAGATATCAACGCTGGTTAAAGCGTACAATGAACTTGCCATTTTTACTCCAGGGTGAGCAAATCAGTATATAGTTTTATGCACGATCTATAGCCTTTCTTATACTTCTTGATTTCGACAATGGTTATTGAAGGCTAATGCTTCAAGGTAGCAGAAACAGTTTTTATTATAAACATAAAGTATCAATGAATATTAAAATAAACAAATGTAGTAGTATTAGATTAATATAGATGCAATTATTAATACGTTTTGAAGTTACTCTCTTACACATATTATTTTTTTAACATAGATGATTAGTAACTTTTTTCTTATAGCAGATATTTCCTTACACAAACTCAGATCTCAAAGGCACACTTCAGATGGCCGATGCTAAACTATGAAGTTTTTGGTTGGCATGTTTATACAGAGTCTGATGGCTTGAATCAGCAGAGAATTGGTATCACCTTTCTGATTTTGCACAATCTTGCACAATTTGCACAACATTACATTTATCAACTATGGTCAACATAGATATATTTCTATATTGATTTCCCACATCTAACATGCATTCCAATTTAAAACAGCTGTTAAGTTTGAAAATATGTTGTTCAAAAGAGTGGCACGTGACTGCTGCAAGGCTCGCAGAATGGATAATGTCTCACTTATATCCTGCTGCACTAAACAAAAATATCCCGATGCTATCTGAGGAGCAGATGATCTGAATTCCGATGTTATTTCGTTTGTGTACTTTGTTTATTGTCAGTTAGGTGGGCCCATATGCTCGAGCATCTGATAAAGTTCTTTGCTTGACAGGAATAGCTTCATGTGCGATGTCATGTGTGCCATTCATGCTATGTTGACCAAAACACCTATGGATGAATTTGGCGGAAAATGCCACAATAGAAACACGATTACTTTGAGGATAAACTTAGCGCTAATGTGTAAGTTTTGAGTTTATATGATATTCTGTCCTGTACTCAATCCTAATTTTATAACTGTAATATTCACGAAAAAACAGCTGCCGCCGACGATTCATGCTCGTACATTGCATTACGGGACTCTCATTGCTAGCTGAAGTTCTCGCTGTTAACAATTGCAAGCTAAAAGATCAGCGCAGCTTTTCAGCTCCTAATATATTTAAAGCGGACGATGGTCTCATACACTGAGGTCAATGGTGAGCGTCTCGTCACGGAGGTAGAGCAGGTTGCCAATCTGCTCGGTCAGCGTAAAGCGCATTTTATTCAAGCGGGAACCTTAGCGTGGCACGTAGACGGGAATGAGTGGTGCTAATGCCAGGTGCTGACCTGGACTCCGGTCTGGAGTGAAACTATATAACACATGCCAGGACCAGCCTTATCGCTGGTTCTCAAGTCTATGTAGGAATCGCCCAAGGCATCACGTATATCACGTACATTGATCGTGGTATTAATCTACACTCTGCCTGGTGCAACGTTGTAGACCTGGTTGAGAATAGCGTTCGCCAGATTGACCGCTCTCGCCTATCTGCTTTATTATTTTCGCACTTGTGTTGTTTCTGCTGCGGTCCATTTGCCATTTTGACCCTCGTTCTGCAAGTACACTAGTATGAATCATAAACCGCGGCATGAAGCTCTTTAATTAGCTCTTTAAATGCAACGTTGTCAATCATATCATCCTTTAGCGTTCATTGGCAGATGACCTAGTTGACTAGCTCGTGGGACGTGCTACCAGCCCAAAAATACCCTATCTGCGTTTCGAGGCGTTTTGCCAGCTTGTCCGGGCCACTGTAGCAGAGGATGGTTCTGTCACTGTTAACTGCATGTTCTCCGGTTGCTCTTGGTCAGCAAGTGCTTTTCCCGCCGTTCAATCTCGCATTTACACTGCGCTTGCCCTGATGTTTGTTCTTTGCACTCTCACTAGCTCTTTCGCTCTTGAGCTGCTAGCTGACAGACCTTCGTCTGTGTAGGTATCTACGTTTTGACTTGGGCTTCGCCTATATATGTCTCTATGCTTTGCCCTTTGTGACGTTTGCTCCTGAAGTTGAAATCATTTCTCATGAACTGTCGAAGCTGGGCGTCACTTGCCTGCACTTTTCCACATACTTCTTGAAACACCCACTTTGGCAAATTTTCAGCTAGGTATTTTGTTTGGTAGATCTTTCTGCAACAAAATCAGATTTTTTCAGTTTTTAAGTATCACAGCCTCGGCAACTACGCTGCCACTATCCATAATAGACTGCCGCCCTGTTTCGTTAAACGTTTTGGGAGCTGTGAGCATTTTTGATTTGTATTCTGGTAGGGGAGGCGTTGACAGGGCAGAACTGAGGTCTCCAGGCAGCCTTTCCAGCGCAGTTGCAATTTCAGTCCAGCTGAGTTGTACGACCTGCTCTGAACTCCTTGGCGGCCTTTACGGCATGGGCATACGCCTCGGCGGTGGCCTTGGCTGGTTTTATGAGAGGTGAAAAGCTCTTTTCGAATTCGTAGGTGACATCAGACCTGTGCAAGCTGACAGGCATTTAATGTATCGCGCAGCTCGTTGAGACGAGCACCGTACTACTTCACTATTCGTATCTTGTATTTTGAGTTTGACATTTTGGTATATGGCATAACTTTGAAAGAGCTTGCAATATTTTTAAAAGTATTTGCGATGTCTTTAATTTAACCCAATCCACGCCTTATCAAGGCCAGTCTATGAGGTCGAAGCTGTAAGGTATGGTTGTTGTCTCGTAAAAGAAGCAACAAAGCTCTTGCCAGTTCATGTCTGCAGCAAGCCATGTTGTTTGCACATCCCGCTATGTTAGCGTTGTTGCGAATTATCTTTGGTGTATGGATGTTCCGTTGAGCCAAGTACAACAAGTCGACGTTCTTTTTGCCAGTGTCCTCGGCAGGAATTTTGACCTGTTCGAAAACAGATGTGTTGTTTTATTTGCCGCATTTCTGGACGTCCGCGATGGGATCAACCACGTGGAGCCTGTTCCTTTTCATCCAGGGTGAGGGTCAGGCGGTTTAACAGCAGCTGCGTCTTTCCACAGCCAGAGGGGCCAGTGAGTAGCGCCCAGATGCAGTCGGACGGCAAGGTCCAGTCGGAACGCACATTGTTTGGCTGAAAAGTCACTGATGTCCATTGTTCTCAGACGTATTTAATGGTTGATGTGTACATTAATATGTTCCCATATTGTTTGCTCTGTAGGTAAAAGACTGAGACTGTAGGCGGCTACGTGGTACGGATCGCCTATGGAAAATGCTGAAAGGAACTTGCGAGGGATTCGGAGTCAAAAAGTCCACCATTATCGCGCGTGCCCTTGCTAGTCTGTACGACATGCCACGCGAACACAAACAAGACGGCGACATTTTCTTTGCGTATGAAGATACCACAAACCTCAGGCTCAAGAGAGTCACGAGTCTCCAACCATCTCAGAGCATCTATTGCCATCAAAACGTTAGTAACAAGCTTTTTGTCACTTGGAGTAGGATCCTTCAGTGCTTTGTAAAATTTGTCCTCGTCCTTCTGTGAAAGAATCACGCTACTCTTTCCAATGGTCTGAGACCAAGTCCTATCACCTTACTTCTTGTCTCGAAGATAGACTTCCGCCTCTGTGGTGTAGGTATGTTCTTCGCCATGTGTTAGCGTATGGATGGGAGTAGGGGCGGGCCCCTTTTGCACCCGTTGAACGTGGCGCAAGTATGGGCTTCTCAAACATTCGACGCGTTGATGGTGTGGACTTCTCGCGCTTTTGACGCGGTACCGAAGTTGACCGTTCGTCACGTTGGCGCGGAGTATATGTAGGCCCTACTTTCCGTTGACGAGGTGCAGGAGTGAGACGCTACATAAAAGCAGCCACCTCGACTGCGTTTGACGCTAAGAAGACCTCGCCGAGCCAAGTCCTTAATCTCAAGTAATGCATTGTTGTCCATGATATTTTATAAGGATACGTTTAGAGAGACACATTTCTGTATGGATTTTTGACTGAATAGTTTGTTATTGCCAATGTTTTTAAAATAAGTATACATCTAAAGAGACTTGTCTCTAAATTATTATTTTATCATCCATTAATTGCTGTAATACGAGAGCAAACCGTCTTCTGGTCGAATGCATGTGATGCTATTAATGGGAAATTCGACGAGAATCTAAAGAGTGTAGAGAAGGATGGAGACGTGTATATCGAGAAATATGTAATGGGAGTCATGTAGGAGTTTTTTGTTCCAATGTTGGGAAGATTATCTCAAGCTCTTACTGCTGCTGATGAAGATATGGGGAAATCTGGTGATGAAATGATGCTGGGAGAAAATATAGGAAGATAAGGCAATGGTACTGTGTTGGAAGAGTTGGTACAAAATATGAGTGATGAAAAATATTTGATGTCGGAGGTATTTTTGTGGAGGTTGTTGTGATATTATTGACATATGCAAAACAGGTTACTTTGCGCATACCGGGTGGTCATGAGGAACATGCTGGGTTGGGTGCTCGGTTGATCTTGATGACAATTAATACACAAGAAAAGTGGCGGGTGAGAATTACAGTACCTTAGAACATTAGTATTGCGCAGAAATTATATTCACATAACAACTTTTAAAAGTTATCAAAACACCGTCGTAGCTGAATTTGTTTACTTTCACGGTCTAGAACAAATGTGACGCATATATCTTTTTGCAGATGCATTTTTCCGTTTTATATTAGTTATTTTATTCGCGGTGTACTACAATTTGTCCTCCTGATACGTTCTATTCTTCTTTCCTTAATTTTATTTCATGTTCTAATTTCTGTTATTTGTTCTGCACAAAATCCAACCCATCCATCTTTCTGCACTGCATTCTTATTCTTAGAAATCGGTTGTATAATCCTGATTGAAGTTTCGTTTAAGCACACACTTATTTCTTTTTAAACTGCAGCTACGACACGCAATATTGCTTCCATCAAATTATGTTCATACCTGAAGTTTCATCAGCTTGTCTAAGAGTCCATGATGTGATTCGTTTGTCAGGAATCATAACTGGTTAGAATCATTTATTGACTTGTTGCATCTTCACCTAAACTTGTTTTTAACAGGATATCTTGAATCGACATTTTTGTTTAACACAAGGAGAAAACTTTAGGGTATAAGTTTTAATTTAACAAACAAATTCCATAAAACCGACAGTGAATGATATCAGGAAATAATTACCCTTGACACTAAAGGAATTTAAATTAAAACTGCACCACATACACAAATAAACATTCCTTATTACATATTTAACCATTTTTGTCATCAATTATTTTCATCTGAAATCTAAATTAGAAAAACAATGTACTCGACTGAATTTTAAAAAGCATGCTAATTATGTTTATTTATAATAAATGTGCCCTTATTAGAAATGTCATGGTGCGCATGTAGTAAGTGAGAGAGATTTCATGCAACTTAATAAGCGCAATATTACACAGAGAATTCAATTGTATGCAAGATCTATCTATCTTTCGTCTCGTAGACACACTTTTAAATGTAGAAATCGTATTAAAATATATGTATCTGGAAGAAACATACATTGCTATGTAACTTAATATAATTTAAGTTTCCTATTTGAACTGTTGTTACGACTAGGGGTAATGTAACAAAAGAAAAGACTCAAACAAGCTTTCAAGATTTAAAATACAAATATTTAATTTCCTAAAATATTAAAATATTTCAACAAACAATCAAAGTGAAAGAATTAAAAATAACGTACATTATAGAATATCCTTAAAAGTCCTAAATTGTTATAAAGTTCACTGATCCGGAAGTTAATCCAAATATTCCGAATGAAGTAGGTTCCGAATGAAACCTTCACTGTACTGATGTACTAACAAGAATCAGTTATATCCAAGTGTTATAAATTCCAAATAGTCCTTGTGAATATGGAATATCACAAGTTCTAGAAATGTTTCCGATAAGTCCACGGAGCTGTATAATTATTAAAGTTTAAGACACAGTACTTAATCCAGAATGTACTGTATAATTATATATATATATATATATATATATATATATATATATATATATATATATATATATCACCGAAGCAAAATATCCGCACACAATATGAACCAAATTCGTGTATGACCTCTCAGGCTGACAAACTATGCTAGGAATGCCTAAACACAGCAATACATCCTATTATACAGCTTCTGACTGCGCAAAACAGAATAAGGAAAAACCAATTTAAACTGTATTGCGACTTAAAAACAATTGAATCCTTCTAGAGTACAACCCTCTCCGAACCAATCAGAAACTAGGCTATGCGTGACACCGCTAAAGTACCTATGCACTAACGTTTTTACCAGTCAATAAAGTATTGACTCTTAATGAAATCATATAATCTAGGTCAGAAGTTCAACCCTCACGCGCTAAATCACGTGATATACTAATGCTACAAGCGACAATATTTTCCAAGTCCAATGTACTGAGTCACATTGAAATACTGTATATGTACTTTCTGCAAGACGACAGCTGTTAGATTATTATGCAGGTATCATAAAATTATACCATTATTTAAAAACGAAATAATACATAATTCCGTAACACTGTCCACAGCTTTAATAGTTTCTATCCTAAAATGTCAACTTTTATTTTGCTTTTCTATTCTAGTCATTTTTTGCGGATGTATCACTACATTCCAATATATATTCTACTAAATCTTCCGAGTCCATTTGTCGATCTAACGCAACAGTCCATAACAATCACGTCCGCGCTAAATATTCACACATATAATGAAGTGTACCATGTATCATTATCACCTTTGCCGTTCAAATGCTTCTATTTAATATTGAAAAATTGTTTTGTTTTCTTCTGGATTTAACATTATATTCCGTAGTGTTTTAATGATTAAGTGATATTAAATGTAATTATAAGTATTCTTCTGTGGTGTCTTTGACGCATGTTCTAGCGAAAAAGAATGTTCTAGTCATCGGTGCGCAAGCTGATGAAGCGAACGAATTTATTCAATAAAACACTTATAGCTTCATTAAGAGCAAGTTCAGAATTAGTAGGGGTTTCTTTCAAACTTCATTGTCGAAAATTAATTGAGTCGAAGTTTATTTTTCTATACTTTTTATCTTTCTTGCACTGTTTATTTTGTAAAAAGTATTATATAGTGTTCCTCTACTTAAAATGTCAGTCAGTCAACTAGTTCACTAATTTTTTAGATGACATATTCGATATATATACGACATAATATCCGCACATTCCCTGAAAAGTGCAAATCCATCCGTTTACATCAAAAGCTCGCAAAAAAGTCCTTTATTAACCACACGTCTCGATTCCAGGATGCCTCGTGGGAGGGAGGCGACAGCTAATATTTGTCCAGAACATCATAAATTTCTTGAAAGTCACCACTGTGTATGCTTGATGTTTCGTTACAATTTAACTATGTGGCTTAAATATGTCCCAATAGTGATTTTTCATGTGTCTTACGAGGGTCGACAACAATGTGAGAGAATGTACCTGGAAAACCTAGACAAAGGGAGCTAACTCTTCTAGTATTAACATACACGTTGCAAGAACATTATTTTTACATCGTTCCTGTGCACTGATTATGATGAGCTTTCAGATCATGCAATTCACCCAATTAAGATTCGTGTTTAAGCGCATATTGTGGGTATTGCATCGAATCCAGTATATCACAATAACTGTATTGGAAGTAAAATCGTTTTGGCATTTGTGTATTGCACGAATTATCTGGGTTGCAAATTTAGAATTGCCAGTGAAACTACTCTGAAATGGAATTGCCTTCAATATTAGTCACTTGACAGCGTTTATTACATTCTTAAAAAAGCGCAAGTACAATATAGGTCCTAAATGTTTACATCTCGGAATTGCAAATGGATTGTTCTATTGTAAATAAAATTCAACAATTTAACAAACTTACATTTTTATTGGCCTTCATAATTCTTTATTTTATTTTAAAACAAGTGACTTGAAAAGAAAGTGATGACTTATATTTCTCGCATGATTAAGTAATACATTAACAAAAATTTTAAGATTTAATTCTAGATTTCCTGTTATCCCCATAACGTTGAAAATAAAAGCACACGTTTGTAATTTTCTACAAAACCTCTGTTGAACTATAACATACACGACAAGGCTTTACAAGCAGCCCACGTGTCGTGTACTCTTCAAAATAAAGGCGAGGGAAGTAGTCTGTAGCTTTTTCTGCTAAGTTCTATATAAAATCGTTCGACATTAATCTACACTGTGATTAACTTTACTCCAGTTCTCATTTAGAAAAAATAAAACCTGAATATTCACAGCAGTTGTAAGTATAATGTATTCCTTTACGTATACCAGCGGGTATATTTGATATGCATCTTAAATATATGGCGGAAGTGGGAGATTGCTGAACATAATCTATATTTCTCTATAGCAACACCAAAAATACCCAAAAAAGAATAATATGGAATAAAACAATTAAGAAAAACAAAAATAACACCAGAACGAACCCAGAGAGCTCGACTTTGAAAACCTCTACGCTTTTTATTACATATTGAATATTTAAAACTCTGTTAGGTTAAACATTATACTCTCCCCTTCACATCTGTAGACTTTGGAGATTGAACATGTATACATTATAAAAAAATATATTACATATGATTTGTCCTTCTGTTATGCAGCACATATCCAGTTTGTTTTAAAATTATTTCTTGTTTTTTGTTATTAAATATTTTAGTACAAATGACGTTTGTGTATTCCTTTGATCACTGTTTGAAGACTTAGGATGGGGGAGCCAAGAAAAATAAGACAGCTGCTAATTGTTGCACAATATTGACTCATGTATTATTACAAGTTCATTAAATTTTCAGTCATCTTTTTTGGCTACTATGGTAACGGATTGAAAAACGGTCGAAAACACAACCACATATGCAACCCCCACAACTGCGGGACGTGAGCCAAAATTCCCATCAAACAACGTTTCTTGGGGGGGGGGGGTATAGGTAGGGTATTGGGAGGGGACATCATAATTAAGTGTTTCGGGGGCAGGGCAGAATTTCTTGCTACGCCACTGACAGAGGGTATCACAATATCGTCGTCTCTAAAGTGATGGGCTAAATAAATAGCTTGCTATAGCATTTATGTGTGATTTAGATACTGTCGGTACTTAATATTCGTCATTGAATGAAATGCCTCAGGCTTGGGTATATTTAGTTCAGGACCAATAACATATTCTTATGGTACATGTAATATAGATGCAGATCTGTATTTCTACATTTAATGTCGAATCTGAGTTGTTTCGTCGGCCCATACATATCAGCTAGTAAAGAAAATGGATGAAAGAATGTAGAATTAATGAAATATAGGTCAACTCGACACAAAAGTACTGCATCAAAATTCATCCTATATTTGTTCGTTTTAGGCTTTCTGATATCCCTATAAATGTAAACATTAAATACATTTGTTCATAACTTGCTACAAAGATTTTCTTTACCAATAGCATACACGACAAGGCTTTACAGGCATCCTGGGTGTTATGACCGCTCTACAGATAATGCGTGTAGAGAGAGTGACAGGTGTAAGATGAAGTTGTTTGCATTTGCAACATGAACAATATAGAGAATTTCGGCATACCTCTATGCTACTTTCATGTACTATGGCTGAAATTTCTTTACATATTGTACTTGTGAAAATTGGACATGATCTAGGCACACAGCAGACAGAACTGGCCGCTCCGAAGTACTCGAAGAATCAGCCTGAATTAGTCAAATGTACACTATTTTCAGCAGTTATTAAAATAGGGAAACGAATTTTGCCAGAGTAGGTAATGTCAGCTTCTGAAACTACAATAAATGAATTACAAAATATACAAAAAGTAAAAAAAAAAGTTATCGGCTCTTTTTTTAATTTACCTTTAAAGTCCATGAAGTGAAAATGATCAAGCGGAGCTAGCAGTTTTTTGAAAGGTGCACATCTTAAGTAAGACCAAGCTATATACTCTATAATCCAAACTGCACCCATCAATCATAAAACAAAATAAAGAGAATTCAAAGTTCTTTTAACAATACCTAAGATATACAAGGTCTTTTTTAAATAGCCAGGACAACCAGTGAGGAAAACATGGGTAATTTATTTTCTTTAAAAATCTAACCCTATGCAAAGTACGAAACTGGAGAGTGCCACCTTAAAACAAATATGAAAATTTGTGCAATTGCTTTTCTCTTTCTCATATAATCATGTATGCTTTTCTCAACAAAATGGTATATTAACATTGATGTTATGCATGAAAATAAGCTAATTATGCCTATTTTGTTCTTGCATACACAATATGCCTTGTGGAAGTATTTAGTGTGCAATGGCCTCAATTAGCGGGAAATTAGAAGTCTTAGAACACAGGAGGAAAGTCAACTTAAATTTAAA
Organism: Margaritifera margaritifera; assembly: GCA_029931535.1. Taxonomy (NCBI): domain Eukaryota; kingdom Metazoa; phylum Mollusca; class Bivalvia; order Unionida; family Margaritiferidae; genus Margaritifera; species Margaritifera margaritifera. Next base: position 1,132,687 of record JAQPZY010001311.1, read on the forward strand.
ACTGTTGTATTAAGTGAAAGAAAAATATAGCAAAAATGTTTCTTTTCGTTCGCTTGTAATAAAATTAAATAAAATAATGATGATAAGCAGATTCGCTTTCTTCCAGATACTAGTGTTAGAAGAATTAGCAAACTTTGTACCATTTGACCTTTGACCTATGTGAACCTGAACTCTTCCATCCCTGTTCAAACTGAAATTTTATTAGTCACATCTCAGGAATAATTGTGGCAAGTTTCATGTTCCTGTCTTTTACCAAAACATTGGTGTTGCTATTGTTGAGAAAATGCAAGGTGTATTTTTAAAATAGCTCACTTTTCATCATGGGGAGGGGAGCTGGGCTTGTGTGGGACTTTGCTACTAATGAATACTGTTCTGTGGAAAAAATACATGATAATTATTCAAAAGGACTGTTTCGATGCTTGCGACTTAAATGTTTCAGCTACACAACCAAAATTAAATCAGATAATAATAATACATATGTGGTCTGTATGGGGGCACTCGACAGCTAATACAAGTAGTAGAGTGGGACGAAATAGGTACGTGTGTGGACCCTACAGGTCCGTACAGGAGTTTAACATTGGGGGGACCCTACAGGTCCGTACGGGAGTTTAACATTGGGGGACTCTACAGAGCCCTACGGGAGTTTAACATGGGTACGAGTGGGATTCGTACCGTAATGTAGTAACGAAGACAACCACGTTTACTACCATCAAAAAGGGGTGGAGGGTGGGGAGGGGTGTTTTTTGATAGTAGTAGACGTGGTTGTCTTCGTTACTACATTACGGTGGGGGAAAGGGAAATAGAATTAATCTTTCTTGAAAAAGGGTGGTCCTGTTGTATGCCTCCCAAATATTTAAGATATGTTATGTTTTGCTGCACACGCCTTGCGGCTACAAACAATGTTACAACATTTCCCAAAACCGAAGACGGGAGAACAGTAAAAACACGTCTTGTTTTATCGACAGTCTGAAATGGACTGACTGAAAATACATTGTTACAGTTTTCATGAACGCATGTTTGGGCTCAAGAATGAGAGTGTAGAATAGGACGGGTTATAGAGTGCAGAATTGGATGGGTCATACTCGAGTCATTCTTACACCGTAAAGCTATGTGCTTGTTTGTTTTGTTTGTTTGTTTGTTTTGTTTTTTTGGTTTCCTTCTGAAAACGGTAGATCTAGAATTTTTTCGTGACACATTGCAGTGCCAAAATAGGAACAAAGCTAAGATACCTGACATGCACAAGAACAACTAAACTCAAGATTTTATATAATCCAACGATTTACCTATGAAAGAAAAATCTTTGTACAATTTTTAAGGGGTGCAAGTTTTTGAAAAAATTACAACACTAACGTCACATTTTACATAATCATTGTGACTACTGCCAACATTTGTGGAGAGGCATCTTAAAAACGGGAACAGATACCATGATCATTTCAATCGAAATCATTGTATAAGAAACTTAGTGTGTGTGTTTGTGAAACAGAGAGAATTGACATTACGACGGAGAGAGAGAGAGAGAGAGAGAGAGAGAGAGAAAGAGAGAGAGAGAGAAAGAGAGAATATTTTATTCCTACTTTTAAAAATATCACGACACTTACGTTTTTTATGGTATATTTTCCTTAAGAAATTTCAAAATCACACAGTTCATTTAAAAAATCACATCGATAGGAAAAAAATCCTCTTTTTTCGGTAAAATATCACAAGGTTGAATTGGAGACATAGTCTACTAAAATCCTTCTTTTGAAAACGTAGATGTAAAATTCTCACAAAATAATACATCCAAACGTTCTGTGATGTATTTTGACTTAAGGCTGATACACTTTCCATTGATCACAAATTATACGATGGGGTTGTGCACAGAACATTAGATTATAATGGTCTAGACTAAAAGTAACACTAAACTTCCAAAATTGTACCGGACGTTAGCGGAGACTGAAAATAATCCTGAAAAAAAAAAAATGGAAAAAATTGGCTGACTAAAAAATAGTACTAAAATTTCTTAACTCATTTAAAATTTTTTTGTTATTTTATATTTTTTTATATACAAACCCAAATAAACCCAAAACCCAAACCCAAACCTAACACACTATCCCAAATGCCTTGTGTGCTGCCTAAAAACCCCAAAAACCTGCTATCAGACGAAAGGGTATGACAAAGGGATGAAATCACGCCAACATACTATCCAACATATAAACCATCCATTTTTTTACTTTTTTAAAATTTTTTTATATATCAAACACAAAACTTACACACACTACATAACCATTTTTTTTTTTTTGGGGGGGAAGAGGAAATTTTTTAAAAAACAAATCAAAACACACAAACACACTATCTACATTTTTTTTTTTTTTGGGAAGGGGAAATTTTTTTAAAAACAAATCAAAACACACAACCATTTTTTGTACTTTTTAAATTTTTTTATATCAAAACACACACCACAAATATACAATCCATTTTTTTTAAAAAAAATTTATTTGATGGACTGCAAAAGTTGTTGTTGTTGTTGTTGTTGTTGTCTTTGCTGCTGCTGCTGTTGGTGCTGTAGTCTATTTCTTTCCTCCCAATTTTAGATCGATAGAAAGAGAGGGAAAGTGGGGTTTTTTTTGGTTTGGTGGGTAAAAAACAAACCACACAACACCATTCAGATATATACATCAATAATAATAATTATATTTTATTCAATGTATATACATTATGTTACTCGTGGTAATAAAAACAATTTCATATAAGTCCAATACAGTTCAATACACTTCCATATTTACCATTTCATTCTCTTATTGTTCTGACACTTCAGGAAGATTCTTGTCTACAATTCTCTCATAACTTTCTTCTGGACTCTCATTGATAAACTCCAACTTAATAAAATGTCCATTATCATCTCGAATCCACCGCTCTTTTTTACAAATCTTGTAAACTTTACTATGATCTAATCCAAAACACCTTGCCACATCACTAATGGAATCCATCCGACTATATAATCCTGAATTCAAGTCAGTTAATTTCACAGGTCTCACAAATCCTCCAATGACTTGACTCTTCTTCTCTGGCTCTTCCCATCTAGCTTGAAATCTTTTCTGGAACTTCTTCGAAAAGACCGACTTACAAATTCCAGTACAGCAAAAGTGGATACTTCCTGTAACACAATCAAAATATTCAGCAGCCTTTTCCATACTTTCAAATCTTCTTTCCTCTGTCTCACCAACAAACTGGCACAACACACTTCTATCACTTCCAAAATTAATTCTCCTTCTTTCTTTATCATTCTTCACATGTTTATGCAAACATGTTCGTTCACTAGCAGTCATCACTTGAAGATTTTCTATTCTATCATCATCAAGTACATCATTGAGATGTACCACTTCACTCTGTCTTGGTAGGTCCACTCCATTCACCGCTTCAAAGACAAATCTCCATCGATTTGTTTGTTTCTTCCTCTTTCCTTCCTTACCAGTAACCTTAATCTTTATCAATCCAAATGAATTCAAATTTCCTTTGACTTTCCTTCCATACTTCATATGATAGACATTACCAAGTATGTCAGCAGCATAATTATCATACACCTTATGAACATACTTATTCAGTTCAATTCCAGTATCTTGACTTTTATCTCGAGCGCAGTACTTTTCCATCTTCACAGTTTGAAAGTTCAATCACGACTAGTGATTCTGAGGGTAAGAAGGTCTATATATATAGGTTCCCTGGGTGAAACTGAATCAGCTTCAAAGTAAACTTCAAGATGAAAAGATCACGCGAAATCTATGAGAAACCAGAAGAAGAACAAAAAGAAACAAAGAGGCCACGACGACGATTTTCCGTGCCACCTGAAACACCACTAGATGAAGTGCTAGCTCAAGTCCAAGCGAGCGATTTCGAAGAGGAGATGAGTGAGCCTGAAACCTTACCACCTTCAAGTCCACCCAAAGAATCCACCACCACCACCACTACCAGAACCCCAGGCCAAGAAATACAACCTAGTACTTTGGCTCCTCCTGAAAATTACTATTGGATTCTAGAGACTCAAAAAATAACTTCTCGAAAATTTAAAACTACAGCTTACACTCACACGGTTCACTTTATAGACTTCAAGTCCAAAGTACCTCCCGAGAAAGCGGCGGGGTTCATTAGCGATTTGTGGGATTCTGTCTTAATGAACTTGAAACGACAATGTGGAGCCAAAGAAGACGATCGATTGAGACTGGCCATTCATCATGACAATTTAAAGAGTCCTGTTTGGATCGAGTTCAGCACCCCGGCAGAATTAACGCCAGACAAAGTCATGTCCAAAATAGAACATGTGCAACAATCGAACGACAAGTTTACCATCACCGATGGAAAGACCACACTTTACTTGACTCACGTTTCCCCTCCTTGATCAAGTGGACGAAGTAGGAAACCGTTACTGGTGGACGATATTCAAAGTACCAAACGCAGTGTCGTCCAAATCGACAATACTCAAGACCATATGTGCTTTGCTCGGGCTATTGTGGTGGGGCGAACATATGCCAACAAGAACGAGAGCAAAGAATGGAAAAGAGCCTGGAATAACATTCGACAGTCGGACAGAACCAAACAACGAAACAAAGCAGAACTCCTGTTGCAACAAGCAGGCATCCCTAACCAGCCAAGTGGTTAACTTTGAGGTTTTGAAAAAATGCTTTGCTGTCTGGACAAGTGGAAGACTTTCGAGTGCACACGTTAGAACCTCACAAGATCGTACGGTTACCTAATCATCAAATTGTCACTCGTCCTTTACAAAAAGTGTACCAAATCGTGTACCAGAAGCGAGTGAGACTTCCAGACCACACCACTTTACATTACTGACACGCCGATCTGCAGTATAAAAAAGGGCACCCCTTCCAAACCTAACCATTCATTCTCACTTTCAACGTTAACCAAGAAGCAAGAAGAAGAAGAAAAAAAAGATGAGTCACCACGACTTGGAGTGTGATGCAGTACCATGCGATGAAACGGATTCTGTACGGTTTGGTATTGACGTTAATGACAACAAGGTGAATGTGGGTCCCTATTTGCATATCAGAATACCTGTGACTTTACTTGGTTATGCCAAGTATGAAAGTCGACTCGAGTCATTCCAAGACAAGTGGCCAAAATTTCTAGAAGGACCTAAACCGGAAGGTTTAGCTAGATCTGGATTTAAATACACGGGAGAAGGAGATAAAGTTCAATGTTTTAGTTGCGGTGTGAAACTTCGCCATTGGGAGCCTACCGACTCAGCTTACATTGAACATGCCAGATGGTCTCCGCACTGTCAGTTCTTACCTTTAGTCGCCTTAGAACAGTTCGGGTACGATGAGCCAGATGCCAAACAGAAGAAGAAGAAGTAGTTTTTAAAAAAATTCCATGTCGGAGGAGAATACTCCTTCTTTAGAAGAATACGGAAACTTTACCAGAGTACATTCGTGGCTTGCCTTTGGAAGTGCGCAAAAAGATTTTACCAAGAGTTTGCCAAAGATCTAGCCCGTCACCACTAAGTGTCTATTATTAGGCAGCCTGGCTATAAAAGAGTGGGTATGCCTGAACTCTACACGCCACTCGTGAAACGGATTCCGTGGAAGGAAATCACAGATCATGTTCAGACCTTAGAGGATTATAAAAAAGTGATACAAGAACTGTGTCCATTAAATTTTGGACGTTATGTGGTGTGTGTCTTAGTGACTTCTTATCTTGGAATTCGTTTTCCAGGACATTCGTTGTGGAGTATTTTTGAGGACAAGTGTTTGCCTTGGATTCTTTTGAACGATCCGTGGTTGTTTTGGACTCAATTGTTGTTGAGTTCCAAAAAACAATATGACCCTGTGTTCTTCTTCGGACTTAGTAGAAGAAGAAGAAGACTATAAAAACTTGATTTTATCAGTCCACGAAAGAAACATTGTACGTAAAGCGTTGAGAGTGGTTATGAAAATTAGTGACGCACTTCCATGTGAAGAAGACATTCGTCACACTTTATCTGTGTATAAAACATTTCAAGAAGTGTGTTTTTGCTAGTGAGTTACACCAACACCTTTTCCATTGGAAAGATGTACGACCCTGGAGAAACCTTGGTTTCCAATATTGGTTACAAGAAGTGGCCCAGTTCAGCAAAGATTTGGCCACTTGTTCATAAGGTTCTAAAAGTGAAAAAATGGGAACCTCGATGGGAAACCCTAAAAGAAGAAAAAGAAGAAGTACCTGACACCACCACCACTACTGTGGTTCCAATACCTCTTGAGGAGGAACACCACCACCCTTCTTTACCACCACCACCGCCGCTACCGTCAGAGGATTCAAAAAAAAACAAAAAAGACGAGCAGAAGAAGAATGTCACCCCAAAACACAGTGTCTTTCATGACTAGGACACGAAACTATTGTTGTACATTGACGTGTTTATATGACAGTTTGATGGTTTTAGTAGGAGCCTTCATTGTGTACCTGATGATTTTACTTGGCTATTTTCTCACTCGTACTGTAAAAAATGAATGACTTGTAAAAAAATATGTTATTTTTGTTGGTTGGTTGGTTACTTTTTTTCTAAAAAAATAAACGTGTATGAAAACGTATAAAATGCCTTGGGTTTTTTGTCTTCTTCTCAAAAATCTTCTTACCTCAATCATGGCTACATCCTCCTCCTCCTCTTCTACCTCGTCTGCCTCTTCCTCCTCTTCTGTGGTGAAAGTGATTGACGAAAAGTTAGATCGTCAAAGTTGGAATGCTTTGTATCTGCGCCATCCATTTAACATGTTGATTGCTGGACCCAGTGGTTCAGGCAAAACCGAATTTGTCAAACGATTGATCGAACACAAAACTGATTTGTTTGATCGTCCACCTCAACGTATCGTGTGGTGTTACAAAGAGTGGCAACCGTCTTACACGTTATTGAAAGAAAGTCAAGGAGAAACCATTTCCTTTGTGAATGGTATTCCTCACGAAGACGATGGAATCGTGTCTGACGTGAGTCAAACTCATTTAGTTATTTTTGATGACATGTTAGGAGAAGACGAAGAAGAAATTAAACTTTGGTTTACACGAAAAGGACACCATTGTAATGCTAGTATTGTCTACATTACACAAAATTTATTTCAATAAAGTAAAGCCCATCGGACCATCAGTTTGAATGCTCATTACGTGGTCTTGTTTAAAAGCCCCAGAGACAAATCTCAAGTACAAGTGTTAGCCAAACAGTTAGGAGCTCCTTGGCTCAATTATGCGTACGACGATGCCACTCAAACCCCTCACGAGTATTTACTCATTGACTTAAAACCGACCACTCCTGACTATTTGAGATTTCGTGCCAGTATCTTTCACTCTTGGGGTCAAGAAGGTGGTCCTGTCATTTACACGTCCCCTTCAGACCAATTTTAAAAAAACTATAAAAACAACCTACTACGTCATTTCTGTCTCACACTCTTTTCGAGAGAAGATGACTTCCTTTCAATCTCATCCTTCGGCTAAATTAATTCGTGCCTTGTATGGCATCAGTCGTGAAAAAAATGCACAAGTCCGTGCTCATTTGTTAGAAGCGATTCTTAAAGAAGTGTTACGATGGTTTACTTTGACAGCACGTCAATTGCTACAAGGCATCATTCACATCCCTCATCAAACTCAACGTTTTTTTCAAAAACATAAAGTAGCATTGTCACAACTGGCTGATCCTAGAATCGATTCACGGACTAAAAAACAAATCATTTTAACTCCTGGTGGAAGTGGTTCTTTAGGAGGAGTCATGATTCGTTCCCTTTTGAAATGGGATCCTAATGATACCAAAACCAAAACAACTCCTAAAAAGAAGAAGAAAAGTCCAAAGAAGAAAACCAGCCCTAAGAAAAAGAAAAGTCGTACCCAGAAGAAGAAAACCACACCTACCACCACCACCACTAACACCCGACGTAAAAGAGGTACTGCAGCCAGGACGCAAACGTACACTCGCAAAACACCAAGACCGTCACCACCAGCAGTGACGAGGTCTCCTTTTGCATCCACCTCCTCTTCCTCTTTGTCTTCTTCACCCCCTTTTACCATGATGCCTGTCAAACCAGACTTAAGATCCGTGTTTCCTAATTTGATGCAAAAATGGAGACCTATTTCAAAAGTTACCCCGTCGGGACCGTCGACTTCAGCTGATTTAGCCATGGCAGCAGCCACCCACAAAGTATAATCCCCTAAAACCAAAGTCCAAGAAAGAACTGGTATCTTACAAAGTTTAGTGGATTTATCCAAAGAAGAATCGAGACGATCTGGTCCTTTGAAAACACCTCAACGTCGAGTCAGACCTGTCGTGAAGTTGGTACGTCGTGCAGACAATCAGTGGAGACGTGTTCCAGTATAAAATAGAAAGGTGAAAGGCCAAAAGACTTCAGACTTGTTTTCTACCGACTAAAAAAGATGGCTCCCAAACGTGTACACCACCACCAAGAAAAGAAGAAAACCACCAAAAAAGGACGACTTCCCCCTCGTCTAGCTAAACATTGGGATGTCTTGTCTGTCTTGACCAAATCCAATTCTCCCATGCGAAAACAACTCATTCAAACAGCTCCTAAAGAAATCATCGATACCGTGTGTGAATGTTGTTTGAACGTGTTGAAAGGAACGGTACCTTTGTCCAAGATACAGAAACAAAAATTAGGGAAACATCGGAATGTTCTTCGTCAAATGGTGAAAAAGAAAATACCTCTTCAACAAAAGAAAAAAATGTTAGTACAACGAGGAGGATTTCTACCTATGTTGTTAGGACCGCTGTTAAAAATAGCAGCTCCTTTGTTAGGAACGATTGCTGGACCACTTTTAGGAGGGGTCATGCGATAACCCCCAAAAAAAAGAAGATAAAAAGGACCACCCTTCTCTGAAAAGACCACACCTTTTTGGTACCTTTGAATGAAATGGAAGGACGAAAACTTACTTTAGTACCTTACAAACGATGGATGGAATTTCATCGTTGGAACGAACAACGGATACCTCATTTACCACCCAATCCTAATCTTAACGAAATGTCTCAGTTACAACAAGAAATACAATCCCTGATGGAACGTAACGATTTGTCCGAAACAGAAAAATCCCAACGGTACGGTCAACTTTTACAACGTCTACAACTCTTTCGTCAAAAAGCAGTCGACGAAACAGCTTCACACACTCTGAGAGATTTTAAGGCTCTGATGAAAAGCGAACCTAAAGTCACCATCAAAAAAGAAAAAGAAGAAGAAGAAGAAGAAGAGTTTTTACTAACTCCACCTCTTAAAAAAATAAAAAAGTTAGCCACCCCGGATTGGATAAAAAAGAAGAGGTCTACCCCTTTACCCTCAGAAGAAAAAAAGAAAGAAGTGAAGAAAGAAGTCAAAACAGAACCGATGACTCCTGATCAAACTCCCTCCTTTACCCCAGTAGCACGTCGGACACGTAAACAACAACAATCCAGAAAGATACCTCACGAAGAAAAGAGTATTGGAACTTGGTTAACTTATTCTTGAGGAAAATCATCATCATGGAGAAACTGTTAGCCACCATTTATTACAATCATGGCCATGCTGCTGGTTACGGAGGAGTTCAAAAATTATATCGAGCTGCTAAAAGTCAATTGAAAAGTGTACGTTTGCCCGAAGTACGACGATGGTTACAAGAACAATTGACGTACACGTTACACAAACCCATTCGACGTAAATTTTCTAGAAGTACCACTCAAGTGGAAGAGATCGATCATCAATGGCAAGCCGATTTAGCCGATGTCTCTCATTTGGCCACTTACAATCGTGGTTACAAATATTTGTTTTGTGTCATCGATGTGTTTTCCAAATTTGCTTGGGTCGTATCTTTGACTTCTAAAAGCAGTAGCGAATTGGTACGGGCCTTAAAATTGGTCTTGAAACAAAGTGGACGTCAACCTTTACGATGGCAAACGGACAAAGGCACCGAATTTCTAAACCAAGCTTTTCAAAAAGAATTGAAACAAAGACAAATTCATTTTTTTACGACCGAAAATCCTGAAACCAAAGCCAGTATCGTGGAACGTTTTCAAAGAACTTTGAAAGAACGCATGTGGAAATATTTTACACATCAACATACTCTCAAGTACATTGACGTGTTACCTCGTTTGGTCAAAGCGTACAATCAATCGTACCATCGTTTCATCGGATGTGCCCCCGAAGAGGTCAGCCCTGAAAACGAAGTGACCGTGTTTGATAAATTATTTGGTTCACCCCAGACCAAAAAAAAAAGACACTTTTGTTGGAGTTAAAGACGGGAGATTGGGTTCGTATCGGAAAAACCAAACGTACTTTTGACAAAGGTTATTTACCTAACTGGACCACCGAATTGTTTCGTGTCACTACCCCCGTCCGTGGACGTGATCCTCCCGTCTATAAATTGGAAGACATGCACGGTGAAGTACTCAAAGGAACATTTTACTTGCCTGAGTTACAACGAGTGACTAAAAAAGAAGACACCTTGTACGACATCGAAAGCATTCTCGAACAAAGAACACGTAAAGTAGGTAAACGACGAGTAGAAGAAGTCAAAGTACGTTGGAAAGGATATCCACCTAGTTTTGATTCTTGGATTGCGGCTTCTCAAGTCGTCGACTATAAAAAGAAAAAGAAGTAAACTCACAACATGCCATTCAACACAGTAGCCACCCAGACGACTTCAACGACTCCTTCACAGAGTTCTTCTCTTCAAGAATTACAAAAACAACCGCTTTGGGTGTGGTGCGGAGAACGTGTGCCTAAAAATCAAATCGTCTTTTTCTGCCAAATCTTTGTAGTGTATTGTGTCATCGCTGCAGCCATTGCCAATTTGAGTTTACAACAAGGAGACAAACAATTGTGGACTATTTTACTGAGCAGTTGCATCGGTTATCTTTTACCCAGTCCCTCTTTGAAATTTACGACGACAGACAACAGCAGCCATAGCAACAACCACGCTAGTTCGACCAACGCCAGTTCACCTTCTTCTTCGTCCAGTCACCACCACAATACCAATTCTCTTTTGGAACCTTTTGAACATCATTCTTCTTCTGTCCACTTGAGTGACTCCTCGGACACCAGAACCACCACTTTGGAACTATGAATGACCAATTTTATTTAACGTTACTTAGTGACAGTTCCATGGATGTGTTTCCCAACAACCGATTATGTTGTTTCACGGCCAAATTACCTCAGGCCTTCCAATTGGATCACGACGCTCATTGGGAAGTGGCTTTGGTAGAAATCATTCATCCTACGCAAATCAAGAATGTGTCTGGAAATCAAACCATTTTTGACGTAGCAATCTATAACGAAAAAGTGGAAAAAGAGTTGGACGCTCATGATCCTGAAATTGGGAAAAAAATGAGTTCAAAAACTGACAATACTCCCTACTCGACCTATCGCATGAGAATTCCTGAAGGGTATTATTTTAGTGCTCAACATTTGGTGGAGACGATTGCGGCCGTCTTCGAAGCCCAATTTGGCAAAGTCTTGGAAAAAAAACAAAAATGGGTAGAGATCAAATACCATCCTGTGGCACGCCGTATCTGGATACAATTTTTGAAAGGGCATGAGGGAAAGCCATTTGACGAGAAAGAAGACAAACACTTACCCGCGCACGAAAGAAAATTCATGACCATCGGTTTTTCTGCTGGGTTGTTTGATATTTTGGGTGGAAATAAAAAGTATCATGGTGAACGAACAATCCACACCAACACAGATTTCGGAGAGGCTTTTCGCACCCCTATCGAATTGAACGTTGGACTGAATTTAATGTTTGTGTACTCCGATGTGGTGGAGTACAACGTGGTGGGCCACACAGCTGCTCCCTTACTGAGAGTCATTCCTTTCAAAGTGGATACTGCTGCTGGTGCGTACGAAGAAGGTGGAAACACGTTTCACGTTCACCGTGAATTTGTACATCCTCATTATCTTCCAGTCAGTAAATCGTATTTTGACAGTGTCAACATTAGTATAAAAGGAGATTTGGGACAAGATGTGCCATTCATTGACAAAGGAAAAGTCACGGTGAAACTACATTTTCGAAAAAAACAAGTTCTCTAACGAATTGTAAGTAACCTCCCAAACAAAAAAAATGTATCCAGTGTACCAAGGAGTGACTCGACAACGAGCACATGGTTTAGGAGATATGTTAAAATCAGCATTTCGGACGGTAGCTCCTATTTTGAAACCGATGGTGACTCGAGGATTTCATGCCTTAAAAGATGCCGCTTTGACACAAGGAAAAGAATTTTTGCAAAATGTCCTCATCGACAAACAAAATCCTAAAGAAGCTTTTTTGAGAGCAGGCAAAAATGTGTTGATGACCACTGGTAAAGATCTTTTAGGCCTCCAAGAAAATCCTACAAATACGCTTCACGCTTCAGACCCTGGCATTACTTCACAGCAGCAAGGACAAGGTAGAAAGAGACGACAACAACGTCTAAATCCTTTCAAAGTTCATAAAAAAACACACGGCAGTTCCAAAAAGAATAAGAAAAGAAGAAGAACTGTCAGAGAATTAGACGTGTTTGATTATTAAACTGTGAAAATGATGCACCGAGATTCTTGCGAATGTACCAAGACCGAACTGGATATGTTTTCTATGCCTCCTACCATGATGACGATGCAAGAATCCCAATGGGTGGAATTTCATCCTGTATCGTCTTTGACGGAATCAGCTCCTATCGAATTTGAAATCAAAGGACAAACCGAAGATTACATCGATCTGAATAACAGTTACTTGTACCTGAAACTTCAAGTACAAAAAAATGACAACACCCTTCCTGGGGAAGCTGCCCGAGTGGCACCCGTCAATAATTTCATGCATTCCTTGTTCAGTGGAGTAGATTTGTACTTGAATAACAAACTGGTCAGCAGCAGTTTGGATACTTACCCTTACCGTGCTTATTTGGAAAATCTCTTGACGTACGGAAAAGAAGCCAAGAACACTCATCTGGATGCTTCGGTGGTCTGGAAACCTGACACCTCGGAAAAGTTCAACGACACAGAGCTGTCAGTACCGGCGAAGACTTTTGCTAATGATGGTGATCCTATAATTCCAGCAGTCCCTCACAATGTGGGATTTAACGACCGTCGAAAGAAAATCAGACGAAGTTTAGAACTGATGGATCGTTTGCATTTGGACATGTGGTTGCAAGACAAGTATTTGTTGAACGGAGTAGATGTACGCCTGAGACTGAATCGCAGTAGTGCCGCCTTCCATTTGATGGCTCATGCTAACGAGTGGAAAACCAAAATCCAAGAAGCCAAACTTTACGTGCGACGTGTAGAAGTCTTACCAAAAGTAGCCAATGACATCAGTCAATCCTTGAGCAGAACCACTGCTAAGTATCCTGTGCGACGAGTGGAAGTGAAAACCTTTACCATAGCCGCTGGACTCCGATCCAAAGTCGAAGATCACATCTTCCAAGGACAGCTCCCCAAACGTTTGCTGATTGGCATCGTCAGTAATGCAGCCCTCAACGGAGTACACGATCAGAATCCGTTCGAGTTTAAACACTACAACGTCTCCAAGATAGAAGTCAGTCGAGATGGTAAGACCTTGTGTACCAGACCTTTTTCAACCTAACTTTAGCGACGGCCATAAAAATTACTTGCGATCTTACCTGAGCCTGTTTGAAGCCACGGGACAGTTAGGGCGCGACACCAGCCACGGCATTTCGTACGACGATTATGCAGGAGGGTATGCTCTGTGGGGTTTTGATTTCACTCCGGACCAAGGCAGTGATGAAGGACATTTCCACCCTATAAAATCAGGCCCACTTCGTGTGGAACTTCAGTTTGCAGATCCTCTACCCGACACAGTGAACGTCGTCTTGTATGCAGAATTTGATAATACTCTAGAGATCAACAGTTTGAGAGAAGTGATTCTAGACTATTAGAAGAAGAAAAAAAAGATGCAACACGTAGAAGAAGAACCTACGGAAATAGATCAGGAATTTTGTGAGAAGTCACAAACTACCACAAATGATGATGATGACGAAGTCATTCATTCAGAACCTAAAACTGAGTTTACTGGATTTATTTCTCGATGGCCAGAACAAGAAAAACAGTTAGTGTCCTGTTATGCTCAGGAATTGAGTAAAATCATTAACAGTCTAGTCCAAGAACAATGTCAAGGATGTCAAATCGATCATCCTAGTCAGATACAACACGACCAATGTATGATGATGACAGGCGAAGAAAAATTGGATGAATATTTAGAAACGGCCTGGACACAACTCTCGGACGAAAAAGTGTTGAGACAATGGTATAAAGACTTGGTGAATTCTTCTTTTCCTCCTCCACTTACTCTTCTGGAGATCAGACGCATCGAAGGGCTCATTCAACAGAGTGCAGAACCTATCCGACGTGAATATTCGTGGAATTACAAGACAGATCAATTCAAGTTTAAAGTCAGGTGTGCATTGGTGACCCATTATTTCCATTGAAGAAAAAAAAAGAAGAAAAAAATGGATACTAGAGAACTTTATTACCTATTGACTCGTAGTTCCTACACTTCTTCTTGGAATCCTTTGGTATGTGCTAAAGATGAACTACCTCATCGTAAGCCAAAAAACGTTCATGCTTATGTCATCAATACTGACGACAGTCATCTACCAGGAACCCATTGGATTGCCGTGTACTTTCCCAACGATCACTGTGTGGAATATTTTGATTCTTATGGATTACCTCCTTTGGAAAAAGACATTATTGAGTTTATGAGAAGAAATGCCATCTCAACTCGATTCAATAATGTGAGACTACAAGGATCAGATTCTATGGTGTGTGGACAATATTGTGTTCATTATCTTCATCAACGCAAGCTTGGATATTCCTTAGAACATTTACTCACTTATTTTGATAGTGACTATGTTCGAAATGATGCTAAAGTACAAAGATGGTTTTGTGAACGTTATGGTTATCTCTTGTCTTTAGCTCACCATCGTAATGTACATCAAAATGATGTAGATGTAGAAAGTTTCACATTTACTTTACCTTCCCAACGTTGTCAACCTTGTAAATATGTTCCTGTTTGAAAAAATTTCTTTGTTAAAAGATGGTTAGTTTTTTATTGTTAGAATAGTTCTTGTTGAATAAATATAATTTTTTGTGAATTGTTTGAAAAAAAAATGGTGTTGTGTTGTTTTTTATTGAAATTTGAAAAAAAATAATGATTATGTTCTATCTCTCTCTTTCTATCCATCTAAAAACCTCTATCTATTATCTCACTGTCGATCTGAACCCGGTTGATAATGGACATTTTATTAAGTTGGAGTTTATCAATGAGAGTCCAGAAGAAAGTTATGAGAGAATTGTAGACAAGAATCTTCCTGAAGTGTCAGAACAATAAGAGAATGAAATGGTAAATATGGAAGTGTATTGAACTGTATTGGACTTATATGAAATTGTTTTTATTACCACGAGTAACATAATGTATATACATTGAATAAAATATAATTATTATTATTGATGTATATATCTGAATGGTGTTGTGTGGTTTGTTTTTTACCCACCAAACCAAAAAAAAAAACCACTTTCCCTCTCTTTCTATCGATCTAAAATTGGGAGGAAAGAAATAGACTACAGCACCAACAGCAGCAGCAGCAAAGACAACAACAACAACAACAACAACAACTTTTGCAGTCCATCAAATAAATTTTTTTTTTTAAAAATGGATTGTATATTTGTGGTGTGTGTTTTGATATAAAAAAATTTAAAAAGTAAAAAAAATGGTTGTGTGTTTTGATTTGTTTTTTAAAAAATTTCCCCTTCCCAAAAAAAAAAAAAATGTAGATAGTGTGTTTGTGTGTTTTGATTTGTTTTTTAAAAAATTTCCCCTTCCCAAAAAAAAAAAAAAAATGGTTGTGTAGTGTGTGTAAGTTTTGTGTTTGATATATAAAAAAATTTTAAAAAAGTAAAAAAATGGATGGTTTATATGTTGGATAGTATGTTGGCGTGATTTCATCCCTTTGTCATACCCTTTCGTCTGATAGCAGGTTTTTGGGGTTTTTAGGCAGCACACAAGGCATTTGGGATAGTGTGTTAGGTTTGGGTTTGGGTTTTGGGTTTATTTGGGTTTGTATATAAAAAAATATAAAATAACAAAAAAAATTTAAATGAGTTAAGAAATTTTAGTACTATATTTTAGTCAGCCAATTTTTTCCATTTTTTTTTTTTCAGGATTATTTTCAGTCTCCGCTAACGTCCGGTACAATTTTGGAAGTTTAGTGTTACTTTTAGTCTAGACCATTATAATCTAATGTTCTGTGCACAACCCCATCGTATAATTTGTGATCAATGGAAAGTGTATCAGCCTTAAGTCAAAATACATCACAGAACGTTTGGATGTATTATTTTGTGAGAATTTTACATCTACGTTTTCAAAAGAAGGATTTTAGTAGACTATGTCTCCAATTCAACCTTGTGATATTTTACCGAAAAAAGAGGATTTTTTTCCTATCGATGTGATTTTTTAAATGAACTGTGTGATTTTGAAATTTCTTAAGGAAAATATACCATAAAAAACGTAAGTGTCGTGATATTTTTAAAAGTAGGAATAAAATATTCTCTCTTTCTCTCTCTCTCTCTCTCTCTCTCTCTCTCTCTCTCTCTCTCTCTCTCTCTCTCTCCGTCGTAATGTCAATTCTCTCTGTTTCACAAACACACACACTAAGTTTCTTATACAATGATTTCGATTGAAATGATCATGGTATCTGTTCCCGTTTTTAAGATGCCTCTCCACAAATGTTGGCAGTAGTCACAATGATTATGTAAAATGTGACGTTAGTGTTGTAATTTTTTCAAAAACTTGCACCCCTTAAAAATTGTACAAAGATTTTTCTTTCATAGGTAAATCGTTGGATTATATAAAATCTTGAGTTTAGTTGTTCTTGTGCATGTCAGGTATCTTAGCTTTGTTCCTATTTTGGCACTGCAATGTGTCACGAAAAAATTCTAGATCTACCGTTTTCGGAAGGAAACCAAAAAAACAAAACAAACAAACAAACAAAACAAACAAGCACATAGCTTTACGGTGTAAGAATGACTCGAGTATGACCCATTCAATTCTGCACTCTATAACCCGTCCTATTCTACACTCTCATTCTTGAGCCCAAACATGCGTTCATGAAAACTGTAACAATGTATTTTCAGTCAGTCCATTTCAGACTGTCGATAAAACAAGACGTGTTTTTACTGTTCTCCCGTCTTCGGTTTTGGGAAATGTTGTAACATTGTTTGTAGCCGCAAGGCGTGTGCAGCAAAACATAACATATCTTAAATATTTGGGAGGCATACAACAGGACCACCCTTTTTCAAGAAAGATTAATTCTATTTCCCTTTCCCCCACCGTAATGTAGTAACGAAGACAACCACGTCTACTACTATCAAAAAACACCCTCCCCACCCTCCACCCCTTTTTGATGGTAGTAAACGTGGTTGTCTTCGTTACTACATTACGGTACGAATCCCACTCGTACCCATGTTAAACTCCCGTAGGGCTCTGTAGAGTCCCCCAATGTTAAACTCCCGTACGGACCTGTAGGGTCCCACCAATGTTAAACTCCTGTACGGACCTGTAGGGTCCACACACGTACCTATTTAGTCCCACTCTACTACTAATACATGCTTCTGAGAGAGTGACTGGTGTAAGATGAAGTTGTTTGCATTTGCAACATGCACAATATAGAGAATGTTGGCATACCTCTATGCTACTTTCATGTACTATGGCTGAAATTTCTTTACGTATTGTACTTGTGAAAATTGGACATGATCTAAGCACACAGCAGACAGAACTGGCCGCTCCAAAGTACTCAAAGAATCAGCCTGAATTAGTCAAATGTACACTATTTTCAGCAGTTATTAAAATAGGGAAACGAATTTTGCCAGAGTAGGCAATATCAGCTTCTGAAACTACAATAAATGAATTACAAAATATACAAAAAGTAAAAAAAAGTTATCGGCTCTTTTTTTAATTTACCTTTAAAGTCCAGGAAGTGAAAATGATCAAGCGGAGCTAGCAATTTTTTGAAAAGTGCACATCTTAAGTAAGACCAAGCTATATATTCTATAACCCAAATTGCACCCATCCATCATACACCAAAATAAAAGGAATTCAAAGTTCTTTTAACAATACTTAAGATATACAAGGTCTTTTTTAAATAGCCAGGACAACCAGTGAGGAAAACATGGGTAATTTTTTTTTATTTTTTAAATCTAACCCTATGCTAAGTTCGAAACTGGAGAGTGCCACCTATTTTGTACTCGAAATAAGGTAAAATGAAATTTTCCAGACTTATCTCCTGCTTTCTATATAAATTTATTCAACATTGTATAGATCTTTTCTCCAGTTCTCATTAAATTTATCACTTTACGGATGAAGGGGACATATTTTATATGCATCTTTGGAAGTGATATTTGTGGGAGATTATTGGACACTATGGTGTCTACTATTCAATAAGAGTGCCAAAAATACAAGCAGGAATTATGCAGAATAAAAATTTCCGGATAGCAAAATAAAGCCAGAGCGACCATGAGGGATCTCCTTTCCGAAACGCATTTTTGGCTTTGACCATGTCTACTGCTATTGCACGTAATATAATGATGGTTTTTTAAACTAGCAGTTGTTATCATAACCTATCAGTTACATATATCTCCCAATGGTCGTGGATACAGTATCCGTTGATGTATTTCGGTGACGTTTTAGAGAAATGTTATGCCTTCGACACGATACCCACTTTTAATGCATTATACTGTTAAGTGCTATATCAGTATTAATCCCGAGATGTTATGAATCATGTTATAATTTAGCCTGCGATATATATGCTAATATAGGATGACTGCTTCTGGTGGCGACTGCGGCTATAGCGGCCTCAGCAATCTTAAATTTCTAAAGATTTATTCACCAAAATATTTTTGACAACAACTCTATTCTAAATTTAGGCGATTGTCCCATTGTGTCATTTTCGGCTGACCTAAGGTCTGATCTATACTTTTTATTCAGTTTCATATGGCACATAGCGACGTTTCTGCTATTTGTAAAGGTTATACTGCCTGTCATTTACCTATCAGATCATAATATTATTACTCACTTTTAATGCACTTTACTGTTATGACCTTTATCAGCATTAATCCCGAGATTTTATGAACTATGGTCTGATGAAGCCTGCTATATACATGCACAATTAAAAATACGGTAAAGTGTTTCATCGGTATTATTCCCAAGGTTGTATTAGTCATTTCTTGTCGAGCATGTTATACATATGCCGACACTTGAAGATATCTTCTGCTGGAGACGGTGGTTCTAGCGATATCTACAAGTTTAAATTTCATCATTGAATTGTATTAAATTTTTATATCCTTACGCTTATCTTTGTTGCATAAGATTGAAGCAATGGTATTTTATCATCAAGTATCAAGACACATTGTTGCATAAGATTTAAGCAATGGTATTTTATCATCAAGTATCAAGACACATTGTTGCATAAGATTTAAGCAATGGTATTTTATCATCAAGTATCAAGACACATTGTTGCATAAGATTTAAGCAATGGTATTTTATCATCAAGTATCAAGACACATTATCTAATCTATTTAGTAAAGTGAAACAATTTCTGTCTTCACTGTTGTTTCAGTGCTGATAATTAGCTTATCGTAAGATAACTTGCAAAAGTTGTTCGTAGGACATTTGTGTGGCGTCAAATTTTTCATTTATAGTCTGTAGCTTGGCATGTGCCATTCATACACATTTATCAGTACGTTGTAATGATTACAATCATTCACCCTGAGGCACATTGAGAGAGGTTCCTTTCCTTCCAGGCTTTTCTTTGGCGGCATTGTATGCGTCCACAATCTTAAGTTCTTGTTCAATTTTCTACTTCTCATAGGTCCGCTTTACTTGGTATTTCGGACAGTCGCTGCAGCACATTATGACTCTACTTTAATGGTAATCACCACAACAGGCGAGACACAGCCTACCTCCAATTCATGCTTAGAAGATTTGTTTTAGGTGTTAGTTTAACCTAGTACTTTTCCAAAGAAACACTTTACTATATTAAAAGCAGATAATTTAGGATTCCTTTTCGTCGACTTAATCCCTGTCTTTTTAGCAAAACATTATTTTCTTTTAGAAACGTTCCGTATGGCTTTGACCATTTCTACTGCTAAATGCATGTTTTATAATGATGGTTCTTTAAACTAGCAGTAGGTATCATATCCTATTAGTTCAATATACTATATCCGTTTATGCATTTCGGTGACTTTTTACAGATATGTTATGCCTTCGACACGATACCCACCTTTAATGCTCAATAGGTTTAAGGGCTTTATCAGCATTAATCCTGAGATTGTATGAGTCATGTTCTAATGTGGACTGATATATATATATATATATATATATATATATATATATATATATATATATATATATATATATATACACACACACACTGATATCTGATGACTGCTTTTTGTGGCAGTTGTGGCTATAGCGGCCTCAGCAATCTTAGATTTCAAAGGATTTATTCATCAAAATATTTATTAGAACAAATGCTTTTCTGAATTAAGGGGACTATCCAATTGTGTTCTTTCTCGTTGACATAATGTCTGATCTTTACTTTTCAATCAGTTTCATATGGCACATAGCGCCTTTTCTGCTATTGGTAAAGGTTATAGTCATCGTTCTTGTGTGACACTGCCTGCGATTTACCTATCAGATCATAATACGTTTAATTATAGTATAATTAGTCCATTTTCTTTTCAACCGTAGGTGCAAATCGGAAATTTCATAAGATCATAGTATATTTTTCGTCCATCGGTGTTGTCAAAGATATATTAGAAACATGTTCAGAAATGTCCAAACTAATCAAAAATGGGAAAATTCCATCAGTAAAATACACATTGTTGTGCATTTACGGATTGTTCGTGGATACTATGCCCCTTTCATGTATTTCCCTGATTTTGTAGATATATGCTTTCGACACATTATCCATTTTTCATGCACAATTAAAAATACGGTAAAGAATTTCATCGGTATTATTCCCAATGTTGTATTAGTCATTTTCTTGTTGAGCATGTTATACATATGCCGATACGTGAAGATGTCTTGTGCTTTCGATTGTGGATTTAGTAGCCTTTACAAGCTTAAATTTCATCAATCAGTTGTATGAAATTTACATATCTTCACGTCTAATTTTGTTTGCATAGGATTTAAACAATGGTTTCTTATCTTCAATATCGAGACACTCTATCTAATATATGTCGTAAGCTGGTAAGGTGAAAACGTTTCTATTTTGATTGTTTTATCAGTATTGAGAAATAGCTTCTCTTAAGAAACGATGGAATAATGTTTTGTAGGGGGTTTGTGTTTGTGTTATTTTTCCATTTATCCTCTAGGGCATGGCCGCGTTATCGGCGTCCACAATCTTAAGTTCTTGTTCAATTTTCTACTTCTCATGGGTCCGCTTTGCTTGGTATTTCGGACAGTCGCCGTAACACATTATGGTTGCAATTTTCAATGCCAGTCACCACAGCAGGCGAGACACAGCTTACCTACAAAACCTTGCTTAAAATATTTCTTTTAGGTGTTAGTTTTGCGAGTACTTTTAGATGAAACGCTTTTCTATATGCAAAGCAGGTACTTAAGGATTCCTTTTCGTCGACGTAATTCCTGTTATTTTAAAAAAAAACAATATTTTCTTTTAGATCGGTTCCGTATGGCTTTTCTACTGCTATTGCATGTAATATAATGATGGTTCTTTCTAATATCAGATGCTATGATAACCTGTCAGTTTGATATTTCTTCAAACGTTCGTAGATATCATAACGTTTTTATTTTAAATTTGTTGTACTTGTTGTTGTTTTGTTGTTTGTTTGTTTTTTCTTTGGGGGGAGGGGGTCAGTGCCTTTGTAGAGATATTTATTTCGAGATGACACCCACGGACGCTGTGGGTCATATATATGTAGTTCTATATGAATTCCAATCACAACTGCCGGCAAGACACTGCTCTTTTCCATCCCTTGTTTAAAATATTTGTTTTTACCTGTTAGTCGGCCCTATATTTCTGCTAACAGACACTTTTCTGTTATTAACAGCAGATTGATTAGGACTTATATCCCTCGCCTTAATGCCGATATTTATAGCAAATTTTATTGGTTTCTTTCAGTCAGTATAATACACACTGTTCGTACATTTACGAATCATCGTTGATACTATATGTCTTTTACGTATTCTCTTGTTTTTAGATATATGCTTTTTTTAATTTTTTATATTTTTTTTTTTTTATTTTTATTTTTTTTATTCTTTGCTGTCCTAATTGATTTATCAATACGATGCTTTAGTTTATAATCAGGCGCCTTCAAAAAGATTTCCACAGGAAGTTGCGTTGGATTAATTCCATACTTATTGTCTGCTGCATAACGTATACTTCAAATACCCATTGATGAATACGTCGTAAATCATTATCATCATTCACCACTGAGGCCAAATGAGCCATTTTTTCTTTTCTCGCCTGCTTTTTCGGCAGTGAGATATGGATATTTCCTCTTATCGGTGGCGATGTCAATGTCCACAATCTTAAGTTATTGCTCGTTTTGTTTAATCTCTAATGAATACATATTACTTGCTACATTTTACTCAAGCAGCGAGACATTATAGCTTCAAATTGACCAGCAAACACTGCAAGCGAAAGATTTCATTAAGAATACCACTGTTTAGAATATCTTTCTATCGGCGTTAGTGAACATATTATTTCTAAGAACAAGACCTTTTATAGATTTAGGGGACTATCCAAAGGTAGGCATTGCCATCGACTTCAAGTATGGAACTAGATTCACTGCTGTGTTCATAGTCATGAGGAGACAGAGACTGAGGTGGGCAGAAAGTGAAGTCTTCTCAAACACTCTTGTTGTAACCATGTTACGTGTGATACCGTCAGGAGAATAAACAAAAACAACGACAACAACAAAAACTGTCTCTTGATTTGTGTGGTAATTCATCCCCACGAAAGTGAAAATCAGAGAAGGAATTATATCTGACTTATCCTAGTTGGGGATTCACCCTAGATGAGTCACTGTCTTCCAAAAGAATGACAAGTTTCTTAGTAAAACACACTAGAGAATAGTGTATATCAACGAGTCATCGAAATACTGGATGATTGGCACTCCTAACACTCTAACGTAAGTTGCTCTTACTCCCATCACCCTGGTAAAGGTTCTGGGAGAGTAAGCTAGGCCAAACGGACGAGCCTGAAATTGAAAGAGCTCCTTCCCCAGACAGAATCACAGGAATTTCCTGGGGGACGGGAATATGGAGATGTGTAATCATCTTGGAGGTCTATGGAGACTGCTCAGTTGCTTACCTTTATGGCATTCCTGACTGAGGCTGACATCTCCATCTCGAAACGCTTTTCCTGAGTAAACTTGTTTAATGCGGAAATATCGATGACGAGGTAAAATTGTCCACTTTTGGGGGAAACCAGGAACATCCGTTAATAGAATCGCATGCTTTGAGTGTTGATCGCCCTTCCCACTGCCTCCTTCTTTTGAAGGTTGTATACTTTTTCCCTCAGGGATTCCAGATTGATGTAATTAAATCACACGGGAGTCCTTCATAAAGGTAGAGGGACCCCTATTTAAAGCGTTTAATTGGGGGACCCATATACCTCAGATACCTCAGTGACTGGGAACACTTCTCAGTTGGTCTAACCAGGCCTGAAATCACGGCCAACGACTAGTGTTATTATTACTGCAATTTTGGAGGTCGCTATAGCTATTAAGCCTCCCAAAAAGGAATGCGCGTCCAGTGAAGGCACCCTCAACAGATCATTACCGTGATCCAACAAGACCTTTCTAGGTATCCAAGGCTGCATCCAGGTCTGCTTAGACCCGGTGCCTGGTGTTCAGTGACAGATGAACAGTATCCATCGCCTTACCCAGTGACCGTGCCTAGCACCAAGTGCCCGCTGACCGGTCAGGCGAGGATCGTCTCGAGGAATCCCTATCCATGGAATTCAACTAATCTGATGATCACGACCCTTCGACAAGCGAGTAGAAGAAGACTGCGCTTTCCTTGCTTGGAGGTGCTGGCGACTTCCTTATGCCAGGCAGTGCCCTTGATCACTCCCAGGCTCGGCGTGCTGATGACTTCCTTGAACCGCTAAGTGTCACCGATACCTCCTTCTTTAAGTCACATTCACATTGACCTTTGACTTTTTACTTAAAGAAAAAACAGGCTTCTTTTTTTCTACAAATGCAAGCTATAGAGAAAAGTTGGTTTAGGTATGTAATGTAGAAAAGCGGATACAATGGGAGCTGTAGCTGCAGATCTGCACACAGGCCACTCAGGGCATATGGTAGCTTTTTACTGGACCGAAGCAGCAGTGGAAATCGGCAGCCCGATGGGCGACTGAGCAACCATACTTAGGATCACACAGATCACCTCCGTAGCATGAGAAAATGGCTACAAAAGGTGCCCTAAAAAGTGCCTTCTTCATTTTAACACTGTGACGAATGAGGATCCAACCTTAGCGGTCAAAACTCCAAGACGACAAAGGTGACGCAACTCACCATCGATGCCTGTAATGTGCGCACACTGATGGACAGTACATCGGCAGATAGACCAGGGAGAAGAACAGCTTTAGTTGGTAAGAACTGAACAGATTCAACATCCATATAGCGGACCCAAGTGAAACGCCCAGCTGAGGAAGGACTACTCACCAAAGTAGGAGCCGGTTATACCTTCTTCTGGAGTGGTGGAAGTAAAGAAGAGCAACGTCAAGCTGGTGTTGGGTTTGCCGTCAAATCACAGCTAGTCAGCAAGCTCATAAATTTCCCAAAAGACAGTCTAATGCAAATGAGACTCACACTGTCTGGAAAAAGACATGCAACTATCATCAGCGCCTATATACTACCATGCACAACCCAGATGAGGTCAAGGACAAATTTTATGAACACCTGGAGTACTTATTGCAAAAGTACTTAATGCAGACAAGCTCATCATCCTTTGTAACTTCAATGCTAGACTTGCCGCAGATCACAAGACATGTCCAGGCGTCCTCATCACAAATGGTTTTGCTAAGTATAATAATCCACTCCTCCAAATGAGAAAACATGCTGAACACGACCTGCAAACCACAAACAAAGTCTTCTGCCTGCCAAACCACAACAAGACGTCTTGGCTCCACATGTGCTCAAGGCTTTAAAGCGCTCAAGAATTGTAATGTCTGCAAATTGAATCAGGAGAATGTGACACAGGCGTTTCTTGAAGAAATGTGCAGCCAACTAGAAACAATTGATGTGAACTCTGAGAACGTCTAGGAAATCTGGGCATCCTTCATAGACCCTGTGTACTTGGCTGCATCCAAGATTTTCATTCCAACATCACGTAAACATCAAAATTGGTTTAATAAGAATATGGCTGTCATACAGAGACTGCTGAATGATAAGCATTAGCTCAAAAAGGCCTAGAAGACAACACTTCGTCATCATTGAAGAAGGCAGCCTTCACCAACATCAAGAGGATTGTCCAATGCAAACTCAAAGAGTTGCAAGACTCATGGCTGAGCAACAAGGCAGATAAGATTCAGTCTTACGGAGACAATAATGACATAAAGAACTTCTGTGATGCTTTGAAGACAATCTATGGGTCACATTCGTCAGGTACATGTCCAATACTGAGTGCTGAAAGTACCACACTGCTCACTGACAAAGAAAAGATAATACAACGATGGGTAGAATACTGCAACAACATCCTCAATCAACAGTCATCAGCGATGAAACAACAGATAGACTGCCCCAAGTGGAAATCAACACATCTCTTCCTAATTCCCTAATGCAGACTAAAAGTGAGAAAGCAATTGACCTGCTGCCAAGTGGCAAAGCACATGGAGCAGATGCTATACCAGCAGACGTCTACAAAGCTGGAGACTGACACATGGCACAGAAACTTACTGAACTCTTCCAGTCACATTGCACTCAAGGAACTATACCCCAGTGATATTCAAGAATGCATCCTTCGTCCACTTGTACAAGCGGAAAGGCAAATACCATCCTGCATCAACCATAGGAGCATCTCCTTGCTGTCAATAGCTAGCAAAATCCTCACAACACTGCTGAATCGCCTTTTGCATCACATCGTTCAAGGGCTCCTGCCTGAGAGTCAGTGTGGCTTCAGGAAAGGACGAGGGATCACAGACATGGTGTTTGCAGCTCGTCAACTTCAGGAGGAATGTGAGGAACAGAACTCCAACCTGTACACAACATTCTTTGACCTGACAAAATACCTTTGACATAGTCAGTCATGGGGGCCTTTGGAAGATCGTGACAAAATATGGTTGCATAGAGAAAGTCATCGTAATGGTTCGGCAATTCCATGATGGCATACTCACTCACGTCGTGGATGATGGTGAGTCAAGCAAGTGTGCATGTTCTCTGCAATGCTCACAGATGCCTTCATTGACTGTGACACTGTGATCTACATCAGATAAGAGACTGATGGCAAGCTCTTTAATGTAAGGAGACAACAGGCGAAGATGAAGTTTCAGGAAGTGACTGTACATTACCTCCTATTTGCTGATGACTGTACCCTGAATGTCTAATCTGAGTCTGACATGAAACAGAGTATGGACGATTTCTCTTCAACTTGTGACAACTTCAGTCTTACAATTAGTATCAAGAAGACAGTGACGATCTACCACCAACCTGCACCAGGAAAGCTTTATGTAGAGCCTACCATCACAGTAAATGACCAAACCCTACAAGAAGTGGACAAGTTCACCTGCCTCGGCAGTACACTGTCACTTGCAGTCCACATCGATGATAAAACCAATGCCATACTTGCCAAAGCAAGTGTGGCCTTTGGAAGACTATACGCAAATATCTCGGAGCACAGAGGCACCACTGTGCAAACAAAACTGAAGGTCTACAAAGCCACTGTGTTGCCGACCCTTCTGTATGCATTAAAAACCTGGACGGTGTAGAGACGTCATGCCATGAAGCTGAACATTCTCACATCAGCTGCATGAGGAAACTGATGAAGATAAGATGGCGGGACAAGGTCCCAGACACTGATTTTCTCACACCGGTAGGTATTCCAAGCATCCACACTCTGCTGATGAAATCACAGATGAGATGAGAAGGTCATGTCACCAGGGTGTCAAACGAGCAGCCACCAAAATGATCTTCTATGGCCAGCTGATGGAGGGAAAGCGATCTCATAAAGATCAGACGAAATGCTTCAAAGACTCCTTCAAGTCATCTTGGAAACACTTCAACATTGACCGTAAGTCTTGGGAAGATCTCGCATAGGATCATTCCACCTGGCGCAGTGTCATCCATACTGGAGCTACAGACTATGAACTGAGGAGAGTGGCAGAGGCAGTGCAAAAGTACGAGCAGCATAACTATTGGAACTGCAGCACACCCTCTATTGACAAAGCAGCCCCAAGCAACATCTTCTGTCCAGTGTGTCACAGACTGTTCAGAACACAAATTGGCCTGATCATCCACTCGCGTGCTCACAAAACCAAACCAGTTAGTGATGTCATGGTAATCTGCAAACCCGAAGGACGAATAAAAACACCACCACACAAGGTAAAAGATGGAAACAGCTATAACGTTGTTCTTGGTAATACTCGCAGAGAAAAGGAATTGTTGTGTACTTTTAACTGAGATTAAATACATATAATGATGATACGGTCAGAAAACGACTTCTTAAAGAAAACATTACAAAGAATAAGTATATTTCATGACGAATACAATCTATGCTGCTTTTTAATAAAGACGTTTGGATGGAAATTGTTTGGGTTTTTTTTGTTTTTTTTATTTCGTTTTTACCATTCTCATTAGAAAGATCTTACATGAGTATGGAAATATTTATTAAACATAAAAAAGTCGCACATTTCTCTATATAAATATATTGATTTTCCTTGTAAGTTCTATAAAATTATATTTCACATATTATGTAAGGTAGATTGTTTTTGACATAGAAAAACAATAATAAAAAATATAAGACAAGATTTAATTCACAACAATTTCAGAACTTATTCGGTTTTACCATTACAAAATTTGATACCTCCGAGTATGATCATAAAACAAACTGTTTTCACACAATGCAAACGTTATTGTTGTATTGTGCTTTAAAACAATGCACAATATGATATGTAAGAAATATAGCTATGGAGATGGATAATTTGTGTTTTTGTTTCTAAACAGTTTGTGTACTTATGTTAATATTCCAAGTATAAAAACAATATAATGTGAAGAAATAGCTGTAGATCTAATATTTGATGAAAAATATCTTTTGTGTACATCAATAATGTAAAACTTAAACGAAGGGTACATTTTGTTTATATTATTTAACCATGTGAGAAACAATACGAACAGCTACATGGAATCAAAAACAATTCATTTCATATCAATCTGATCACGTGGACTTGTGCAATTTCTCTTTGTGAATCTATGCATAAACATGTTAAAACTTCAAACATGTCATGCGCAATTGAATGCTATAAATAGAGGTGGTAATCTGTTATGATATTAACTTAAACTTGACGCCACTATTACTTTTTGAAATATAATCCGGAAATATAATCTTGAATTAAGATTTTGTATTACTTTTTTGAAATATAATATGCAATTAACAACCTTTATTACTTTTTGAAATATAATATACAAATAACAACCTTTATTACTGTTTGAAATATAATATACAAATAACAACCTTTATTACTTTTTTAATACAATATACAAATAACAACCTTTATTACTTTTTGAAATATAATATACAAATAACAACCTTTATTACTTTTTGAAATATATTATATATATAACAACCTTTATTACTTTTTGAAATATAATATACAAATAACAACCTTTAATACTTTTGAAATATAATTTTGAAATTACATTGTTTATTACTTTTTGGAATGAAATCTTGAAATTACATCTTGTATTACTTTTTTCTAAAATATAGCCTTGAATAAACATCTTAAAAATAACATAGAAAAAGTTCTTGAAAAAATATGACAGACAAAATTCTTGAAAATAAAGTCTTGAAAAAATAATATAGAAAAATCTTCGAAAAATAGTAAAGATAAAATTGTGGGGAAAAAAACTTGAAAAAATAAATTGAAAAATTGAGACAAAATTGAAAATATAATAAAGAAAATTTTGAAAAAGTAATATAGAAACAATTCTTCATAAAATAATATTAAACAAATTCTTGAAAACAAAATCGTTAACAAATAATGTAGATAAAATCTTGGAAAAAATCGTGACAAAATAATATGTAGAAAATATTTATGAAGAAATCTTGAAACAATATTACAGAAGCAATTCTGGAAAAAGTCTGAAAAAATAGTAGAGAAAAAGTTCTTGAAAATAAAATCTCGAAAAGATAAAGACAAATTTCTTGAAAAAATAGAATAGAAAAAATTCTTGTAAAAGCAAATCTTAAAATATATAGAAAAAAGTCTTGAAAAATATAGAAATATTCTTGACAAATCTAGAAAAAATAATGTCGACAAAATTCTTAAAAATAATATAACATAATCATAATCAAAGAATATTTTCTGATTGATTTTTTTCATAAATATAAAAGCATGCTATTTTTGACTAAGATCTGATTTTTATAATATATATAATTTATAAAAATAAAATATTGTAATAAAATGAGAAAGTGTTTCATCAGGTGTTCCAGAATATCCGTTTCCACACCTACTCCCCTTGTTAATAGAATCTCAGTTTTCACAAACTTTTCCAAGTATGTAAATTATACGTGGGAATTTAAAAACTATAAGGTACGAAGAACAAAATGCTATGCAACAATGGGGAATGAAATAGATTACTATAATGAGATTAAAATACGGCAACTGCTTCCTTTGTGTTGCAAAAGTATAATAATTTTCAGCGTCATTGAGAAACCGCAGAGATAGATAGATAGAAAAGTCAATGCAATAACTTGACAAAAAAGGCATATTTCAAGCCATTGAGGCTTGTATTTCCTTTATATTACAAAATAGCGCTCGTCGCTCGATTTGCATCTAACGATGGACATTGCACTAGGAATAAATCAGTTTATCATTTATTTCTGGAGCGTCTGGAACATCGTTTCTTATGATCTAGATTATTAATTCGGGCATGCGCGGTCAGAAAGCGTTAACTGCGATGTGTTTTGGCGCTGTGGCTAGAACGTTTCTCCTCTAATTTTTATATTCGGATATGCTTTGACCTTGGTTATGTTGAAAAGAAACGAATTTGTTTATAATTCAGTCGAATGAAAACATATAAGAAGTGATTTATGCCGAACTATATTTCTTGTCACAACCAAAAATACGTACCTCTTGTCTATGCAAAGAAACAAAGGAAAAGTTAGGACCCCCTTACGATGCTGAAAAAGTTAAATCCCGTTGACTATAAATTAAATTTTGTTATGAAATTGGAGGAATCTCCTACAAGAATATCCTAATACTATAACTTATATTTGCATCGATCAATTTTCATCAATATCGTGCGTTTCCAATATCATTTTCTTTACCCTCCTGCATGCCATAAGAGGCGACATGTACGTAACCTATTTGCTGTGGAATGCATCGGGCGATATCCCAAATGAGGTCTTATACTTTAAAAAAAGAATGAAGAAAACCTGAACTTGTGTTTTAAGGATTCTACTCATAGTTTTGCTGTCATGTTTGTTTTGTGTGTCTTTTTGGGGAGATTTTGCAACATCTTTACCTTTTTGTTTGATGTTTGAGTCTTTTTTTTTTTTTGGAATGGGGGGGGGGGGGAGTTTGCAATATCATTACCTTTATGTTTGTCTTGTGTGTCTTTTGCGCGTGATTTTGCAACATCTTTACCTTTATGTTTGATGTTTGTTTTTTTTCCGGGGGGGGGGGGGGGAGTTTGCAACATTTTTACCTTCATGTTTGTTTTGTATGCCTTTTGGGTAATTTTTGCAACATCATTACCTTTATGCTTGTTTTATATGCATTTTGGGGGACCTTTTGCAATATCGTTACCTTTATGTTTGTCTTCTGTGTCTTTTGGAGGAGTTTTTGCAACATCTTTTACCTTTATGTTTGTTTTGTGTGTCTTTTGGGGGAGTTTTTGCAACATCTTTCCCTTTTGTTTATTATCTGATGGTGGACAGTTACTTTTGGTTGGATGGGGGGTCCGTGCTGCAATTGTTTTTGGCAAAGTATTCGCTCCATAAGTAATTGTTTTTACTTGATTTTAGTTAAACGTTTACTACCTGGTTACTAGATTTTACATACTCATTACTCTCTTTTACTTGGTATAACATTTTTTAACAGATATTACTTAATTCAGTAAAATAAATTACTTAAGACTATTACTACTTAATCAAACTAATTTCAAGCATGAATTACTTTTACATGTTTACATGGAAAAAATAGTCTCATTGCAGCAGTGAAAGAAGTCCCTTGGTTTTAGTACAAGTTTTACAACCCGATTACTAGCTTTTACCTATTAATTTTGAATTATTACATGGCTACGTTGAATAGATATAACTTACTTGAATAAAATGAATGACAGCAGACTATGAATAAGTAATCAAATTACTTAATTATCTGGCAGTAATAACTTCAATGTTTTACTTGAAAGACAGATTACTTGAAGAGGAAAAAATGGACTTAACTACTCAGTAATTACTCATTAAAATTGTTATAACAAACAGATAATTACATGCCTCAAATAGCTTGAATAGTGTTATCAGCTTGGGACTAGCTGCAAGATATGGATAAATAACAAAGGTTTTTTATCGGTGGACTGTCATTTTCAGCATGGTATTACACTTACTGAATTGCAGCATGCACTAAAAGTGCAGTAAATACTATACTTATGCTGGTCCGATAGGGCATGCATGGATATTGCAGTATATTTCTAGCATCACCACTCGCCTATTCTAATCTCCAGGATGGACTGCTATCACGTTGAATTCCTTCCAGAATGAACTGTTTGTTATGCTGAATTTGCAAGCTGCAGTCATGCCGAACTGACTTTGACAATATTACAAGAACGCAGATACACAGCATGTATTGCTATCATACTGAATGTTCATACTGCAATCATGCTAAATTTACATAGATATGCATGACACTAACAAATTCAGCAAAGACGGTCATGATTAACATGTAGATGTGTGTTTCGGACTGTACAGTATTTTGGAATGTTGAACTAAACAATTAAATGCTTACTTTGATTTGCCAAACAGGTAAATAGTCATATTTGTGTCGGTCTTGTTTAGAAGAGGTGGCTCATTGTACTACTTAAAATGGCTAACATTCTTGTATTTCATCTAAAAGTGTTTTTTTAACAGATGGGAGGTGGGGGGGGGGGGTACACAA